>JAAGEH010000304.1:34855494-34916534 GCA_011751065.1 Lasiurus cinereus
TTCTTTCTTTCTTTCTTTCTTTCTTTCTTTCTTTCTTTCTTTCTTTCTTCTTTCTTTCTTTCTTTCTTTCTTTCTTTCTTTCTTTCTTTCTTTCTTTCATTCTTTCTCTTTTTTTAATAAATCTTTTTTTAAATATATTTTATTGATTTATTACAGAGAGGAAGGAAGAGGATAGAGAGTTAGAAACATCAATGAGAGAGAAACATCAACCAGCCACCTCCTGCACGCCCCCTACGGGGGATATTCCCGCAACCAAGGTACATGCCCTTGACCAGAATTGAACCTAGGACCTCTCAGTCAACAGGCTGACACTCTATCCACTGAGCCAAACCAGTCAGTACTGGGCTTACTTTTCCACCTTATGTAGCATCTTGTATAATTTTGTTAATTCACTTATTTTATGCATGAGGTTGTGGATGTTGATCATGAGTCTTTCTGAGAAACCTTCGTTTTCTGGCATTGCTAATCCTTTACTCATCACTTCAGCCATAGCTAAAATAAAGAGTTCTAAGAAACACCATCTGAAGGATGTAAAGTTCCAGTATGGTGATAAACTTGTCTGTGTATCCTAAAATAGTATAGCCCATATCCTGATGGCAATGCAATATTTGCACCCATTGAAGCAAAAGCAAAAAACTATTTATTAAACAAATATTTTCCATGAAATTGTTGCTGTCAGAATCTTTGTTTATCATTAATTTTTTAAATATTCCAGATATTCTGGAAAATATATATCATTTGGACAAACCTTACCTTTGCTACAACATCAAGTGAATTTTCCATCAGATGGTCTTACTTTTTTATTTTTTTAAAAATATATTTTATTGATTTTTTACAGAAAGGGAGAGGGATAGAGAGCTAGAAACATTGATAAGAGAGAAACATTGATCAGCTGCCTCCTGCACTCCCCCCACTGGAGATGTGCCCACCACCAAGGTACATGCCCTTGACTGGAATCCAACCTGGTACCTCTCAGTCTGCAGGCTGATGCTCTATCCACTGAGCCAACCTCGTTTTGGCTAATGGTTTTTCATCAGAGAAATTTAGGGATAGGCAAAATTGGCATGTAACAGTCATTCCACCATAACTATGCTTGATAATTGCATCCTCATTTATTCCATTTTCACTGTGAAGGCAGTTCCTACCAGTATTGGTAGTACTTGTTGATGACTATTTCTTTTTTTAAAAATTTTTATTAATGTATTACATGTATACATATCTTCCCATTGCCCACCCCCTTCCAGGCATAGCTTAACTCCCCAGTGTCTTGTGTTCATTGGTTATGCTTATATGCATGCATACAACTCCTTTGGTTGATCTCTTATCTACCCCACCTCTACTTAAACTTCCTGCTGTAATTTGACAGTCTGTTTGATGCTTTACTGCTTCTGTGTCTATCCTTTTGTTCATCAGTTTATAATGTTCTTTATTATCCACAAATGAGTGAGATCATGTGGTGTTTCTCCCTCATTGACTGGCTTATTTCACTAAGCATAAGGCTCTCCAGTTCCATCCAGGTTGCTGCAAATGGTAAAATTCGTTCTTTTTTATGGCAGTACAGTATTCCATTGTGTAGATGTACCTTAGTTTTCTGATTCACTCATCTGCTGTGGACACCTAGGCTGTTTCCAAATTGTAGCTATTGTAAATTGTGCTGCTATGAACATAGGGGTGCATAAATCCTTTCTGATTGGTGTTTCTAGTTTCTTAGGATATATTCCTAAGAGTGGGATTGCTGGGTCAAATGGGAGTTCCATTTTTAGTTTTTTGAGGAAACTCCATACTGTTCTCCATAGTGGCTGCACCAGTCTGCATTCCCACCAATAGTGCATAAGGGTTCCTTTTTCTCCTCATCCTCGACAACACTTGTCGTTTGTTGATTTGTTGATGATTGCCATTCTGACAGGTGTGAGATGGTATCTCATTGGATGACTATTCTTTAGACATATTTTGTCAATGATGTTGGCTTCTTTCAGCTTCATAGGTATGTTTTGTCAATAGTGGTCTTCATACATTTTCTGTTGATAACACCACTTTCTTTTGGCTGCAGAGATACCTTGTGCCAATAGTTGGTCTTCAGATACATTCTGTCACCAATGCTGGCTTCTTTTGGTTTCAGATGTACTTTGTACCAATGGTTGGTCTTTAGACATATTCTCTCCTCCCTCTTGTCAAGGTCCAGGGTTTGGGTGCACAGAAATATGGGCTGTCAGGGCACTGACAGCAAGTAGACCAATGGCTGATTCCGTGAGGAATCAGGGTTCCTGCCACCCTGCTGTCAGGGTTCAGGGTGTGGATATACACCACATGGCTGATTCCATGAGGAATATAACTCCTGCCGCAGTGCTCTCAGGGTCTGGGGTGCAGGTGAATGGGATTCTGGACTGTCAGGGCACTGACAGCAAGCTGATCAAAGGCCGATTCTGCGAGGAATAGGGCTCCTGCCTCCCTGCTGTCAGGGTTCAGGGTGTGGATGAATAGGATTCAGGACTATGAGGGCACAGACAGTAAGGTCTGGGTCAGTGCTCATCATAGCTACCTGCTGGACATCTGGTCGTTGGTCATTCTGGTCATTATGCTGTAACAGTTGCTGGGTTTTTATTATATAGACTATATTACACTAACATCTTTACCTAAAAGATCTAAAATACAGTTCAGAATGTCTCTAAACCAGATAGCTATACTACCTAATCCATTTCTCTTACAAATTATCTTCCATTTTTTGTTCTCCAAAACACATTCCTCTTCCTCACTCTCTCATTTTTTAATAAATTCTTACTTCTGTTGCCTGTTTTTATGATGTATTCCATGTATGACTTTTTTTCACTCCATTTGTCACTATCTTTTATTAACTTGTCTTCAGGCTTTTATTAACCTGTCTGGACTCTTACTTTGATCTTACATGGGGCATCTCTGCTTCTATAAGGCATCCTTTCTAGTTCTATATAACCATAGCTGCCAGTTTAATCCTCCTAGATTGTAAGGCTGATCACACTACTTATTATCTTGGAAAATCTTATCTGCTTTTTATTGACCCCAAACAGTAACAAAAGTGAAACATCGTTCATTATCTGGACACAGTCAATTACCAAATATCATTTCTCTCTTCATTGCCTTTAAGCACAGTTCCAACTGGAATAGACAACTTGTTTCCTCTTTCATGAAGATCCTGAGCTTTCAATTTTCCTCATCCTATGCATTTGCTTGTGTTACTTGTTTACTTGTCTAGAACTGCAGTGTACAATATGGTAGACATTAGCCATACAGTTATTGAATTAGACTCATTTCAAGTGCTCACTAGCCATATGTGGCCAGTATCTACCATGTTGCACAGAAAAGATATGGAGCATTTGATATTTGTAGAAAGTTCTATTCAACAGCCCTGCTCACATTACCTCACATTTAATCCTATATGATCTTTATTGCTGAGCTCCAGTAACACTTCCACTATTGACCCATTCCTTTTTGAAATAGCATGTTATTTGTATTGGTGTTATGGCACTTACCACTTTCCATCTTGGAATACAATGAGTTAAAAATATGTTTTTCTCTAGACTGTTTATTTCCATTTATTTTATTCTTTTATTCTCTTGTTAACAACAAATGCAATGCCATGTACATAGTAGGTTCAGAAAGGATTTGTCTCATTGAAACATTCTCTAAAGCTTTATAAATATGGAAATATTTTCATAACAAAGAGTTATAACTCTGCTTCATAAATTTACCAGTGAAAATTAGCATAATAATTGGAACATGGAAACTGTATTTGTAGAAATGATTTAATATTTTTAAAAGTCTAATAATAAATCAGCATGATTTCCATAAATTGTGATTGATTTTCATTAGTTTGGGGAGACAGCGTAGTGTCATGAAAAGAAGATGGAGGTGAGAACTAGATTACCCATATTAGAGTCATATTTCCATCAATACTGCTTAGCCAAGTTATTCAGTTTCTCAGAGTTAATTGAGAGCTACCTGCATTAGTTGAAACCCTTTGGTAACAAGTGATAGAAATAGAAATCAAACTAGCTTTTTAATAAAAAGATATTAATGGACACATATAACTGAAAAAGTTCAGTGCATCCAACAGGACTATATCTGTGTTCTCTTATAAATAATGTCACATAGCTCCATTTATAGGCAAGTTCTCTCTACATTGTAGTAAGATGGTCTCTAGCAGCTGAAGGCTACATGTCCTCTACAACTGAGGATCCAAAATAGGTCTTTCTATTTAGCTTCAGGAAATGCCCCAGTAGGTACTCTCATTGGTATATCTTTGGTCAAAAACATCCTTAACCCCCTGGCCAGTGTGGCTCAGTTGTTTGATCATTGACCTGTGTACTGAGAGGTTGTCAGTTCATTCCAGGTCAGGGTCATACCTGGGTTGCAGGCTCAATCCCCAGTGGGAGGTGTGCAGGAGATAGCAGATCTATGTTTCCCTCTCACATTGATATTTCTTTCTCTCTTTCCTTTGTCTCTAAAAGGCATTTTAAAAAAATATTTTAAAAAATCCTTAACTCTATTGTGATAAAGAGATAGTCCACACCTGCATCAAATGACCAAATTGACACCTGTTGCTAGGGGAACAGTAAGGCCCATGGATCCATGCAAATAGTGCAAGACTACTATGGAGGTGGTTAGTTCCCCAAAAAATAAAACACTAGATAAAAAAAAATGGTTATGTCTTCTAATTTAGGGTGTCACATTGCACAATTCTATGCAATGAATAAGCACTCTCTTCCCTGTATTCTATGTGAATGGTGCCTGTTGGAGTTGGGTAACATATAGGATCTCTCTCCCTAATCGTTTTATAGTAATGATTAAATGGTTTAATACAAATAAAATGTCTAGTAATTAGTAAATAACCAAAAAATTGTTTTATTATTTTGCATCTTTTTCCCTATGTAAACTGAGGAAAGTCATATTATTTAATAGGTTCTATATTTACTAGAACTGACTGTAAAGTAACAGAGAAGAAATATTTCTACACTATTTCTACCTAACAGAGCATTCTACAGTTAATGCAGAGGGTCATGACTCTATTAAAATTAAATAATTTAAAGGTGCATTATTTTATTGCTAGTGCTCCCAAGAATGTCATCTGGGCTCAAAGTTGTTTAATAAATATTTTATAATTCAAATATTATGGTAGGTAGAACTCTGATCTCTATTGCCTTTATTTTAACCAGAGAAATGTCTGATTTATAAATTAGCATCTCACAGATTAACATTTATCAGTTTAACATTGTAATGTTAAAATTACCCCTTCTCTGCTAATGCAGAGACCTTCAAACTGTAACATAAAGAAATAACAGAATATTTTTATCTAACATAAACAAGTCCAGAAGTAGACAAGTCAGAGATTGGATGATAGTTTCATGATATCATTAGATAGGCAAGTTTCTTATGGCTTTCTGTTTCTACATCTTTACAATATGACTCCACCTTCATGTTTTCAAGGTGGTTGCCGGAGCTCCAGCCATCATATCCATAATTCAGGCTGGAATGAAAATAAATAGCAAAAAGATATATGTCAGGTGATCTGACCTCTTTGAAGAACTTCCTTGGACACCTAATATTTTATTGTCTTTGGCTAGATCTGTATCATCTAAACATCTGTAGGGAAAAGGAAAATTTGTTTTTATTGTTTTAAGCTGGAAATAATGCTGCTCCAAGTGAAAAATAGGGTTTTGTTGATAAAAAGGAGAGAGTTGATATTGGATTGGTAACTAGTGAGTTTTGTCACATACAAATGAACACTACAATTTTGTTTGAATAAAAGGTTTCATTCTATCCTTAAAATTTAAAAATCATTGATATAATCAAACTCTAAGATTCAAACAGTCATAGATCTTTAATTCAAAGGAATGATACTCAAAGAAGTCAGGATGGGTGGTTGTAATAGTCACACCTTTATTCAGAAGCATTAAACCCAATGCTACTCATTATGGACATTTTGAATACTAAGTAATATTGATGGATAATTTTTACTATGTCCTGAAGAGGACTTGGAAAATTGATTTTGCAGCCTTATGCATGTGTTCCCATTAGGCATTTTCTTCTCATAGTGTCCTTGTACCCCTTTGGACCAAGTGGGTGGTTGAATTTGCAGCCACAAAGCAAATGGCTGATGTGTGCAACACCTCATCTTGGAGCTGCAATTCCAGGCTGCCCTGGGAACTCCTTGGCTGGGTACATGATCTGCCCTCCCCCACTCCCTGCCCTCCTCATAACCACAAAATAGTGTTTATGTCAGCAAGGCAAATGGCTCATCAATGTGGTGGGGGACCAGAGTGAACATTTGGAAAACACCCACATTTTTAAATGGATCAAAATGTGTTTTCTGCCCAAGCTGCCAAGCTGGTTTGCCTGTAACACTGGAAGAGGGGAGAGAATCATTTTTACAATTACTTATTCAGCCTGAAAAAAATTATGCTTGGCTTTGATTTTAGCAGTCTCTCAAGCGAAGCTTTTATTGCCTGGTCTCCTTTCTTCACTGCCTGTTCTTCCAGAGCCAACTTTATTCTCATCTTCTTCAAGCAGTTCAGCAGATGGTCCAGGTCCTCAGCAATCTCTTTTTCTTCTAAAATGTGGTTCTATTTGTTGATAGCACAGATCATCTATTTGGCATTTATCACACATCGCTTTGTTGTGTTAGTTGTCTTTTTCTACTTGTGTTTCCCATGTGCCTAACTAAATGTAAAGCCTCTGTGGTATAGGGGGCCACATAATTTCTTATCCAAATTGGGACACTTCTAAGAGTGGAAAAGGCTGCTATTTTTATTAATTACATCAGGGCACCTGGTATAAACCTGGACTGTCTGAGTAAATTATCATGTGTGGCTACTCTCTGAGGGGCAAATGTCATTATTAGTGTTTCTCTTTTTTGTCACCCAGAGGACACATGTAAACAAATATCAAACTCTTAAAAATAAGTACCTTACCACAACAGTAAAAATATTTTCCTGCAACAGCTGTGAAATAGGTGAATGATGAAGACAGGTTCCTAATGGGAGAGATTTAATAGTTCAATATAGGCAGTAACCACAAAAGGGAAGGTTTTAAAAAAATCAGATTAAGATTGTTCACAGCAAAATGTATGTTCTTATCACCAAAAGTGATGCAGTTCCAATAGGCATCCTCACTGAAAGAACAGAGGAGACTCACTCCAGAACAGAGAGGGGAAAGTGGTTTTAAAGGACATTTTTATATACTATGTCCCTGCTTTAGAACTATCACGCTCCCTAATCATCACTTGAACTTCTGCATCAGTCTGAGCAGGAGGAAATAGAAACAGAATTAGATAGAAATATAAACCCATAGCTGAGACACTAAGAATTCTCTGCAATTAGTGCTGTTTATGGATGTAAAGTTTCAAATTGTCTGGTTTAAACTAAAGTCTAGAACAAAATAGATATTTCTCAATGGAAAATGACACCAGTGTAGATTTTGCACATAGCCCAATTTGTTCTTGTTTTTTTTTTTTTTTGTGTGTGTGTGTGTGTTTTTTAAATCTTCATCTTAGGATATTTTTTCCATTCATTTTTAGAAAGAGTAAAAGGGAGGGAGGAATGGGTGAGAGAAACATTGATGTGAGACACATCCACTGGTTGCTTCTCACTTGCACCCCAACCATCTGGGGATCAAACCTGCAACTGAGGTACATGCCCTTAATCTGGAATCTAACCTGGGACCCTTTGGTCCATGGGCCAACACTCCAACCACTGAGCCAAACTTGCCAGGATGTAACAACATTTTTTATAACCTTCATCATTGCTGTTGAAAATGACATAAAGTGATCTTTTCCTCTGTAATTAACCCAACTAAATACACTACTTCTGAACACCCAAAGCATTTGTTTTACATAATTTTTTACAATTGAAACATCATGCTTTATTTTTACAGGCATAGGCACACTTTTATGATATCCCTCCTTCTGGCTTTCATCAGATTATAATCTCCTGGAGGACAGTCTGAATTTTTCTTGAATTTGTATCTACTCTAACTAGATTCACCATGTAATTTTTGAGAGTGAAGAAGTCAGGGGCTCTAAGCAGACTGGGCACCAGGAATATATCAGAAATATTTGGAGAAAAACAGTATGTACATCCCTCATCCTTCCCAATTAACACCTACACAGTGTCCTATACATTTTAGGGACTATTTAAATATTGGTTGATATGACTTTAAACCACTTTCTACTAAAAATATTTGGAGCTTAAAAAAGCCTCAATACTATTGATTTGTCTATAACAACTGTGCTGTTCTCAGTGACCTATTGTAAGACAAATTCCATGTCAAGTCCAAAACTAAACTTCTAGCTTTAAGGAAAAAAAAATTCAAGGCTACCAAATGCCATACTTTTCTTAAATTCCTAAAATGCAAGCTGTCCCCTCTTGACATCTGATACACATGAGGTTTCTTTTAGAGAACCCCAGACTTAGAATTCTGACCTATGCACATAATACCGTAAGAAAAAACTAAGTAACTAAAAACATGATTCTGACAAAGATTTATCCCAGCACATGCTGTATTTTTGCAACATGATGTGAGAAAAGACCAGGATTCGAAGACAGAACAGGTATGCCTGAATCCTACCTCAGTCACTTTTCTTCAAATAACGTCTCATCTGAAAATCAAGGATAACAACAGTACCTCTATCTGCAGAGCCTTTAAGATAATTAAATGAGATAATGTGTATGGAGGTATTATAGACTCCAACACTCTATAAGAACCCACATTCTCCTTTTTGCTGCCTCTTTGAATCAACTCTTTCAATTCTGTCTCCCTCAGGTAGCCTAAGGTTGGGTTACCAGAACACAAATGTACATTTACAAGGTTTGAAAAAAAAAGTCAGCCAAACAACAGGTTGTTATATGATTTCTGACAACAGTTGGATGGACTTTTTCCCCAATTAAATAAAATGTTTTGGCAGCCTGTGGAGATAGCCTAAAATATAGCAAGAGCATTATTTTCCTTAGGGAGAGTGTAATTTTAACAGTAGTTCAACTTACACATTTTCAGATCTGTACTTTGAATGTCTCTGTTAAGTGGGAAATGAATATAATTAGTTATGAGATATCTTGCCCTTGGCTACAGTATGCATTAAGCTGCAGCATAATATTATTTTCAACCTATTCATACTCTGTGGTATATTTTAGGACTTCATGTGCTGTAGTTTCTTAAAGCAAATACTGTATATAGTTTCAGAGCCTAACAGTTGTTCCTTCAGAAGGGTTAGGAATGGGTGCAACACATCTGTGGCCTTCAAATAGTCTAGCCAGACATATAAATTCCTTTATGGACAGGATCTACATCTTTTCATGTATGGGGCCCCGATGTGTAAATGCACTCTGGCACAATGAAGTAAATGTGCACAGAATAAGTAACAGAAGGGGCAGATCTCTGAGACATTCCAGTGATGCAGTACACAGGACATGACCATTTTGAAGCATTTTAGAGCCCTGACATTACCGCAAATCTCCATTTTCTCTCCATGTGCTCTCCAGAACTAATCCCTATGATAAAGTTATGATTACCAAATGGCTACAGAGCAGCTGTGAAGGACATGCCCTTTCTGGTACCTCCTAACTTTGTGACCACTGCCCCAATGTATACATAATTGTGAAGGTCCCTAGAGAAAGGGTTCGCATGTGGCCCAGAGACTGTGTCAACAGGGAGCTGTTTCATAATAACTTAGATTATCAAGTATGTTCATACATTGGGAATCCCCAAAAGTTGAGCTTCCTCTCATGTGGTTTTCCTGTGTTCTATAGCCTAGATAAGTGAAGAGCACAGTACACATAGTTTCTTCTGTTTGTGAAGCCTATTGAAGGAAGTGATGCTATGTCTGTTTCCACAATATGGTTCAATTTTCACAGCCCAGAGACAAGATCCGTAGCTTGATAATTATTTAGATACAGGATTATAACGCAGGCATGTGGGCTCGGAGCTCCCTGAAGGAGGATGTGGGCTTCCTTGTTTTCTGTCTAACACCTCTTCACCTTCCTTCAAAGCACATATTGAATACAATGGGTGCCCAATAAATGTTAAATAGTCCATTAGACATAAGGGTTAAAAAATGATATTTTAAAAATGTGTAACTTCTTCAGCAGTTAAATAGTACATTTTTAAAAAAGAGTTTCAGTTAATTATACTTCTTTATTTAATAAATATATATATATATATATATGCAAAATACTATACACCAGAAGGGAGTATAAAAAGGATAAGCAAGGTACAGCTTTTGTTTCCAGAAACCACAGCTACGTGGTTAACCTGAAACTCAAATGAAAGAAAATGTCAGTTAACAACATTTATACAAATGCATTGCAGTCATTACTGCTGGACATTGTACAACCCTGTTCTGCCATGATTGTGAATTTTTGACATTAGAAGACTAAAATGAACCTGTTTGATGTCATACACATGTGAAAACAATTGACTTCTAACAATTGCCTTCTCAGATTATCTATACCTAAATAAACCCAGAAGAGCTATCCCATTTCAATTCAGTAGGTTGGTAGGTGACTCAATTATTTGTGTTTCAGTTTATATGTTGGTTTGTAGATGTAGCCTACAAAAGGCTAACTATATCTTCCCTGATAGTCCAAAATTATTATATAGGTGTGTGTGTGTATGGATACACACATGCATACATGAATAAATATAGATGTATAACTTAAATATATCTGTGCAGACATAGATCTGAAACTCACACCATTTTGATCTCTCACTGTTAAACTAAGCATAGATCTATTGGTGCAGTTTTTCAGCCAGACTACAATAGGCAGCTGTCTTTAGAAAAGTGTTAGTGAGTCTTTGCCATGCAGACAAGAAAAGGAATATTTGAAAGTGTAATGACCCTGCAAGTGCTCAGATATTCACCGCACATCATGATGATTACATCTGAGAATCTGTTCCTGCTTTAGTCTATTTTTTTCTTAAGAAATAATCTTATCTTTAGGAATGTGTGGAGGCAAAATGACTAGTTTATAACAGATGGTATTAAAAACTGTTGTGAGTATAATGCAGAAATGCAACAGTAAAATGGCAAAATGAGAAGAGGAATCAAACAAGAGCAGAAACACATAAGATCTGAGAATAAATTAGGATAGGCAAGTTGGGAATCATTTTGAGAAGGCGACCAGAGAAGGATTTGAATGGTCAAATCATAAAAAGTCACTATCTGGTAGAGGCTGTCAAGTGTGGTGTTGAAGAGCATGGACTCCATCCCCAGAACTAAGTTTGAATCCCGAATCTCCAATTTACAGGTTATATGACTTTGAATTGGAAATTAAACTCTCTAAGTTTCTCCCCCCTTTCACTTTTGGGGAGGTGTACATAGTGAAAATGGTGGTTCAACACACCTTGTGTTTACTGAGTACTGGTATGTGGCAGGCACTGGAGTAAGCTTATCACATGAAAGTTTATTAGCTCTCATATTAATAAGCAAGTACTATTATCATTATTCCTGTTTAACATATGAGGAAACTGAGGCTAGGCTAGATTAGGTAACTTGCCCAAAGGGATAAAGTTGAGATGTGAATCTGGCAGAATGATTCTAAAGACTGTGGTTTAAGAATTACTCTATCATATTGCCCATGAAGTGTTGATCATAGCTTGACACAGAATAAGGCTTCAATATAGAAAAAGGGGTAAACAAAAAGAGATCCATTAAAAATTAACTGAGGACCTCACTGGTTTGGCTCAATGAATAGAGCATCGGACTACAGACTGAAGAGTCCCAGATTTGATTCTAGTCAAGGGCAAATGCCCAGGTTGCAGGCTCATTTCCCAGTTGGGGTCATGCAGAAGACAGCCTATTAATGATTCTCTCTCATCATTGATGTTCTGTCTCTCTCTGACTCTCCCTTTCTCTCCGAAATCAATAAAAATATATTTTTAAAAATTAACTTGAATTGGATTCAAGGTCAACTTTAACTAGATGTTCACATTCACATCTGCTGATGAGATCAGAGCAACTCTGAATCAGCTGTGAAGATAAAGAGGTACACCCAATTAACTTATAAGGAAAGCCAAATCACCTGCCAGGGGAAAACTGACTTGGTCCTTTCTTCCAATATATTGCGTGGTATGATGGATGGAGATGAGAAATGATGCTGAAATGGCTGATGGAGCCCAGTTTAGAACCAAATGATGAGCTGACTTTCATTCCAAGTGAGCCTAAATTGTTCACCACGACCTCAGGCTCAGTTAGCTAATAAATCCTGTCCAAATCGAATGCAGCCCCAGTTCCTCCCATTTCATATATTTCCTTTCCTTCCATATATCCTATTTCATATTTCAAAGGGAGTGGTTTGAGCCTAACAAAGTTGTTCAGGCTTGGGTGTATCTATCTTCACAGCTGATTCAGAGTTGCTCTGATCTCATCAGCAGGTGTGAATGTGAACATCTAGTTAAAGTTGACCTTGAATCCAATTCAAAGAGCAGATTCTGTTAGCGTGTCTGACACCCTGAAAATATTCAAGAGGAGGCGAAAGAAAGGAGGGGTGGGTAAGGATGCTGGATGCTTTCTTCAACCACCGTGGCCTCTTTGCTGAAGGCTTTTACCTATCTCTGTCTCTCAGAAATATTCACATTAAATGAAGCAAAGAATGGACAACTCCTGCCTCCCTGTCATTCTTCTTCCCTGCCTTGACACAAGCACGGGTGCACACACTCCACACAATAGGCCCACAGGAAACCTGTTTCCCCAAATAACTGTCACATTCTCATGTGCTCAGTCATGGGGAAGAATTTCAGTTTCTCTCTTCTCTATCACTGAAGATGGGGTTGAGGTCACGGGACTGAAAGAATCCTCTCTTGTCTCCCAACAAGAGGGGTCTGTGCAGCTGCTATGCCCACAGCAGACAGAAGGCATGTGGCAGCTGAGGCTCTTCAGAAGGCACTTTCCACCCACTTTCTGTGTCTGGCTTTGATTTTTTTTTTTTTTGAGGACAGATGCACTTATACCAGAATCCCTCCCAGATTCAGCTGGGGAGAAAAAGTCTATAGAAACCCTTTCCTTTTCTGAGTTATCTGCTACCAATTCCATCTCTCCTTCCATCAGTGCAGCATATGGCTGAGTTTTGTTGAGTGCTAAGGAATCGCTGGTCTTAATCATCAACAGCCTCAGCTGAGAGGAATGGTTTCACTAGAAGAGCAAAGACCAGGGAGCAAGATGGATGGGTAATAAAAAGGCCAAACCACTTTCCTAAAATACACACACACACACACACACACACACACACACACACACACACCAGAAAAAAAAATATCACTCAGATTCAGTCCATCCTCCAAGTTGTAGCCCTTCGTGTACTGCCCCCTGTCTACAGTTCCAGTGCATTATTCCTTTCGTTTTCCTTCAGACTTTATGCTTCAGTAACAGTGTTGATTTGAAATTCAATATACAAACTCTTTCATGATTCTAGCTTTCGTGGCATCTTCCCTCTGAATGAAATGCTATGTCTTCCTGGAAATATCTTATTTGACTTTTAAAACCTGGCACAGACATTGCCTCATCCACCTCCACTGATTCTGATTTTATTGGTCTGGGCTATGGACTGAGCATTTGGAGCTTTAAGTGCTATTCAGGTGACAATAACATGCACCAGAGTTTGAGAGTCACATCTCTAGGCCAGTGGTTTTCAAACTTGAGCAAACATCAGAATCATCTGGGGGTGGGAGACTGGAGTACAGCACAGATGGCAGGGTTAGCCCCCTAGGTTTAGAATTCATGAATTCTGGGGCCTGAGAATTTGATTGCTAATAAGTTCCCAGATGATACTGATTGTGTGTTGGTTCTGGGATCATGTTTTGAGAACCAATGCTCTATTCAAACTCTCTAGCTTACATTTATACTTACATGAATAAATTTTATATACAGTGCAGTGATACACTGCATATTATCAAGGTACTTGCATGTCTATTTCTGCAAATAGGAGCTAAGGATAATAGCTTTCTTATCTCACTGCCTAGCAATGCACCTGGTGTATAGTAGATACTCAATAAATGCTTATTGAATGAGTAAGTATTCAATGTCTAGTTATCATAGAGGAAGTCAGTCATGTGCCAGATTTAGGCCAACCTTTTCAGAGTACTGGTGCTAAAACATAGCTCATGAATCATAATTTGAATCTAGAAGGCAGTTTTCTTAGCTTCTATGAATTACATCTTGGATTTGGGTAATAGAATTGGTTTGGCAAAGTACTCCTCAACGCATTTGGATAAAAAGCCTTATGCAAAATAGATTACATTGCACTATATCAATAGCACCTCTTTTGAAACTGACATTTAATGAGTAGCTCTGTCTATAAAGGCCTTTTAAGAGCTTTCCATAAAATGTTACGAAAAAATGAGAACATTTAAAATACAGGCAAACAATAAGCCCATTCATACAACTTCATTGCATTATTTCTCTAGAGTATCATGGATCTCAAACAGGTTCACTCACCCTCCTCCAGTGAAGTTGGCACATGTTAGCCATATTGATCGTCTGATTACAAATATAGACTGTGGCAGCGAAGAACCCCTTTGTCTCTGTGGCTTATATGTAGATACCAGACTTAAGGCACACTCAGCTACAAAGCGATGGAACCAGATAGTAAAATGGTATTTCCAAAGTGATTAGACTCTGAGACAGAACAATTATTTTATTGTTTCATATAACCTTATAAAGTAAGTCCAAAACAATGTTTCAAAAAGGGTTTCCTAATTCTTGCTAATTACTTAAATATCCACTCTCAGTAAGAATAAATTTGCTCTCTATTTATTGATCTGTAGAACATAAAGGAAACACATAGTTGCTGGCATGGATAGCCCTTTCCAAACTCAAAACACAGAGTTGGTGATATAACATTTATCATTTGTGTGCATGTGTTCATTTGTAAACGTGTTTGTGTGCGTGTGTATGTGTGAGTGAGTGTATGTGCATATGCTTTGTTTGCTGCACATTTCAGCTGCCTTCTACCTTGATGACCATCTGATTGTTCTGGAATGGCAGTGCTGTCCTCGGTGATGTAGGAGTTCATGTCATTTGACGTTTGAATAGTATACAGGTAATATTTTTCAGTGAGTCTATAAGGGACCCAAGATGAGAAATTTGTCCTTTTGAGTTTCTGGTCAACCTCTGTTATTGGAGCTCTGTGTACCTGGTCACTTCTAAACACTACCTAGGATTCTAAGAATGTTAAAATAGTACCTGTATTTTGACTTTCTGAATTAAGTATATTACAGTTAAATTCCATTTCAACATTATCAGATGGTTAATGGATTGAACATTATCCATTTAGGAATGAAAAGATTCTGTAAGATGTGCTTCCCCTTCTAAAAACAACAACAACAACAAGACAAAACAAAACAAAACAGAACAAAAAAACCTTAAAAAAGGACAACTTTGCCTAAAATTTCTGTGAAATCATTTGGAGATTCAGAGTGTCTATGTTTAGGATGTGAAGTTCATGGTGTGAGCAGGCAGAAATAGATTATGTGGCTGCTTTCTGTTGGTATCCATATTATGCCTTTTATTGGTTGGTTGGTTGGTTGGTTGGTGGTTAGTTGATTTTCAAATTGGCATTACTGCCTTCATTTTTTTTTCTGTTTCTGTCTCAGCAGTCTTGGATGAAAGGACTATGTACCACCAGTAAGCCAGCTCCCAAACTTGCTCTCATGGCAGAAATATAAGTGGAGGCCTACACACCTTATGTCTAACCATTTGAAAGTTATAACTCAAACTTACAGACTGATGAATAAAATACATTCTATCTCCTACCTTAACAAGTATATCTTCCTAATGACAAACGCTTTTTTTGTTGTTTGTTTGGTTCATTGTGTGTGTGTGTGTGTGTGTGTGTGTGTTCTTTTTGTTAATCTTCACCTGAGGATATTTTTCTGTTGATCTTTTAGAGAGAGTGGGAGAGAGAAAGACAGAAAGAAACATCAATGTGAGAGAAACACATTGATTGGTTGCCTTCTTCATGCACCCCCACCAGGGCCCAGGCCAAAGAGAAGCCTATAACAAAGGTACATGTCCTTGACTAGAATCAAACCCAGGACCCTTTGGTCCACAGGCCAAAGCTCTATCCAGTGAGTCAAAATGGCTAGGGTAACAAATGTTTTTAAAACATGAAATATAGAAAGCTATTTTTCACATGATCAAAAGTGTAAAATATCAAGGAGAATGGATTTTTTATCTGGTACATGTCTAGATATGTATTTGATGGACAAAGTATGGATGAGGACTTAAGTAAAAACATACTTAATTAAAAAATCATTACATATTTTTTTCATAAAATTTATTTTTTGCCTTCAATTGACCAAAATTACTAATTATATTATCATATTATTCTATCAAGATTTTCAAAAACTTTGGTTATATTAGCAATGATGATCTAAAGGATTACAAAATTAAAATGCAATTATGTCCAAAGTATACAAAATTTGAATATATTTTAATATAAAACAAAGCAAAAAAATTATTTTTCATGTGTTTTCAAAAGTTAGTTTTCTTTTCAAACATTCAGATTGTTAAAATAATAAGTACCAAAAGTATAAGTTAAAGTAATTAAATAAATCTTATATTTTGTCATCTAAAATGCAATTAAATATTATAAAATGCTTTTATAAAACTTAAATTATTCCCCAGTCTGAATTTAGTTGTCTATGTAAAGAACATCTTGCTTCACATATGCCTCCTTCATACAGGAAAATTTTTTTTAATTTTCTTTATCTAAATCATGTTATTATGCAAATGCTCCCTTATTTTCTAAGCAGCAGCATAACCCAATAGCCAGAGGACTGGGTATCTTAGGGTTTTAGTCATGCTGTGCTGGTTTGGAATGCAAGATTCCAAATTCCAGAGGTCTCCATGTGATTTCTAATAAATGAACAGATGCTCCTTGACTTACAATGAGGTTGCATCCCAGTAAACCCATTGGAGGTTGAAAGTATTATAAGTTGAAAATGCATTTCAATACACCTAACCCAGGGACATCCTGGCCTCACCTAGCCAATCATAAGTATGCTCAGAACATGTATATTAGTCTACAGTTGGGCAATTATCTTGAGTTTCACTTACAGTGTAAGTGCCTTCTTCTCCTCACTACAAGTAGGAGACACAGATGGGTATTTATAGACAAGATGTGATGTGAAGATACCAAGCACAATATTCACAAAACACTGGCAGCACAGTTCATGATCATGTAGCTGACTGGGACTTGTCCTCAGCGGCTGCTGCCCATCATCACAAGAGAGTATCATACCTACTGCACATCACTAGCCGAGGAAAAGAGCAACATTCAACATTCTCAGTATGGTTTCCATTGAATGTATATCATTCTTGTACCACCACCAAAAGTAAAAAAAAAAAAAAAAAGTAAGAAAGAAAAAATAAAAGAAAATCTAGGTTGAACCATTATGAGTTGGAGACTGTAATTTCACTGTTTTGACAATTTTAAAGACCAAAATTCCTAGATTCTTTTATTCTTATGTATCTCTCTTAGTTCAAGCCTTTGCAGTTTTTCACCAAGATTCTTGCAGTAAGCTGCTTATAGATCACCTTTCATCCTGACTCAAATTTTTCTTTGTAGCTTATGACTATGCTGGCATAGATGAGCTAAGACACCTGACACATGTTTTCCTTATTTAAAACCTGTATTTTTAGGTCACTTGTGAATAGATGAGATAAAGTAAATAAATAAAATATACTCAAATGTATGTGTGGCTAATGAGCCACTCTTATTTCTTCACCCAAATTTCATTGTGTCAGAATGAGAACTGCCTCCTTTGGCAGAAGGAGTGGTTTGATTGCAACTACTGACAGGTAAGTAATATTTAAGATTTTAAAAAATATTGTTTCATGATTACTGCTTATCATCATTGCATAGCTTGGCTCAGCAGAAAAACATAAAACTATAACAAATATTAATTGAGCATTCATTATGTGTCAGGTAGTTTGCTAGGAGCTTTATATGTATTATCTCATGTGATTCTCCCCAATGTCCTGGAGCTAGGAACTACTGTGATGCTCCTTTTAAAGATGGAGGTGCTAAGATTTCAGAGGATTTAAGTGGTGTGCCTGAGGTCACACAGTGTGGAAGTAATGGCAATGGAATTTAAACTAAGGCTGTGCAATCCCAAGGTATATTCCACATATTAAATCTTAAATAATTGACATTGGGCAGAGGTATAGAGGGTCTTGGACTAGGTAAGATCAAAACAAGAAAAACTGTACTCCAAAGGAAGCAACCACCAATTCACTTTAACAAGTCCGAAGGGAAGCAATGATTTTGGATTAGAGGAATAGGAATCCAGCCCAAGGGAATTCAGAAACAGAAATAACATCAATGGGCATCCCACACTTCTGTTCATTTAATTATCTAAACCAACTGTTATGCAAGTATTATTCCTCCCATTCCCCTCCCCCCACAAATAAAAGAGGTTATGTAATTTGTCTCAGACTTAAAGCTAGTAAGAGATGGAAGTGGGAAGAAAAATCTAGATTAGCTTGACACCAGATTTGGGGCTATTTCTATTAAATATATTACATTGCATCCTACACATTTCCTTGGACCCAACTAAAAGACTAAGTGGGAAAATAGAAGCACAAAGTCCCATTCTCAGATTTATCCCCTTAATCATGTTGAATGATGCCTATGAAATGCTCTGCAGTTTATGGGAAAAGGCCTTGACAGAGCACATATGGGTATGACAGGACTGATAGCCAAGACTAATTAATTCTGGAGTCCACCATGAATAGATCTCACAGTGCTATATTTGCAGTCTTTTTTAAAATTGATTCACAAATGCCTGGCCAATGTTGCTCAGTAGTTGAGTGTCCACATATAAACCATGAAGTCACAGTTAGAGTCCCGGTCTGGGCACATGCCTGGCTTCCAGGCTCCATCTCCAGTGTGGGGCATGCAGGAGGCAGCAACTCGATTGTCTCTCATCATTGATGTTTCTATCTCGCTCTCCCTCTCCCTTCCTCTCTGAAATCAATAAAAATTGTGCTGGATTTAAGTCTTTTGATAAGGACCTCAGTGATAATGCAGCTTAAGAACAACCCACACTGAATTCTATCCAGTTTACAGGTTCCTTCCTGAGACACTTAGCCTACTTCTTCTTCCAAGAATAAGATCATTCCAACCTGAAAACCCTGGAACTCCTTGAAGCTATGCCCTATAATACTGTCCAAGATCAGACCCATACTTAATAGAAGGTCCTTAATAGAAGGAGAAAATAAGGACATCACATTACCAAAACATCATATTACATGGTAAAATAAAAACCCATTTACCACAGAAAAAAACTTTATAGAAAAAAAGTAAAGGATTATGATGAATTTTTATTTGAAATATGACCAGGAGCAGTGACGAAGAATGTGTAGGGAGTATTATAGGTATATCACTTTGGGTACATAAATAGAAGTGCAAGAACTGGAATCTGTAAGCAAAAATCCATCAAATGTTTGATTCAGCTCCTGAACTGCCTATGGTTGCCTGAGATAGTCTCTTTTTGAAATGAGATTTTTCTTTCTCTATAGAGATAATCTGTCCCTCTATGCTATTTTTGATTTTAACAGCAATTACCACTGTCATAGGTAAAGTCATAAATACTCCCTGACCTTTGCCTGCATAGTCAAGAGCTCCAACAAAATAAAACGTGTCTGTGAGGAGGGAGATTCATTTTTTTTTCTATTGGAGATTCATTAATGGCAGTTAATAGAAAGAACATGAGGCTTTGTACATTTCAGGTGATAGTACATAGAATGCAACTCTCAGTCACATGTTCAACCAACCTCTACTACATTCAAGAAAGTATTAATACCAATAAGACACAGTTCTTGTGCCCAGGAAGCTCAAATATAGTGTCAGAGTTAGAAGTGAACAACTAGCAATCAAGTCAAACAGAGTAGAATAAGAGTTAGGACATGGTTACAAAGAATGCACTGTGAAAGCAGAAAAAAAGCACCATTGCTGGAGGCATAGAGGAAGGTCATTTCAGAATGAAAGAAGAATAAACCATCAAAATAGTTCAAAAGGTTTTAGTCAAAGAAGAAAGAACAAGCAGAAGGTGGTGTCATGACAGTCAACAAGTGTGCTCAAGTATCTCATACCCCAATATAGTGTTCCTTGACCCCACTTCATTTAATTATTTGTCTGATTCTCCCCTGTCCTGCATGGCCAGAGATCTCATTGCATTCTTTCATTTTTGACAAACTGAGTCTTGAGCCTCTTTAGGTTTATTGAAGGGCATGTTATTTCCTGTTTTCCTCTCCCATTTCAGCTAAAACTAATTTCACTGATACCTGCTGATGCTCCAGATTTATCCATGAGATGTGACCTCCATTCCAGTGTGCCTGGGATACGGAATAACAATCATGATATTGGTGGAACTGCTGCTATGGGACAGACAACTGCTTAAGTGTTTCATAAGGTATGAAAGTGTGGGACCCAGTGGCCTTTAATTATCCCCACTTTCTGGCATTCACACCCTATGTACTTCCCCTCCAAATTGTACTGAAGCTGGTTTGTTTGACCAGTGGGTGGTATGGTACTTCTGGAATGAGTTATAAAAAACTGAGTGTTTTCCTGAGTGTTTTCTCTCTGGGATCATCCATCCTGGAGAAATTCACGTTGAGAGTAGCCCTATGGAAAGACTCAGTGGTGAGGAGTTGAAGCCTTCCGTCAAAAGCCTTGTGAGTGAGCATGGAAGCAAATCCTTCAGTTCTCATCAAGTCTTCCAAGGCTTTGGTCCTGGCTGACAGTTCCACTGCAACTTCATGAGTCAGAACCATCTAGCTAATGTAGTCCCAGATTCCTGACTCTAGGAAACTGTGTGAGATGATAAACATGTGCTTTTTTAAGCTTTAAGTATTGGAGTAATCTGTTATGCTGCAATAGACAACTGATATACTATGTATGTATTTTTCAGGGTGGGTAAAATTAGGTTTACAGTTGTGAGTACATGAAACAGTTTATTCTTGCATTATAATTATTAATTATTATATTCTTTTCCATATGAACAACTGTAAACCTACTTTTGTTCCACCTTCTATTACAGTGGTTCTCAACCTTTCTAATGCCATGACCCTTTAATACAGTTCCTCATGTTGTGATGAACCTCAACCATAAAATTATTTTCATTGCTACTTCAAAACTGTACTTTTTCTACTGTTAATGAATCATAATGTAAATATCTGTGTTTTCCAATGGTCTCAGGCTCTACAGTAGCAGTTCTCAATCTGTGGGTCACCTGAGAACTGCTAGCAGGGTTGCCTACGATCATCGGAAAACACAGATATTTACATTATGATTCATAACAATAGCAAAATTACAGTTATGAAGTAGCAACAAAAATAATTTTATGGTTGGGGTTCACCACAATATGAGGAACTGTATTTAAGGATCAGGACATTAGAAAGGTTGAGAACCACTGCTCTATTACTTTACCATTTTTAAGGTATAATTCACGTAAGATAAAATAATTAGATATGAAGTTTTCAGTTCAATGAACTATCTACACCAGTGGTCAACGAACTGCAGTTCATGAGCCACACAGAGGTCTCGAGCCACAGTTTGGCACTCTGTTGACTAGTGAGTTTGCTGACCACTGGGATAGGGGCTTAATCACAAGGAACAACAACAGCCTGGATTATTGGAATTGAGAGTCTAGGTCAGTGGTCGGCAAACTCATTAGTCAACAGAGAGGCAAACTGTGGCTCATGAGCTTCATGTGACTTGTGAGCCATAGTTTGCTGACTACTGATCTACACTAATAAAAGAGAAATATGCAAATTGACTGTACCTCTGTGAGACTCACAAACCAATCGGCAGTGAGTATGCAAATTAGCCCAACAAAGATGGTAGGTTAATTTGCATACACAGGTGCAGGAGCAGCCAGGAGGGGCAGGATACCTGCTATGGGAATGAGGGGGGAGAACAGAGGCAGACTGAAGGCTTTGGCTGGAGGGAAAGCTGAAGTCTCTGTCCATAAAGAAGACCTGGGTCCCAGGTGGTGGAGGAAAACCAGTGCTGGCAGCCAGGGGAAGGAATGCCTATTCTTTCATGAATCTTCATGCAATGGGCCTCTAGTATTGTATGTAATTGTAACTGCTACTCAAATATGATATACATTTCTATCACCCCAAAAGTTCCCATTTGCCCTTTTCTAATTAATTCTCACTAATCCATCAGCATAAACCACCATTTTGTTTTTTATCATCAGAGATTAACTTAGTTTATTTTTGAACTTCACAAATAAATATAGCACAATTACTTTATTCAAATTAATGGACATTTGGGTTCTTTCTAGTTTTTAGCTGTTATAAATAAGGGTATTATTCATATACAAATCTTTTTGTAGTATTCTCATGTCACTTAAGTAAATACCTAGGAATGGAAATGCTTGTTAATAATATAGATGTACAATTAGCTTTGTGAAAAACTGACAAAGAGTTTGTTTTATTTTCTAGCTCTGCCAACAATGTCTGAGAGTTTCAGTTTCTTCTACCCTTTCCAGCATTTGGTGATGTCAGCCTTCTTGATTTTAGTCAATTACTGGAAGTTAATGATATGTCATTGTGGGTTTAATTTGCATTTTTTTGGTGTTGGATACTTAGTACATGATATCAAGGGAAGTAACTATGGAAAAGGGAAAATTTAACCAGTTTCTATGTCATTCATTAATCTGTCCATCATTTATTTATCCACTCACCAAAGATTTATTGGGCATCATCCCCAGCAATACCAGAAAGTTCATTTTAAATGAGTCACTTTGATCCTGACCAGCTACTGTAAGGCTGATTAGATTAGAAAGTTATATTAGTGGCCCTGGTAATCCAATATATTATGCTGAAGTGAAGGTTGAAATGCTATATTTTTAAGGGTATTGAGTTATGTTGACTAAGGTTGTTTTTCAGAAAGATGGCATGGGCTTCTGGGTTTCTGAGTTTACTGCTTAAAATTCATGAACAGAATTGGCTGAACTTAAGAACATTCATTTAAGATAAATAAATTCTCTTTAGCTCAGATGTAGAATCTTTATCATAAAAGGCCTGTGGTCATGGCGCCGTCACAACCAACTACCCGATTCACCAGAAGGTACATTGATGGGTCCCTCGGGCTGCCGGCAGCAGATCATGTGAGGCTTTTCAGGATGAGAGACATGGCCCTGATGGCAGATTAGGCCTAACGGATCCTACACGCAATGCGCTGGGCCCCTGGTGCTAATATAAGAAGTTACCTAACAATAACAATAGCAAGAGACAAGCAGGCACTTGCATAGTGCCTTCAGTTGTGGTCAGGGTCTTGGGCATTGTGGAATTTCAACAGTGGTTCTTTCCTAAGCCCAGAAGCAGATGACCACAACTCAGCACGCAGGTCTCTCAGCGACCCTGCATCTCACTCGTTTGCTTCACAGCAGGGACAATGTGAGCTGAATAAAAGTGTTGTGCATTATGGAAGGTCCCATAAACCCCCCCTACATGTGTCTTGATATTCTGGACAGTGAAGAACTGGAGTGCTTGAGTGTCTCTTTTTGTTTTGTGAATCCCTACTCTACAAGGCCCCAAGGGATCAGGATTTAACAGAGTTTAATACAGTAAAAAATGTTTCCTGTCTTAGCTGGTTTGGCTCAGTGGATAGAGCATTGGCCTGTGGACTGTAGGGTCCCAGGTTCGATTCTGGTCAAGGGCATGTACCTTGGTTGCAGGCTTCTGGCCCTCATCAGGGGATATATGAGAGCCAACCAATTGACGTGTCTTTTTTACATTGGTGCTTCTTTCTGTCTCTATCTCACCTTTTCATTCTCTCTAAAAATTTGTGGAAAAAATATCCTCAGGTGAGGATTTTAAAAAATTGTCAATTAAATAGATATTCAATAAGTATGTTTAAAAAGAAAAACAAAAACAAAAACAAAAACATGATCTTTCCTAATCTTTCCATTTGAGTGGGACATTAAAATAGCACCTACCTCTGCATTTGGGAATAAAAACACAAACAAAGGTCAATCCCTTGTGTTAAGCAGATAGTGGGGAAAACACACAATATAATATATGATTGAGTGCAGTAAAGTATAGTGTGTAGGAGGGTACAGTGCGAAGTGACCCAAAGGAAAGAGCCATTGACTATGTCTGAGAAAGGAGTGAGGTCAGAAAATACGTTAAATGGAAATGAAATCTGTACTATGACTGCCTATCAAATAAATGGGCTATATAAAATCTTTTGTCCTACCACTCCAGGTTGGGGAAGAGAGGATAGTTGCAACTGAAATAAGAGTGCTCAGTGCATTTTTATAAATGTTGCCACAAGTAAAGGCAGGTGGCCTTTATGTGCCCAACAGAGGAAACTGTTCCCACACTGTCTTTATCTGTGAACTCCGTGTACCTTTGGAGATAATCCTAGTTTCAGAGCTGCCTATAATGTACAGAGAACAGGAAGTGAGAAATCAGATTTGGGCGACCCTTCCAAAGACCTTTCAGCCTCTAGGTTACTGTTTATTGATGCCACTTTCCAATGCTTTTCAAATATTCTTCCTTTTCTTTCAAAAACCATTATTTATTTCCTTTCAGTTCCTCTAATAGTTGCATGACCTTTTAATAAACATAATTTTCCCTAAGTTATCAATATTTAATGTAATACTTGGCTGAAAGAGTGGTGAAGGGTCTGTAGTTATAGAAGGAGAATAAACAAAACCAGGAGCATCACTGTTCCTAATTGAGTCGACTTAGATGCGTATGATGTGGCCTCTTCCCAGAGCAAAGCCTACCCATCAATCATATATGAGAGACTAAGTACTGCAACCAGAGTGGGAAGAACAAGACTAAAGCTGTGAACACCATTTTTAGATACCAAATGGTATTAGTATAAAGGCAAGTGCATTTTATTTTTAAGTTCATATAGAGGGAATTTAGAAGGCACCACTCAAAACTGCATGAGGAGCCAGCAGGACTGAAAAAAATGGTCTATAAATTGAATCTTGAAAAAAAGACTGGGGACAAATATGGATCCTGAAACTCCTTTATAAGAATGTCAGAATTTCTAAAAGGCTCTGAATTAAACCATGGATGCCAATGAAAGCACAGGTGTTTGCAATCACTTATATTAATATTTAATATGATTCACCCTCCTCTATTTTTACCTAACCTCACCGGTCTGCAGTGTGGGACTATATATACTTCCTATTTAAAATCTTTGCAAGGATTATGTTGTCTATCTTAAGTTTCTTTTAATGGTCTTGTTGAAAGAAACGTGTCTGTGCATGTATGTGACATTAACGCTAGAACAGAGTGCTAACAAAATGCCCTCTGTAACACCCGAATCAATGTACCAAGACAGAATTGCTTGGTTCTATCATTTTCAGATTATATGCTTCATCGTCTTTTTCTTTATTCTTTAGCTTTAGCTTCAAAGTCAGCCAAGAAAATGATAAAAAATTATTTCCTAAATCACAGCCCAACTTTAAAAATGTCCTTTCTGCACACAGCCCCATTCCTTATTCACCATGCAATTCTGTCTCTGCTGGCCTGGGACATCTTTAGGCATTTACTGGAAAGCTGCCTGGAGGGAGAGACATAAAGGAAGACTTTAACCTTGAATCGCTAACAGCAAAGTCAATACCAGCTTCACTGAAGGGAAATCTTTGTCTCTATATTTCCCCCTTTATTCACCTTCTAGATTCTCCCTTATTTATTTATTTGTTTGTTTGTTTGTTTTCTATACCCCTTTGTTCTCTCCCTGTTCATCAGTTTGAGAAACCATTAAGGGAAAATTATATCAAGTCTAAGTATTTTAATTAAGGATTTGCTATAAGCTAGGCATTGTGCTAAGGACTGGGACGCAGAAATAAACAAGTCTTAATTTTTTCCTCTTTCATCCCCACTTCCACCACCATTTAATCCCTTAGTGAGTCCTGTTCAGTGCAATTCCAAAATATTTCAATTGTACCAGCTTCCCTCCATTTCTTCTGCCATGTGAACATAGGTCAACACCACCTTTTGCCTGGAGTACTGAAGCTGTTCCATAACTGTTTCTCTGTTTTTGTTCTTGCCCCCATCCAACTCATTTTCCTCACCGAACTCTGAGTGATCCTCTTGACATAGAAATCAAATCATGTCACACTGTGCAACTTCCTTCAACGGGCTGCTATCAATTTGGGAATACATTACAGACCACAGACATGTAGCCCTGCAGGATCTTATAGGATCTACCTTCTGCAACTTCACCATTAGCCTCTTTCCCCCACTCACCTCATCTCTCCTCTCACATCATCACTGTAAATCTTTCCTTTCAGCTGCTATGTCACACCACAAGCAACTCTCTCTGGTACATTCTTTCTTTCAGGCCTTATTCGCACAGGTCTCCTTTTCATCCTTTGGTCTCAGCTTAAATGTACCTCTGAAGAGATCTTCTCAGATTGACCATCTAAAATTGCTCTGCCCCTGTTCATTTGTTTCTATTTATTATTTTCTTCATAATATAAAACTGATTTGGAAAAATAATATTTGTTTTCTTATTTATCATTGGCTTTCATTATTAGAATATAGGTTCCAAGAGCGCAGGGATTTTACTTGCTTATCTTTGTGCTATACCCTGTGCTTAGAAGAGTACTAGTTGTATAATACTAAGAGATACTAAAAAATATTTATTAAAGGAATGAATATAGATATCCTTAGTGGCCCCAGGATCCTGAGTCTGCCATACAACTGAGTGCTAGAGATAAATCTAGAAGGCTAAAAGGAGAGCCTGGCTAGGTTTGGTTGCTGAAATAGTTCTCATTAAACCAAAACAAAACAAAACAAATAATAACAACAACAAAACAAAAGCATTTACTTTTTTTTTAAATATGTTTTATTGATTTTTTTACAGAGAGGAAGGGAGGGGGATAGAAAGTCAGAAACATCGATGAGAGAGAGACATCGATCAGCTGCCTCCTGCACACCCCACACTGGAGATGTGCCCGCAACCAAGGTACATGCCCCTGACGGAAATTGAATCTGGGACCTTTCAGTCCGCAGGCCAATGCTCTATCCACTGAGCCAAACTGGTCTCGGCAAGCATTTACTTTTTAATGTATTACCTAGAGCTCTGGAATTTTTTAAATGGATATTCAAATGTAGTATCTTATTTTTTCTATATAACAATCAACATGTTTTATTTTTGTTGTTATGCATGATATTGTTGAATAATGATCCACCTGGTGGATGATGGCAGAGGCCGGTACATTTGCGTCACCAGGAAAAGCTGAGGTTGCAGTTCCTACACCAGCAACACCAGAAGCTTCTAGACCAGTGATGGCAAACTCATTAGTCAACAGAGCCAAATATCAACAGTACAATGATTGAAATTTCTTTTGAGAGCCGAAAACTGACTTCTGCGCATGGGCCACAAAGTTTCAATCACACTGTACATGTGTGCCTGCACATGGTATTTTGTGGAAGAGCCATACTCAAGGGGCCAAAGAGCCACATGTGGCTCATGAGCCACAGTTTTCAACTACTGTTCTAGACCAAGAAGTAATATTTTATGATTATCTATGGTTAGAAACAAAAATGTGCAGAGAACTCTAGAGAACCCAGATATAGAGTATGTTGTGAGTCAGCCCATATTTGGTAAAAATAGAGGTGGTCTGGTGCCATGATAAATATTGTTCAGGCCCACAAAAAAAAAATCAGAGAAAGAGGAATGTCCTTAAGAAAGGAGGACAGGTTAATAAAAGATGAAAATTATGAAGCTGCTCCAAGTGAAGTTCTGTCTTCAGCATTTGTACATTCTCAGACAATTAATCTGAATGATTTGTTGCTTAGTCAACCTATGATATGACTTATAAATGAGCTATAGAGATTTCTCTGCAAACTCAATGATTTATTTATGTATAAAACACTGAGGCCCAGGAACTTAAAAAGAATTTTCTAGTAACTGGTAGATCTTGAACTCAAAAAGTTCTTTCAATTCCAAATCTGGAGCTATTGTTGAAGCTGGATAGAAAATAGAACTTGCCTTCTGATGCACATATTCATCTTGACAATCCCCTCAAGCACTAGTGATATAATATTCATCCAACCTTAGCAGATTAGAAGTGTATTTAAAGCACCTCAATAGGGTATTTTAATTCTGTAGATAAAAGGTGCTTTCTGAATGCACTGTACTTACTACAATAAACCATGCAGTAAAATAAAGAAGATATGAATGCACTGGGCTGGAAATGGGAAAAGAACAATTTTAGGCATTTCCCTCATTCTGTTGAACAGACTGAAGATACTTTTTGGCAGGAGGCCTATGTTTAACCAGTGTTACTTAATATAGAATAATCATGGGTGGGGAGTATGTTTTCCTTAATTGAGCATGTTTTCTTGAGATAAATGTGGATCTCAGGCTTCTCACCAGTCAAAGCAAAAGTTTCCAAGTTGTCTGAGGCTGTGAAAGCCTAGGAGGCAAGACTCAGAGCCCATGCAGAGACAAGAAGCACTGAGCCAAACTGCTTAAAAGGAGGTTAAAATAACACTGACGGATTGGACCACTTCAATTCCGTTCACTATCCTCAACCTCCCTTGCTGCCTGAACATCTCTCATCACCCTATCTTAAGTCATGTTCAAGGACAGAATCCCCAGGAGGCTTCATTCAGTACTTCCTCCATCACTGGATGCCCGTCACTACCTGCTTCACCATGGACCTAGCCACATGAAGGGGTGTGCATTTGGGCAATTTGGCCTGATGTGAAATTTGAGCAACTGATTGAATCTTCTTTTGGGACTATTAAATTGTCTTAACTCTGATGGTATTATTAGTCTTTGAGCCACAGAGGAAGAGGTTTCCCCTTCTCCTACCCTGTCACTAGTGATCTAAGAGAGCAGAGGAGGCCATGAGGCCCACTGTGGCAATATCCTCAGATGTGCACCTAGCTTCTCTGTAGCCACTCAGCTGCCAGAGATAAAAATAAAAAAGGATAGAGGGCCTTTGAACACTGAGCTCCAAAGATTCAGTGGGCAACTGGGCTGATCTTGGCCCTTCATAGATGTGTACTAGTTTCCTAGGTAGCTACTAATTTGTACTCCTTAAGCCCTTCATGGAAGCAATACAAGTACCTATCAACAGATGAGTGGGAAAAAATTCTGAGGTATATATACACAATGGAATACTACTCGGCCAAAACAGTATTAGTTGAGATATACAAACAGCATAGTCTATTGGATATTATCCTAAGGCAAATGAGGTTGCAGAGGGGGAAGAGAAGCCCCTGGAAGTCTTGAGAAAGAATGGAGAAAGAGAGGAGAATGTGGAACCATCACTACTATGTATAAGACACAAGCCTAGATGCTTTGTTTTGCTTAGGTTGTCTCTTTCAATGTTTACAACCCAGTGAATTGGGTATTATCATTATCATGGCTACTGTTTTATAGATGAGCGATGTAAGGATTTACTGTCTGACTTCAGCAACCATTTCTTTACATCCGTTCTCACCTGCCCACCAGAGAGTGGGAATAGAGACAAAGACTGTTGGCAAATTTATTAACACTTGACTCAGAGTTCATAGCCCTGTTAAAAAGTATATTTTAGCCTATGTTATTTTGAAGATATGAGTAGTCCTGGCGTAGATCCATTTCTTTTATTTTAACCAAGTCAGTTGTGCATGAAACTCGCTCAACTCCCAAAGCCTGGCTGGTACATGGGGTGCTCAGACCTGGTACATTTCCCATATCCCACTAACACATGAACAGCAGGAACCACTCCTAAGTCAGGTGTCTTCCCTCTTACCGGTCTGCCTTCATGACACATGCCTGGGGAGAGGTGACTAATGCTGTGTTTTTCCAATTTTGTCCTCTCCTGGATCACTGGAATGATTTATTCTTGCTTGGTGAACCATAATTGTGTGTTACATATAAGTGGTAAGATTTTTAGGCAGATGTGAAATCCAACTGCTTGATGTGATCCTCAAATGGCCCCCATATTTTGCACAATTGTTTTCAATTTGGTAAGATCTAAATTGCATTTGGGATGATAAATTTATTTTTTAGCTTCTTTTGTGTTCTGGGAGAAAAAATCACCATTGAAGTTTTTGATTTATTTACACTTAGCTCCTAAAAATATTGCCCTCAGGATGCTGTTTGTTTGCCATGTCAAGAATGCTTTATTTGGTTTTCTTTTAGAAAAAATCCACATACAGCCAATTGTCAGCTGACTGGAAAGCCCCAAAGATGTTTGAAAACTCAAAACTCTTTCTCCCAGACACTTTCAAAACATAAGTGGAGCTTTGTATCGGAGATAGTATAGGGAATCTCAGGAGAAGGTGCAGAAGTCAGTAAAATAAAGAGAACCTAGAGAAAACTTATGATTTCTACTAAAATCTTCATACTTTCTGAAGACTGAACTTAAAGTTGATGAGATTTTGTTTAATTCCAGTGATTTATTTTTACTGTCTCTTGTTATATTCAGATACCCTTACAAACATACATCCATTAATGACTATGTTTTGATATTACATCTTATACTTTATTTGATCCTGTCTTTCAGGCTGAACAAGGCCAGCTACTATTATCTTTTTTCATAGATGGGAAAACTGAGTCCCTGAAAGAATATGTGAGTTCCCCTTGATTTTTCAACATGTATATGGCAAAATCAGAAGTAGAAACTTTTTCTCATGTCCTTCTTCTTGTCACCTTTGTTGTCTTTGTTTTTTGTTTGTTTATTTGTTTTTTAATATATATTTTTATTGATTTTTTACAGAGAGAAAGGAAGAGGCAAAGAGAGTTAGAAACATGGATGAGAGAGAGACATCCGATCAGCTGCCTCCTGCATGCCCCTTACTGGGGATGTGTCTGCAACCAAGATACATGCCCTTGACCAGAATCAAACCTGGAACCTTTCAGTCTGCAGGTTGACGCTCTATCCACTGAGCCAAACTGGCTTTGGTTCCTTCGTTGTCTTTGGATTTTCCGAGAGGCTACTTAACCAGAGTCCGAGGTTTCCAGGTCTTTTAGTTGTAATACAGGAGCATTATTAATATGGTGATAAGGTGTTGGATTTGGGAAGCATTCTAAAGTACTATGATTAGGTCTCAGTGTTTTATTGAACCTGAGTTGGGTATTTCCCTTCTCCAAGTTGGGTAGGCCCTTGGCCAGTGGTTCTCAATCTTTCTAATGCCGCTTATCCTTTAATACAGTTCCTCATGTTGTTGTGACCTCCAACCATAAAGTTATTTTTGTTGCTACTTCATAACTGTAATTTTGCTACTGTTATGAATCGTAATGTAAATATCTGTGTTTTCTGATGGTCTTAGGTGTCCCTGCTATTGGTTCTTAACCTGTGGGTCATGACCCACAGGTTGAGAACTGCTGCTGTAGAGCCTACATTACGATTCATAACAGTAGCAAAATTATAGTTATGAAGTAGCAACAAAAATAACTTTATGGTTGGAGGTCACAACAACATGAGGAACTGTATTAAAGGGTAAGCGGCATTAGAAAGGTTGAGAACCACTTGGTAAACCAGCGTGGGTCAGTCTCTGGTAACGTGGTGTCCCTTAAGTGTAGGTCTTGTAGAGGAGAATAGAGAACTCTGGGAAGACATCAAAATGCTTATTTTTCCCCTCCTTTCCAGGAAAGGATCTCCTCACCCACTGGAATCTGAGATGGCTCTTGGGAAAAAAAAATTCACAAAATTGTGAGGAATCAGACACCTAAGATTGGGCTCATTATGAGATTGCAATTCTCAAATGTATCCACACAGAGCCCCCAGCAGATTGTAGATTAGGGTTTAGATTTTCCTCCTCTGGCACTGGTTTCGCAGAGGCTTATGCTCCTGGGAAGTTGGCCTTCTCTGTATCCATTTGTTTGTCTTTCCAATGTTGGGTTCAGAGATTTGCCCTGTGACCTACATTCTCTGAAGAAGCTAAGGAAGTTGTTGATTTTTAGTTTGTCCACTTTTGTTCTTGTTGACTGGGAGTGATGACCTCCAAGTTCTTTACATGTCAGAAAAGAAACCAGAATGCCCCCCAATTATATATACAATGTTTTTTTGTTCCCAGCTTCCCCTAAACCTGGGATCTTCCCAAATAGCAGTTTTGGACCCAAGTCTGAAGATCAAAAAAATCTATGGGAATGAAGTCTGAATTGAACAAATGGAGTGAACCACAGGCAGGGTCCAAATGTCAAAACTGCCCCTTTTCTTGAGGTGTTCTATTTCCAAACCATCCCTTTGAGGGTAGCACTGACCTTTCAAACTCCACTGCTTAAAATGGGCAATGCTAACGCAGAGCATTCTATTATGTTCAGGTCAACCGCTTCTACAAATGGGGCAGTTGTTTATGGCTGCCTCCTGGGAAGGCAATTGAGTTGTCCCATTTTGTAGATATTTGTGTACAAAATGCTTTTGCTCTGATTTTTGAGCGTGACATTCACAGATCAGTGAATGCCAGTGAAAGGGAAGAAGAGAGTGACGCATAGAAGTCACAGAAAGAGGATGTTGGCTTTTAGGCAAAGCAGCAAAAGGGAAGCAGCACTCAAATCACTGAGTTCACCAACAGTCAACTGGGCCTCTATAAAAAATGAAAGAAAACAAGGGTGCAAAGGGCATTAAAAAAAAATTGTCCTCTTCGGTCTTATTTTGGGATCTAAAAGAAGAAAAATAAGAGGATTGTACCTTTCTCTAAAGCACTCTTTCTCAAACTTTACGAGGCTTCTGAACCATGTGGGAAATCTTATTAAAATATACATTCTGATTTTAATGGCTCCAGCACAGGCCCAGGATTCTGCATTTCTAACATTCTCCCAGATGATGGTGATGGCACTAGTAGTTAGGCCACACTTTGAGGAGCAAGGGTCTTGTGTACCTACAAATGCGATATTGCTCAGATCCCCCTACTAATTTATGCTCACTTCTGGAAAACAATGGCAACCACTGCCACCACCTTCTTCCCTGAATCTAGCATTCTTAGCTCAGAATGATCTCCGCTTGCATAGCTGGGGCCTCTTCTGGATGTTTTTAAGTTTTCAGGTTCCTTCTAAGCCTCATTAAAACCTCTGTCCTTCATGAAGACCTATAATCAATGGCTCCTTGAGTTCCTGTAGTTTGTTGCTACTTAGCCCTTTGAAAGTATATGTTGCTAGTGACCTTTTAAATCTGTTTGTCTCCTAACTAGATTGTAAACCTCTTGAGTACAGGGTGTATGTTTTTTTCACTTTTTAATTCCCTAGACCTAGAATAGAGCTTTGCTCATTAGGAGATAGTGCAATATAATGAAAACAGTCCAGGGAGACATGGGTTAAAATCCCAGCTCTACCACTCAATAGCTATTGGAGTCTAGCGGTGGCAGTGGTAGCAGTGATGGTGATGGTGGTACATGTGGAATGTTTATACTTCAAAGGATTATTGAGAAGAATAAAGAAAATAAAATTAACCCAGTGTCAACCAAGTGCCTGGCAGAGTTTGCATTTGATAAATTTAAATCCTCTACCTCCAAACCCTTTTTCTTCTCCTTAATATAGATTGTGATGATACTTTCTTTCCCTGACACACTACCCTTGAAAAATTCTGTGTCATATTAAACAATCTGGGGAGCTTTTCTTCCATTTTAGTCAAGGGTCCATGGATACCCAGGGATACAGTTCTTTATTTCATAAAATAGGCTCCTCAAATTCATAGTTCAAAATAGCAACATGCATGGTAGTATCTTTTGATATGATCAGAAACAGAATAGTATTAAGCCAGTGTTGTTAAATCACATGAAAGCTATCTTCATCAGATTCCCACTTTGCCCCCAGTATTTGCATTCTCAGTGAGAGGCCTTTGATCTGTGTGGTGGCTGTCTGTGTACCTAGTGCTCTCTGGGTTGGTTTTCACATCTGAGGGATGGTGTGTCTTATGTTAGGTATAGTACACCATATTGGGAAGAGTGACCCACAAAAGCAAAATACACAGGCTTAGGCAAGGTTTCGTCAGTGAGATATGGAGATAGTATAGGAAACTTCATCTGGGCCAACCTCTGCCAGAAAACCAGGCCCACTAGATTGAAAAGCAGACACTAGATCAATCTTCTGACAGAGCAGAAGTGAGGTGGATATGAGAAGATGGAACAAACACAGGCATGATATTTCAGATATGCAGATTTAAATGCCAGCTCCTCACTTGTTGGCTTATGTACCATGGGCAACTGACATAAATTTTTGAGCTTAATCTCTACAAATGGGAATAACCTTCCCTACATCATAAACTTGTCTGACAATTAAATGAAACTATACATTCAGGGCATGTACAGTGCCCAAGAACTCAGTAAATGTTAGTTCCCTTCTAACACTTCACAGAGGCATGACACTTGAGAATATTACTGGTGCAGGCAGTTAGGAGGATTTCATGAGATGGTGAGTATCAAAATGGGGCAACACCTGAGATTGGGGGACAATGGGGACTAATATATCCACATTTTGTTCCTTAACAGGTGACATTACCATCTTCTCCTTCTCACTCTTTCTGACTTCCTCTTTCTCTTCTTCCTTTCCCTTCTCCTTCTCCTTCATTTTCTCTTCCTTCTCCTCCCTTTTATTCAAATCTGTTTTAAAGACAGGATAGATTACTTTTAATTGAAACAAATGGCTTAGCCATCCTATCTAATAAAAGAGTAATATACAAGTTAACCATCACTCCACTACACCCACAAGACTCTCCCACCAACCAATCAGAAGCAAGTATGAAAATGAATCCAACCAAGATGGCTGCAGCCACAAAGAGAACAGGAGGCTTAGGTTTCCCTGGCAATGGAGAAAGCCAAGCTTTCTGCACACCCTGGCAGGCCCAGGATTCCACTCAAGGCTACAAAGTTTCAATTATAGAAGATAAATAAATCTGAGATACCAGGGTCTTGCTTGGGTAGCTGGGGAGCATGGCCAGATTGTAAATCACTACAGACTCCTCACCCAGGCCACCCTATACCCAAGGGAACCCCCACCCTGATTCAGGACACCCTTCAGGGCAAAACAGCTGGCCCCCACCCATGTACCAGGCCTCTATTCTAGATAATAAAAGAGTAATATGCAAATTGAACATCACTCCAATATAAGATGGCTGCCCCCATGTGGACACAAGATGGCTGCCACAAGATGGCCAGTAAGAAAGGCAGTTGAGAGGGACCAGGTGTGCAAGGGAGGGGAGCTGGGGGTGATCAAGCCTGAAGGGGAGGGCAATTAGGGGTGACCAGGCCAATAGAGGAGGGAAGTTGGGAGTGACTGGGCCTGCAGGGAAGGGCCATTGGGGAGAACCCAGGCCTTCAGGGGAGAGCAGTTTGGGGGGACCAGGCTCATAGGGGAGGGCAGTTAGGGACAAACAGGCTAGCAGGGGAGCAGTTAGGCATCAATCAGGCTGTCAGGGGAGTGATTAGGGGTTGATTAGGCTGGCAGGCAGAAGCGATTAGGGGAAATCAGGAAGGTAGGCAGGCAAGTAATTGGGAGCCAGCAGTCCTGGATTGTAAGAGGGATATCTGACTTTCCATTTAGGCCTGATCCCAGTATGATCCCAGTATGATCAGGCCTAAATGGAAAGTCAGATATCCCTTGAGGGGTCCCAGATTGCAGAGAGTGCAGGCTGAGGGACACACACCCCATGCACAAAATTTTTGCACCAGGCTTCTAGTAGTAAATAAATAAAAATTTTAGTAGATTTAATTGAATTCCATGAAACCCTTGGTTCATCTGAAATACTAGAAGCCTGGTGCATGAAATTTGTGCATAGGGGAGTGTGTCCTTTAGCCCAGCCTGCACCCTCTCCAATCTGAGATCCCTTAAGAAATGTCAAACTGCCCATTTAGGCCTGATTCCAGTACAACCGGGCCTAAACAGGCAGTCAGACATCCCTCTCACAATCCAAGACTACTGGCTTAACTGTTCACTTGCTTGCCTGCCTTCCTGATTGCTCCTAACTGCTTTGCCTGTCAGCTTGATCACCCTCTAACCACTCCCCTGCCAGCCTGATTGATGCTTAACTGCTTCCCTGCCAGCCTGTTTGCCCCTAACTGCCCTACTCTGTGGGCCTGGTCACCCCTAATTGCCCTCCCCTGCAGGCCTGGTCACCCCTAATTGCCCTCCCCTGAAGGCTTGATTCTCCCCAACTGCTCTCCCTTGCAGGCCTGGTCACCCCCAACTTTCCTCCTCTGCCAATCTGGTCATCCCTAACTGCCCTCCCCTGCCTCCAACTGTCCTCCTTGCAGGCCTGGTCCCTCCCAACTGCCTTCCTCTGCTGGCCATCTGGTGAATCTTTGACCACATAGGGGCAGCCATCTTGTGTGTTGGAGTGATGGTCAATCTGCATATTACTCTTTTATTAGATAGAATTGAGGCCTGATGCATGGGTGGGGGCCAGCTGGTTTGCCCTGAAGGGTGTCCTGGATCAGGGTGGGGGTTCCCTTGGGGTGTGGGGCAGCCTGGGTGAGGGGCTTGTGGTGGTTTGCAGGCTGACCAACCCCTCCCTTTCTGCCCCCCCGCCCAGTGACCCAAGCAGAGGCCCTGGTATCTGGGATTTATTTATTTTCTACAATTGAAACTTTGTAGCCTGGAGTGGAGCCAAGCCTCCTGCTCACTCTGTGATGGCAGCCATTTCTTTTGGGATTTATTTATCTTCTATGATTGAAACTTTGTAGCCTTAAGCAGAGGCCTAAGCTGGCCAGGGTGTGTGGAAAACTTGGCTTCCTCCATTGCCAGGGAAGTCCAAGCCTCTCTCCTGCTTGCTCTGTGGCAGCAGCCATCTTGGTTGGGGTTACTTTGCATACTCACTCCTGACTGACTGGTGGGCATGGCTGGTGGGCGTGGCTTGTGGGTGTAGCAGAGGAATGGTTAATTCGCATATTACTCTTTTATTAGATAGGATAGTATTTCTACTTGGTCTTTATAGCAAACTCTTATATTCTAGGATTTCTTCAGAGTTTGATTTCTTTTGGTATAATTTTAAGTGAACTCTAAATCTTGGTTTCTACCAAGCAAAAATAATGGACCCTTAGTGTTTTGTTTGTTTGTTTGTTTTACCATGAACCAAAAACATATGGAAACTGTAGAGAATAAATATGGCTAACCAACTTTCAATGATAGGGTACAGGAAGACTACATGTAAATACTCAAGAGGGATTTGACAGAGGCTAGGGGAAGAATTAGGATTTTTTTCATGTTGTCTCCTGATGCTAAATTTAGTGCAGGAGTCAACCATTTAGGTGGTCTACAAATATGCAATTAAAAATCATTATTGGTATATCATTATAAAACAATACAGTACACCTTTCTTCTAAGAAATTTTTACAATATACTCCCATTAGTGTATGCTTACATGATTTTTTCTGGCAAGCCAAGAGAAATTTTTTTAGATAAAAATGAATTTAAAACCACATTGTATCTACATGCAAACCAAGTGTTCTCCTCAGGCTGTGAGTCTGGGAACTATCATGGATGGAAGCAATGATATCACAGTGGACACTATGCCCTCATTCAGGAATAATCCACTTTATGGCAGCAGAGTTTCTAATGGAGGCCAAGGGATGAAGAAATGAGGAGCTATGATCAGATAATATCCAACCCTGAGACAAGCTAAAGATCTAACAAAGAAAGAAAAAAAGGCTTTCTTGTATGTACTTGTATATCTCTCTCTCAATGTCTTGAGGATTAGCCTCATTTCTACAAAATGATAATATTCAGAAAGAAAAGTGGAGAAGGCTTAGGATTAAAGGGAATTTTATTCAATTGTAAGTCCTAAGAAAACATCATATATGCAAGTGAATTTGAAAAAGTCCAGTAGACTTTATTTTTTTTTCTTTATTGATTAAGGTATTACATATGTGCTCTTATCCCCCCATTGCCCCACCTCCACTGCCTCATCCAGTAGACTCTTAGATAAAAGGAAATATGCATAGATATGGGTGGTTGGTAAATGCAAGTGTTAGTACTGCTGAGATAGATGGTGACTGATTAAAAGGAAGCAACCACATATCCACTCATTTGCATGAAAATCAGCAGCTGTTGGCTGACAGACACCTTTCCTATACATGCTCTTGCTCAAATGATAAGAAGTGAAAAGAGCACTAGGAAGGCCTATTTTGGGTTCCAGGAGATCTGTGTTGCTATGTGATCTGAGATTAGTGGTTAGTTTGGTGCAGGATGTCATCCAGCAGTGCTCATGAAACTTCTAAAAGTTTAGTTTATTTCTCAGAAATCAGCTGTGCCTGTGGGCTGTCAGAGAAGGTCATTGGAGTGCTCAGTTTCTTGGGGTTTCCCCACCCCCAGCCCAGGTGAACTTAAAAGATTAGTGCCCTTGGCCTTGTAAGAATTCTTTTTAAGTCATCATGTTAAAACACTACATAATCTCTCCTTAGGTTCTTTCAAGTGCCACTAATTCACTTATGTCCGAAAATTTTAGGCTGATCATTTTGAAATTACATCGAATGCCATTTTAGTTTCTTACCAACCACTGGGTCAATAGACACTCTTTTGAAGCATGATATAGCAAAGTCAGGTGAATGAGTGAAGAGTGTCCACAAAAGGGTGTGGGTTATATGTGGCTTGAGACTTTCCTGTGGCAGCTTGGTAGCTAAGCGTGCAGCCTCTCAGGGGGTGGTAAATGATAAGGTTTTTGCTCACTTATGAACTGTGGTTCACATGGTACAGTTGGAGTGCCTGTTTAACTGGCTCTGCTCCTAGGTGATCCTGGGCAAATTATTTAAATTGCCTATGTCTCAGTTTCTGCTTCTGTAACACATGATTAATAATATAATATCTAGCCCATAGTATGTTCCTGCCACATAATATGGGCTCAATCATTATTAGCATTGCTATTATTATCATTGTTACTAGAGGCCCAGTGCACAAATGCATGCATGGGTGGAGTACCTTGGCCTGGCCGGAAATCAGGGCTGATTGGGGCAAGTGGGGGAGTCCAGCCCGCCAGTGGGGGGGACCGTGGGGGGTTTGTCAGTAGGAGAAAGGTCCTTGGGATGTTGGCCAGCTGGGGAAAAGAACCTTGAGATGTTGGCTGGCCACAGGAGGTTGGCTGTGGGAGCACACTGACCACCAGGGGGCAGTTCCTGTGTTGAGCATCTGCCTCCTGGTGGTCAGTGCATGTCATAGCAACTGGTTGACTGGCCATTCAGTCATTTGGTCGCTTAGGCTTTTATATATAATCTATAGACCCAGTGCATGAAATCTGTGCACAGAAAGGGAATCCCCTCAGCCCAGCCTGCACCCTCTCCAATCCAGGACCTTTTGGGGGATTTCTGGCAGTTGGACATCCTTCTCACAATCAGGACAGCTGGTTCCTAACTGCTCACCTGCCTGCTTGACTGATTGCCCCAAACTGCCCCCACTGCCAGCCTAATAACACCTAACCACCTCTGCCTGTTGGCCTGGTTGCCCCAACTGCCCTCCCACCAGCCTGGTTGCCCTCAACTGCCCTCCCATCAGCCTGGTCACCCCTTACTGCTACCTCTGCCTGCCAGCCTGGTCACCCCGAATTGCCCCCCCGCTAGCCTGGTCACTCCTCACTGTGCCCCTGACAGCCTGGTCACCCCCAACTACCTCCAAATCTCCCCCTGCTGGCCTGGTTGCCCCCAATTGCCACCCCATGCCATCCTGGTCACCCCTACTGACACCCCTGCTGGCCTTGTCACCCCACACAGCCTGCTGTTTGATCATCCATCTGGTTATTTCAGTCATGACAGCTCTTGGCTTTTTATATATTAGAATATATTGTTCAGAAAAGCTCAATGTATTAGTCTCAAAAAAATTATTACCAAAGGTGACTTTAATAAAGAAGACCAGAGAGCTGGTTGGATTAGACTCCAGGGCCAGGCTTTCACAGTGAAGATGAGGGTGATTATGAGAGTAGTGATCACAAAAGAACTAAAAATAATAAATAATATAAATTTTAACATGAAGATAGAGTACTTGAAATAAGTATTTTAAACATTAGAATTTCCCATTTCCCAGGCTGATACACGGAGATGTCTGGAGCTGAAATCCATTTATTTATGACACAGAATCTTAGAATCATAGGTTTGCTAAGAGCCTTCAGGGTCATCTGGTTCAGCCAGTTCTGTGTCCAACTCCTGCCTGAAATGGTATCTACAGTATCTGCCTGCTTATTTCACCACATATTTTCTCTTCCTTCTTAACCTTCCCCAAACCCACATGGTGTGGCAATACACACAGAAACCCCTACCCACAAAGAAGAAATGACCGAAGAATTTAGGGTTTAGACAGTGGTGTAAGTTTCCAGTTAAAAAAGAATGTGTTGGTGTTTTTCTTTAAAAAAAAAAAAAAGTTTTGAAAAATAGAGGGAAAAAGAAGCCTAAATGTTTTGAAAATAGAGAAAAAAAAAAAGCCTAAGTACCAGCTTAGTAAATATCCCTGATATTAGTTGTTTTTCTTGTGTACTCTCAGCCAAAAAAAAATTTACACCAGCAGATGAGTCTTAGTCACTCTCCTTGTGTATCAAGTAAAATGTATTAACCACTGTTTGATTGTAGGAGAGTCCCGAACGTGCAGTAATGCTTTCTTTTAGATTGAAAATGCAAGATGAAATAGAATATACTAAAATTTGTAGAAATAAATAAAAGAATCTACTCCTGAAAAAAAAATAAATTCTACAGCAAATAGATTACATTTATACAAAATGTTGTTAATTTTAGTAGAAAATAAGCATGAGGTAGGTAAAGTAGTGGCTGAAAAAGCTAATATGATCTTAGGCTGTACATAAATAGATGTACAGCAGCTAAATATAAGAAATGCATAGTGTTGCTGCTCTCTATTTCAGTCACAGCATAATAGAAACTTATATTCTAACTTAGAGGACCAGTGCACAAAAGAATTTGTGCACTTGTGCGGGAGAGTCCCTCAACCTGGCCTGTGCCCTCTCTCAGTCTAGGAGCCCTCGGGGGATGTTCAACTGCTGGTTTAGGCCTGCTCCCGCCACTGCCACTGCATTTACCAGCCGTGAGCCCAGCTTCTGGCTGAATGGCAGGATCCCCCTGGGGAAGCGTATTGACCACCAAGGTGCAGCTCCTATATTGAGCATTTACCCCCTGGTGGTCAGTATATGTTATAGCAGCCAGTCATTCCACTGCCAGGTCAAAACTGGCTATCTGACATCCCCTAAGGGGTGCTGGATTGTGAGAAGGTGCAGGCCACACCAAGGGACACCACAGGTACACAACCAGGTCCGGGAAAGAATGCAGGAGCTAGGCCAGCTGGGGAGGGAATGCTGGAGGGCTCATCTTACTCACTCCCAATTGGCCTGATCCCAGCAGCAAGCTAACATACCTGTCAGAGAGTCTGCCCCTAGTGGTCCCTCAGCCTGGCCTGTGCCCTCTCACAGTCCAGGAGCCCTCGGAGGATGACCAACTGCTAGCTTAGTGCACGTCATAGTGACTGGTTGACCGATCAACTGTCTGCCTTCTGGTGGTCAGTGTATGTCATAGCGAGTGAGTGAGCAGCTCTAGCATATCATTAGCATATTAACTCTGATTGGTTGAGTGACCCATGGCCCACTGGACAACTGGACATTTAGCATATTAGGCTTTTATTATACAGTGGTACCTCGAGATATAAGTGCCCTAACATATGAGATTTTTGAGATACGAGCAGTCGAGCGAGCGATTTTTGCTTTGAAATACTAGCAACATTTGAGATAGGAGTAATCGCACGGATCGGCCGGCTGCACATGACCCACCAGTTTACCTCGACTTGAGCGTCTCATAGTTTCCCACGCCTCAAGGTTACAGAACGACTTAAACTCATATCTTGAGGTACCACTGTATAGGACAAAAGCACCACACTTTTCAAAGGGCTACAGGCACAATGACCATACATAATCTGAGAAGGGTGCCCAATATAGCAAAGGAAGGCTAAATGCTGTCATGAGAGGAACAAGTTCGAGATTTTTGAAAACACTCAGAATAGTGTCTTCCAAAATATTCAAGGATAAGGATGTATTTCTGATGATAAGGGGTGAAATAAAAAAACAATATGCCCCATATTAACAACTAACATTTATTAATAATTTATTACATGTTAGGCACAAGACAGGCAATACATAGATGAACTCATAGAAAATAGAGAAATTAACTACCCAAAGTTGATGAAGTTGGGATACAAACTCACACAGTCTAACTCCAGGGCCCACATTATTTAAGTATTGTGTGGTTTTACCAATGCAACAACATATATTTCAACTCAATGAAAAAAGATCTCTCTAACTATTTGGAATGTTTAAAGATGATATGTTATCTTACCCAAAAAATAATGAGTATTCTGCCACTGGGAGAATTATAGGGAGGCCATATAACCACTTGGCAGTTAAGCTGAAGAATATATAGTCAAGTCATACACTTCAACTACACATGCCAGCCTCCTTTGCAGGTAGGTGTGGATCCAGGAATAAGTTTTGGCTGATGAAATGTGAATAAAAGTGGTACATGCCACTTTCAGGCTTCATTCACCCGCTATGTTTGATACTTACCATTTTGTCCCATCTGCTGCTGAAAGGGGAAGGCTTTAGATGCCTAAAGGAAAACAGAGCCACAAGATGGAAGAAACCTGGGTCTTTGAAAGACATAGCCCCTGCCTATTAATCTTCATTGGAATAAAACATGAATGAGAAATACACTCCATTGTGATTAAGCCAATGAAATTTTGAGGTTATTTGTTAAAAGTTATCAGACTCTGACTAATACAGTATATATTAGAGAAGGATTTAAATAATTGATCATTGATTGACATATTTATCTTTTAAAATCTACTCAAACTTGACATTCTTTGATTTTTTTAAATAAAAAAGCAAAGTGAATTTTCAGAATATTCCAGTAAAAGGACAATGATTAGTAACTCTTGGACAGGAGGAAAAAATCAGAATTATGAAATAAATAAAATCTTGGCTTACAACTAGGCTCAAGATAATCTACTTAAAACTTATAAAAATGTGAAAAAAATAAATGATAGGTTTGATCTTCAAAAATAATTGCATGCATTGAATTCAGAAAGTCATTTCCTCATTGAATTACAACGGAGCACACATTAATACCATCATGCCAGGCAATTTGCTGAGGACTAAAACTAAAGTTACATAAAACCCCATGCACTGTATATGAAGAATTCATATTATAAGTCAGTGGTCTTCAAAGTTTTGAGAACATAAAATATATTTAAGAACTTATTAAAAATGAGAATTTCTGGCCTTACCTCCAGAGACCCTTCAGAAGGTGTGGAAAGAGCACCACAAATCAATATCTACACTAATAAAAGAGAAAGATGCAAATTTACCATACCTTCATGATGTCCACCAGCCAATCAGGAATGAGTATGAAAATTAACCCAACAAAGATGAAAGGTTAATTTGCATATGCAGGCACTATGCAGCCAGTGGTGAGACACACAGCTTCAGCAGCTCTGGGCCTCTGGGCAGCATGCGAAGGCAGAAAGGTGGCTCTGGGCTGGAGCAAAGGTGGTGCCAGCAGCCAAGGGAAGAAAGGCCCATTCTTGCACAAATCTTCATGCATTGGGCCCCTAGTCTAATATAATGTCTACCACATAGCATACACTCAGCAAATAGCTTGGATAAATCAATGACCAAGTATAAGGAACATCCCAGGAATTTCTAATGCAAAGAATCTATGAGCTACCTTCTCAGGAAGTGTTGACCATCTGGGAAAAATCAGACTCAGAGGTCATTAAATAATATGCTTTGTTTCTGTAGTTCAACATATTCTGGGAAGAAAAAAAAAATCAACATTACTTCTTTAAGCAGTTGATTCTTGTTTCCTGTTAAAGAAGCTGAATTTATTCTAAAAGTAAGTATGAAAAAGTCTGGAACCAGAGGGGAAATAGGAATTTTAAGCAGAATGAAGTCATAGGAAGCTGTTGTTTTCCTGCCCCCCCCCCCTTTTTTTTTAAGAAGGAAAATTCCACCCAAAAAACAGACCAGTTGATCTTGTACCTGTGCTCCCACGTCTGGCACTTATCTGGGTCAAGTTGGGGAGAGCAGCCCCCAGACCCTAAAGATAAAAAACCCACCTTGTCCCTGAGATACATGTTATCCACAGCCATTCTTATCACCAGACATTCTCATCCAGTATTCGTCTGGGAGCAGATTCCATGACATTTAGACATGCCAGACTGACAGAATCACATAAGGCAGTCTGACCAAACTACTCTTCCCTTCAGGCATTCATCGCACCATCCCAGATCGAGGAATCACCTCCTTTGGTGCAGGTGTTAAGTATGTGTAATAAGTTTTGCCTTCAGAGAATGAAAGAGAGCAGCCTGTAGATTCAGATGGCCTGGGCTCAATACTTAGTGGTTTCCTAAGAATGTGCCTGAGGACCAGTTATACTCTTTTTCTTTTGTTCATCCTCATCTGAAGATATTTTTCCATTTATTTTTTCAGAGAGAGTGGAAGGCAGTGAGAGAGGACAAGAGACAGACAGAAACATCAATATGATATAGACATATGGATTGGTTGCCTCCTACACACACCACAATCGGAGCCAGGGATCAAGCCTGCAACTGAGGAACGTGCCCTTGACCAGAATCTAACCCATGACCCTTCAATCCATGGACTGACACTAACCACTGAGCAAAACCTGCTCGGGCCATACAACCTTTTGGTACCTCAGTTTACTCATCTGTAAGTTGAAGATACTTGTAATGCTTACCTCATGGGGTTCTTGGGAGGATTAAATGAGATAATGCTTGCAAAATGCAGTGCATGCACACAGTAAGTGCTAAAGAAATGGTGGACTGTATCTGGATACCATCTGTTAGAAATTTGAGTCTCTTCACTGTCCAGTCCACTGCCCTAGGACAATCTGGACTTCAGAGCTGCAGGTACCTCACTGAGCTGCTTTGGAACTGAGTCTGTATCATTGTCGCACACTGTGGGTACAAGCTTTCCTTAAGAACTTACACTATGAGGTGGGCTCACAGACTGCCTCATTGCCGGTCTGTGAATAACTGTGGCTGCTTCTCAGAGAGAAAAGTACTAAAGTTGCCTTAATGGCAGGCACACATTGAGAAAAACAATTTATCAGATTAATTCATAAAAACTCTTGATCTCTAAGTCTCATGTTGTAAAAGTGAGACTCTTTGTTCTATAATGTCCACACAGGTACAAATGATATCATTCAAAGAGCACCTCCATTTTTTATTTTTTTTATTTTTACTTTTGCTAAGCACTTATAGGCTTTTCTTGTTACTTTCAAAAAACCTATTGAAATATTGTTACATATATTTTGCAGATGAGGAAACTAATATTAAAATGCATTAAGCATGTTTCCAAGGCCTCACAGCCAGAAAATCAAGAAATGGGATTTAAATTAAGGTTTTCCTGCTCCACAGCTCATGCTCTTTTCATTACATTAGTGAATGAATGCAGGAACAAGCCCACTTTCAGATATTTCAAACATTTATCGAATACCTGTTTTCTACTATGGTCAGTAAGATCACCTAAAATCTGCTGGTCACATGTCCTTTGGCCATTATCAGTGTCTGTGGGATTTTACTTTCCTTTGGTAAAGTGTCATTGTTATTAAAAATAATTATTTGATTATAAGTGAAAATTTCTGTAGGACATATTCAGCCAAATGGCTAATGCCAATATGCAATGTCTAACAATTATGTAAAAAGTCTTTGTGTCAAACCTAAGCAAAAATCAAACTAACTAGAAAAGCCATTTTTATAATTTGAAGTTATTTCTACATAGCTACATTTCTAATGGCTATTTCTTAGAGTTAAAATTTATATTGACTATTAGATAGCTTCTCTAGGTAGCCTTTTGGATATATCTGCTGACTGATGGCTATTACCATTCAACTAGTCAACAGTAGTTGAAATATAACCATCTTCAACTTTTCTTGTATAAACTCAATAAATTTTTAGACTAGATTCAGTTAATTCGTTATTTTTTAATTCTTTGGTGGAGTTAATAATAATATTCTTTAACACTATGCCTTCCACAAGTGAATAGCTTCATGTCATTGCTAACTCTTTTTTCTCCCTTATCCTATTAATGAGTCACAGATAAAAATCAGCATGGCTGGACAAGAATAATGAAGGAAATGCATTTGACTAGGAGAGAGGAAAAATATTCAATGTGATTCAAAACCCCATGTAGTTATTGAACACTGCTTATGTACTCTGTTGGAAATTTAAAAGCATCAAGACTGGTGTGGCTCAGTGGTTGAACCAGGAGGTCATAGTTCAATTCTCATTCAGGGCATATGCCTAGGTTGTGGACTTGATTCTCGTAGGAGGAATGCAGGAGGCAGTCTATCAATGATTCTCTCTCATCATTGATGTCTCTCTCCTTCTCTCTTCCTTCTCTGAAATCAATACAAATATATCTAAAAAAAGAAATTAAAAAGTAATGTATGTTTTCTTTATGGATCTCAAACCTTTAGACATTAGTTGAAGAAACTGCACTTATACATAAAATACAATTGGACAGCACTGTGAGTTCAAATATCTATGAATCCTTAGCAGAGACATTGATAAGATGAGAAGTCAGGACAAGAAGTAATTATTACGGGCTGGAGTGGATTGGGAACATGAAATGGGAAGTTGACATGTGACTGGAAAAAAGGGGTGAGATTCAGAGAGATGAACCAATGAGGGGGTAAGAGGGGAGAGAGGTTGCTGGGAAAAACAAGAAAGGATAGGAGCAGATAAACAGTTGAATTTTGCTCTAGGGAAAACAATATAAGAAGAGGAGGCAATAAAATACCTTCACTGGTATGTCCAGAAATTCAGGTTTGGAAATTCAGACTATATGATTATACATATCCTAGGGGCTCACAAATTTGTGTACCTTGAAGGGAACTGTGGGCTCTGAGATTGTGGTGGGCACAGGGATGGGTCTCAGCCCATTCTCTGAGCCCCCACCTGGCCCCTCCAGCAACTGCCCAGTCCCCTGTCTGCCAGCAGTTCTGTTCTTGCCACTGCCACTCCCACACACTGATGGCACTGGCCCAGCTCACACCCACTGACTTCACAGAGCAATTGGATCTGGCACCAGACCTGGGTGCAAGCAGGACCAGTGCCATCAGCAGATGTGAGCAGCAACTGCTGCCTCGATCACCTCTCAGAAGCCCTCAGAGGTGATTGGGGCCAGCAGCTGCAGCTTGCACCTGCTGATGGCACCAAGTGATTGGGACCAGCGCCAGGTACCAGCAGTGTGCGTGAGTGGTGGCTGCCGGCCCTGATCACCCCTCAGGAGCAGGGGGTGGTGGAGAAGCCCTGACGGACAATCAGGGACAGCAGCCACTGCTAGTACCTGCTGATGGTGCCAAGCGATCAGGGCCCATGTCGGGCACCAGCAGCAGGTGCAAACAGTGGCTCCAGTGCCAGCAGTGGGTGAGTGGGGCCAATACTGGCAACAGATGTGAGCACTAGTTGGGACCACAGCATGCAGGAACAAATAATTTTCAATAACCACTAGAGGCTTGCTCCAATGACAGTGACTGGCGCCCCACCTTGATCAGCACCCCACTTACCTGCTCCACCATCTTACTGTAGTCGATACCTGCCATGTTTCACACGCACCTCCTGGTGTCAGCACACATCATAGCAACTGAAAGTTGGGTTGGTCATTTGTTCTGCCTTTCTGTCTATTTGCATATTAGGGTTTTATATAGATAGATTAAAGGCCTGGTGCATGAAATTTGTGGAGGGGAGGTCCCCTTAGCCCAGCCTGCACCCTCTCCAATCCAGGACCCCTTGGGGAATGTCTGACTGCTGGTTTAGGTCCAATCCTGGGCATTGGGCCTAAACTGGCAGTTGGCCACCCTCTCACAATCCTGGACTAATGGCTCTTAATTGCTCACCTGCCTGCCTGCCTGGTCACCCTTCACTGCATAATTGCCCCCAACTGCAGCTCCCCACAGGCCTGGTTGCCCCTAACTGCCCTTTGCTGGCCTGGTGGTCTCTTACTGACCGCCCCCTCCGCTAGCCTGGTCACCCCAACTGCCCCCCTCTGTCCCTAACTGCCCCCCCTGCTGGCCTAGTCACCCCCAACTGCCTCCCTTGCTGGCCTGGTTGCCCCTAACTGCTCCCCATGCCTATGTGGTCACCCCTTACTAATCACCCCTGCTGTCCTAGTCACCCCTTGTAGCCTGCTATTCACTCATTTGGTTGTCCCTCATTAACACCCTGTCTGCCTGGTTGCCCCACACAGCCTGATTGTTCAGTCCCTTACTAACCCCCCTGTCAGCCTGGTCATAGGCAGCCATCTTGTGAGGGCATGACAGTCAATTTGCATATCACCTCTTTTTTATATAGATGTTGGGGGGTGGGGGATGATCAATAAGTCTTTTCGAAGATATATCTATTCATCACTTTAACATATTATCAGAAACCTGGTTTCAAAATACTTGCTTAATTTATCCAAGCCACATGAAGAAACATTTTTTTCTTACCCAAACTCTCTTAGACACCAGTTTCTCCATTGTGTCTTCTCTTATGTTCTTTTTAGTATCATGTGTATCTAGCCTTTAAATAAACCACCTGGATGATATTTTTACAAAAATATGCATGTAATCCCATGTCTAATTCTTCATAAACTACCAGAAATGACATTTCTGTAAGGGGACCATGAATTACAAGGACTTTATCTCTCTTCTCAGTTCCTGATGGCTCTTGACTGTGGCAATTCAACTATACAAACATATGAAGAACATGGACAAAATACTTTGTTTTCTTAATGATCACTACAACTTCCAAGGTACGAGTATCAATATATGGATATTTAACTTGCTTCCTATTTGAGTTCTATTAAGATAAATTTCCTTTCATGTTCAGAAACTCATATACCATAGACTAATTTGGAAAATTAGTGTATTTGCTTTGGCTAAAAGTGAGAGCAGGGTACTGGCTATTTCTGCAAAGTCACTAAGGGAGCAATACTATCATTCATAAATGGTAAGAATAGACCATTAATTATTATATGTGTATTTTAACTTTAGGGCATAAAAATTATCTGGGCATTTGTTGAATGTGAGCATTCCTGGGATTTCAAGATGTAGTTATGAAGGGATTATAGCTGTACCTACCTCATACAATTCTTGGGTGATTTAAATGAGATTTTACATGTAGATAAACCAGTAAGGTTTAGTTATTAAGATTCTTAGGAACCAAATATTTGAATAAAAGAGTCATCCAAAAATAGTAGACCATTTTGACAGGTGAAAAGGTTCCAGCTAGTCCCTTCTCCTGTCCATATTAACAATTTGTATAATGTTTAATGTTCCTAAGCTAATGCCCTTATATTAATTTTCAACTTTTGGATGATCTCAACTCAATAGTAATTGTGTTTCTAGACATTGGGTGCATTTTTAGCTCATTGAGTTTTGTTCACTTTTAGTCAACTTTTGTTTTAACTATGATTCAACTTAAAGCAAAATAAAACAATGCATCAAGTCAGTGGAAAGTTGACTTTATAAACAAAGTCCTAATGTATGAATGTTTTGTTATTTTCCTTACTAAGGATGTAGAAAATTGATTTTATTGTAGCAAAGAATTAGCATGAGATAAAACTTTATTATAAATATGTTAGGTAATGGAATGTAATTGATTTCACCTAGACATCTTTTTAAGTGAATTATTTAATCTGGTTTTTAAACTGTTTGAAAATATCCTTTAGTTATGGAGTTTATAAATGATTTTATGGTATTGCTACAGAGTCTCACCAATATATAGGGTTATAACCATGGCTTGATATCTTTCCATAAACTATAGTTTAAACAAAGACCTAGCCAGACAAAGCCAAACAAACATTTTATAACTGCTTTTTCAGGATTCCCATGGGAAAAAAAAAATCAGTAACTGCTTATCTCTTAGGACCAAGGACCTGGTGTTCCTGGAATCACCATCTCATTTCATACTTATCTCCATGTGGAAATAGGTGCCCACTGTTGAATTCTAGTGAGAATGACACCTCTGAAATCTCACAGCTTCACAACTCCTATGAAAGCCCTTAGAGAATCTTCTTGCATAGTGCCAAACAATATATTTAGGAGGTGATGCTTCCAGAATGAATTGGTTTCTAAAATTAAAAAGGAAAACAATTATGGGAAGTGGAGGACGGTGAGGTGACAATCAACAGAAAGGAAAAGCTAATTAATGCTAACAAAAAACAAGAGACAGTATAACCTTCTACAAAGATGGCCAAGAAACCTCAGGAAATGCAGGAAAAAATATATGATTTGTGTTTGAACCACACTATTTGACCTAGCACATAGAATGATAAATTTTATGCAGATTTCTTCACAGACTTATTTGTGAATAAGATCACAGTGTTCTCAGTATTTGAGGAATGAGCTAGGAAGACCAGTCATCTTGCTATGCCTGAGGGGATTCCTGAGATGTGGGACATTCAGTATTAAAATCAGGAAAGTCCCAGGCAAATCTGAATGAGATGGGCTCTCTGTGTGAGCCTCCTTCTACAGGATTGATAAATGCTTTCCCAGGCTCTCCAAGTTGCTCCATTACTCACTGGAACATCCCTATTCAGGTTGGGCAAAAGCTAAATTGCAACAAGAGTGAATGCTTTGTTGATGTTTCTTCAGTTCCCTTCTTTGGCATCTGCTCCTTGTCAGTCCTCCTGTTTGTTGAGAGACCCAACATTCTTATCCTTCCCTAGAGCTATTCTTTTCTTTAAGCTCTTTGCCAAACCACTTCTATTATGTCAACATAAAATAGTCCTGTGTCCCGATTACTCACAGCGTTGTTTCCTGCCCTGGGAAGGTAGGATCAGCTGCTCTTCCTTATGTACTGTTAGATAAGAAACACCTCTCCTAGGTAACAAAATAATCCATGCAAACAAGGTACCTTTAAGGTAATCCTCAAGAAGAAAATATTTTAGTCTGATAGAAGTGAGAAAAGAAGAGGCTATTCAGTAAGACATGACTTTCAACTCTCCCAGAAATAGTGTCAACCTATTACCTGTATACTTTACATAGTATGGCACCACCAATTCTACACAGTGGATATACAGATAAATGGCAAGCTTCACATTAGTTGGATTCATAAACAAAGACATACATCAGACCTTTGTGAGAGTCTCCAACTTTCTTCCATTCCAAATACTATGTGTCCATTATGAATGGATCTCAAAAGCATACTTGCCAAAAAAGTCTATGTCCATGAATACTTTAATGTCTTTCATGAAATGCATTCCCATCATTACTCATGTAATTGTATGTATAGTATTCTGCACGAACGAGGCTCTCAATAATTATTGATTGACCAATGAGGGTCATTACCTAATGCACCATGATTATTTATGCAAGGGGCCCACAGGAATCAGTGGGATTTCATATGTGTCTTCTTTTTTTTTTTTTTTTTTTACTTTGAGAAAAAAGAAGATAGTGCCTTGTCGTGGGTTCCTTGTTGTGGAGGATGAGGTATGAAAAGGAATAGGATAGTAGAATAAATACTGAAACATAGGTCAGGAAAGAATGAGAGAAAAGACAGCATAAACTACAGAGAAAAGCAAATCAAACCTATTAAAACCTAAGAATTTTTGGGGGTACTAAAATGCACATTCATTTAAAGAAAACGATTCTCAATAGCAAGACTTCTCTGTTCTTGATAACAAAAAATTAACCACTCTGGCTAACTTGCCTCAGGAGATGAATAGTATAGTCAAACCAAAAGCACCTGAAATTGAAAACAAAAGCCAATTTACATTTTATTTAAGAGAAGCAAACAGATGGGCCAGATAATTATTTTAAATGTAGTTTACAAAGAGAAAAACAAATCTGGAACCCAAAGTCAAATGGGCTTGGAATAAAAGCAATGCAATAAAAGGAAATAAACATCTATAGAAGCTACTACCCCCTCCCTCAGTCTATGTAATTCTGGAACTTCTCTTTCTTCCCATCTTCTTCTCACACCCAGGGGCAGGCTGACCACTTCAGCAGATTGTCACTTCCTTATGTGGCACCAAACTTGTAAATCACAAACTCCAGGAAAACGAAGGAAACTTAATTACAGGCTAAAGTTCTCCTTGACCTCTAATGCGGTCTTTAAAACAAAACCAAAAAGTTTGCTTAAGAATATTCGCCTATCTACCTATTAGTTTGAACCAGGTTAAATTGCATTTTTTATAGTTTAAAAAATGAGTGCATATTAGCAATTTCAAATAATTGAAACTAATACCTCATAATTTTGGTTATAGGAATATTAATATCTTAAACATATACAGCTAAATATAACATTAGGTATACTCCTACTTCTGTGCTTAATTAAAAGATAGTTTCCTTTGGTCCCTAATTGTTCTGCACAAGGTGAGAACTCAAGTTTAGGAGCTCAGAGGTCCAGGTCTGCTATTTGTCCAGCTCTCTTGTTCTGCTGTCTTGGTCGGGTATTGTGTTCTGAGTGGTCACATGAAACATAGGTTGTGACTTCGCTTTCTCTTGTTGGGGTGGTTTTCATTCTTGACACGTCACTGGTTTTATCTGTATACTTTATACACTGGTCCTAGTTTCCAATTTTGCATTTTTGTTGTTATTTTTACTGCTGCTTTCCCACATTTCATATCTTTCTCCTACTCCCTCTTAGCCATACATTTCTAGTACTTTCTCCTGTAAATGCTGTCCGAGAGAGAGCTTCTCTTTTTTCTCAGCAAATTTCCTTTGCCTGCTGTCAACTACACAAAGGTAGCAATTTGTTCTCTTCCTGAAATCTCAGCTTGGGAGGCAAACCTTTTTAGCAATGCCACCGAGAAGAGAATTCCCCCCAAAAGGGAAACAAAGTCACTATCTCTCATTTTCTAGTTTCTAGAAACAAGATCCAAAGAACTCATTGCCTCAGCATTTCTAGCTGAAGTTCAAGTTCAGGCTGAGACCTGGGGGAAGCAAACAACTTCTGAGTGCTGATTAAACCTTTGGGTAGCTATAAATCAAGCAGACAGACCATCACAAGTTTTCCACTGTCAATTACCGAAAGAAATGAAGAGCCACTAATCAGATAGTCTACATGTCATATATCCTGTGGACTCTAGTTCAAGATTCAGTGTTTTGATCAAACACATGTGGAGATGGGAGATGAGTGTGTAAATGAGATTATTGTTCTGCTGGTGAAGGATGGAGCATGATTTGAGGCAGACTCACGCCATTGGCCTCCGATTGTCAAGGGCTCAACAAGAATACTTTTTGGCAAAGCTCTATCAAGATTCCTCAGAAGTTATGAAAAATTATTTCAATACCCATTTCTTTATGACAGATGACATCCAATAAATAAATTTGGGGTAAGCAGGGTAATTTAAATCCTTTTTTAAAAACACTGACCTTCATTTTTCTCTGGGCAGTGGGACTTCTCTAGGCAATGTGAGACCATACTGTCTGAAAAGAATCTGAAAATAATAATAATCTAGATTGTTATCATCTTGCCATGCATCACATTTATAAACAATATCAGTGGAAAAATATTCCTCCCCAAAAACAGTCTTTTCTTGATCTACCAGTACATTTTAAGTAATTGTTGAGGTTACCACTGAGCTATATAATACATGTATAAGTTACAAATTAGCACATTTTTATTACTTATCCTTTAACAAACATTCAATCTAATCTGAAAATTATTTTGGAAAAAATCCAGGTCACATGGACCTAAATGATATGGATCTGAGGTAAATGCTTGGGGCAAATTCATGAACCTAGTCTGTGTGGTACCATATATTCCTGCTTTGGAATCACAGATTTAAAACAATGGGAATAATACAGCAATTGTAAAAAGAAAGAAATAGAACTGGAGTTGCTTCAATTCTATCATTCTATGGGACATCTTGGAATTTTTATTTGTGGTTAAAATTTGAAACAAAGTGTGAATTGCAAGTTGCAATAGTTTCGGTTTTTTTAACCACAAATTTTTAAGACATGAAGTATTTTCCCAAGCTTAACAATTATCACTAAAAGTATATATTTTTTTCTTTTTAATATTGGTGTTTGCTTCAAAACTAAAGAACAAAACAAGAAAAAAATAATTATTACTGATCACTCAGGATTATTACCAAATATGAATTTGTGGAATAGAGGAGGAGAGTGACGAAATGCTTCAGTCTTTCTGGGTGTCAAACCCACGAGTCCTTCTGCTTCCAGGGAATGCTTGAGTTGGTGCTGGGAGCTGACTTTCATTTTCATCTCTGAGGTAGCAAGGCTCAGGCCCCAGAGGAGCTGGGAGAGGATGCCACCCTGAGCAGAGAGACCCAGGCTCCATTGACACTTAAAGGGTTTTTATTAGCACAGCCTTCAGAAGCCACCATGGAAAGTCTTTGAGATAAATTTCTGATTTGAAAACATTATCTATATCTTTGGGAATTATGGTCTCAGACTTCAAATGATGCAGAGGAAAATGAGGCTGGCAGTTTCCATCTCAAGATCTGAAAGACCAAGAGGCAACAGGGCTCCATGATGAGAGGAGAGAAACCCTGGCTTCTGACTCACTGATGTGCATGGCAGGCCGCTGCTGCCTGGCTGTGCAAAATTTTGAGCACTCAACCTCTCTAAGTCTGTTCTTCATCCCTAAATCATTCTTACCTCAAGGGTCACTGGGATGGTGCACTGATACAAGGTGAATAAAGAGTAGTACCTGGCTCAGAGGAGCACCATGACATTGCCAGCTGTATACACAGCAAAAAGGAGAGGGCTCTACAGTGCTCTCACATTATAAAGATGGTTGAAGGCAGAGGTATGTGTGAAGAACCCAGGAGGACTGTCTCAGGAAGGGGATGCCCACAGGCCCTGATCTGCCTGGAAAGGTCCTAATTGGGGCTGACACCCTGATTATGGACATTTCTTCTTTATGCTCAGAAATGCCCACTTTGGATAACATTAGAACTTCCCTCCATTTCATCAAGAAGGAAACTAATTCAGAAAGCATGAGGTGCTTGATTGTGATCACATGTAATAAGTAGCAGAAATTCGTCTTGCCCTCAAATCTTTTTACTCACCATGTAGCTACTCAGGATTGGGGAGAGTTTTCTAAGAATCCTAATTTTTCCTATTTACTCCAGCCAGGACTCAGTTATGAGTACCTCTATGGATTTTAACTTCAGCTATTGCTGACCCCCCAGCTATCTGTAACCCAGGCCAGAGGGCAAGCAGCACCTCCACTAGCATCAGGATTAGGTTTGTCTTTTTTGTTTCCTGGTATGATTGTTTCAGAATATGCAGCTGAGTGCATCTCAAGGCATTGGTTACTTAGATCATTCTGTTCCATTATACTTTGGGTGTGTTCTTACCTTCCAGTCCCAAAGGCATCCCTTAGTGTCTAATCAGGAGTCTTTTAACTGTGAGTGATATGAACCCAGGAATCTAGTCAGGAGTCTTTTAGCTGTGAATGACATGAACCCAGGTCAACTGCAAAGAAGAATAAGTTCAAAGAACTAAGTCCATGAGGAAAACTGGCTTCAGAATTAAATGGACCCAAAAACCAGGCAATGGCCCCTTTTCCCCTATTTCCTCCCTAGTGAGGTGGTAAAACAGGTATTGTCAGCACCAGACTCCAATAATACCATGGTACTATTCATAGAAAGGAAAAGTTCTCTCTTCTCATGGTCCAGCCATTACTTTCATTGCACTGACCTGGTCCAGTGCCGCAGGGAAGGATATCAGTCTCACTCAATTTGAGAAGTCATAGAGGAAAGGGGATGTTCCCCAAGAGAAAAATCAAGACACCATCAACAGAAAACAAATAAATACTAAACAGACAAAAGTAGTAGGTTCCTTTACACAGACCTACTTAGATATATAGTGTCCCTGACTTCTGTCATGACTCCAAGGGGGGTTATTGGCCAACTGGGACTGAAATTCTTTAACTTTCAATCTTAGTTAAATATCTGGTTGCACCTCTGGTCCCAGAACTATCCTCATCCACTGTGACTAGCAGCCACTGTGTGGCACAGAAAAGTCCTTGATAAGCAGAGTGAGAAAGGCCCTCAGAGCTTCCCAACCATTTTACTTGGAAAAAAGGCTGCAGAGCTCCATGGGATTTGTGACACAAAACATTTGCTGCTTTTTAAATTCCCCAGACTGATCACTGGGGAGAGTAGTTCTTTCGGAGTCAAAAATCCCGGGAAAAGGACAGCTGATTCCATACAGGCTAAAGAAAGGAGGCCTGGTTGGAAGAAAAGGTTAGAACTCGACCCACCCTTTTATAAGTGACTAATTTTTAAGGTGGGTGTTTCTAAATATAGGCTAGGGATTAATTTTGTCATTAGTGTTAAAGTTAAACTAAGTTTATTTGTATTGAACAGCAAGACATTTGTCAAAGCCTCCTCTTCCTGAAAATTATGAAAGGAAAATCCTGTCTCCTCCCAGAGAATGGATTATTAACAAGCACTTGGAGAAGTAAAAAAATGTCAAATGCTGCATTAAAGCACATTGGAATTTTAACAATATTTGTAAAATAAGAAAAAATTCACATTCACAAATATTTGGTTAAATTATATTTTGTTTTTCAGATGTGAAAAATAAAATAACTGTACATTTTTTTAAAAGGCTGACACAACTATACATTAAAAAAAAGAAAGCTTACCACAGCAAATATGAACTTACACTCTGACTGGAGATTTTAAAAGAACATTATTTAGGTGGGAGAGGGCTGGTATGGCAGAGGGTAAAAAATAAGATGTCCACATTCCAACCTTAAAAATGTGCAGAAAGGCCTCTCTCATGCCTCATGTTGTTAAGTGTCCCCCACCTTTTTATACTGATTCCATAACCCCCTCAGAAAAGGCCCTCAAAGGTCACTATATCTGAGAAGCCTTCACTAATTACCCAGTCCCTCCCTGTTCATTCAGCTTTATTGGTTTCTTCATTCTGTTGTTATATTATAGATTTATTTTTATTTTGCTCAAGTATCTGTTTTCTTGGTGGACTAGGATCTAAGAGCTGGTCGTTCTGTTTACCACTATATTTTCAGGGCTTCAGCAGAGCTTGGCACAGAGCAGGTGTCAACAGCCATCTGTTGAAAGTACTAATTGCAGAACGAACATCTGAAAACAGCACTGATAGCCAAATTTCACAATAAAAAAAGATAACATTTGTAATGATTTTTAATTACTTTAAGTATAAATTTTAAAAATAGAACCTGATGGAAATTTCTACCAGTTTCTCAATCTATAAAATGCTGGTTCGGCCAGCGTGGCTCAGTGTTTGAGTGTCGACCTATGAACCAGAAGGTCACACATAGTTCAATTCCTGGTTAGGTTACATGCCCCAATTGCAGGCTTGATGCCTAGTGTGGGGTGTGCAGGGCTTAGCCAATCAATGATTCTCTCTAATCACTGATCTTTCTACCTCTCTCTCTCTCTCCCTTCAGCCTAAAAATCTATAAAAATGTGTTTAAAACAAAAACAAAAAAACAACAACAACAACTCTGACTTAGTGCTGCTGAGTATGACCCTGAATACAAGTGATTTGGGGGGAAGAAGCAGCTGTTGGTGTCTGTTTTCCCCAGTGGTTATCTCATTGTTGGCCCATTCTTTAGATACTTTAAAAGAAAAACAACTACAAAAAATCCAAACATCCCAACTTTTAGGCACCATATGAAAACTTAATTTCATTGAGACTAGATGGCAAATTATATTTGAGGAGAAATCTTTTCAACAATTTAACAACTAGATCATCCAGGAACTGTTGCTTTATAATCCCATATAAAGTAATAACTAAAGAGAATCTTAACTTTTTTTGTTTTTTCCATTCACTCTAGTGTGTTTTAGCAGGCACCATATAATATAATGAGCACAGTGGTAGGATCTTCTGAAATCCTGTTTCCTCATCAAAAAAGTTGAGAAAATAACAAAAATTATAGCATCAAACTTATGGAGGCAAATGACTTAAAACAAACAACAACAACAAAAAGTCCCTTTTAAAATCTTTTAAAATAGGCCTTGACATTGAGCAAATATTTGCTAAGAAGTTAGTAAGATCACTTCTTTATTTATTCTAGGGTTATTTTTGTTCAAGAGTTTAAAATTTTAACTTTTTTGGGCATTGTTAATTTGAAACAAATTCAACAGTTCATTTAAAAAATCCAATCTCTGTACCTAAAAACATAAGTGTTGCACTAATTATGTTACATGAAAACCATATTTACATAAGATATCCTATATAATAAAAGCCCAGTGACCATAATGGCAGAACAATCAGAACTACCACTACTAGACCAGTCACTATGAGGTGTACTGTTCACCTCTTGGTTTCTTTCCCTGGCCAGCATGCTCCGATCACTGATGACAAATGGGGAACTGGGGTAGGTGGCAGGAGATGCCAGTGGCTCCAGGCCAAGGCCCTTGCCCCACAGGTCGCCGGCCACACACAGACCATGACCCGCAGCAGGGGTGGGGCCAGAAGACAGGAATGGCTGACCTCTCGGTCCCTCCCCCAGCCATAATGCTCCCATTGCCAGATGGCAAATGGGGAACCAGGGTGGGTGACTGCAGGCGGTGGGACTGGCAAGCATGCAGAATGGTTGACCTCTCAGTCCCTCACTTGGCTGGCAGGCTCCCATTGCCCTATGGTGAATGGAAAACCACATGTGTGGCAGTGGAGGGGTGGGGGGAGGGAGGCAGGGCCAGCTGCCAGCATCCAAGGAAGATGGCTTTAATCACAGGTTAGGCCTAGGGACCATACCCATGCAAGATTTTGTGTGCCAGGCCTCTACTTTATATATAAAAGCCAAGTGACTAGAATGCTGGAAAGATTGGAACAACCAGAATGACCAGTCACTATGGTGTGCACTGCAGCCAGCCAACTGTCCTGATACAGGGTGGCCCCTTCCCCGGCCAGCCTTACTCTTGATCACCCCTCCCCACAGCCAGCTCCACCCCTAATTACCTCCTCCCCACCCCCCAAATCAGGAGCAGGGCTGGCCAGCCTCCTGGAGCCCTCCCACAGCCGCCAGGCCCTGATCATTCCCCATCTGGGCTGACCAGCTGGACCCAACCCATGCATGAATTCATGCACCAGGCTTCTAGTTGTAGAATAAAATAAAATAAAACAGAGTTCACTGAAAGAAAATAAAATTCATTACAAAAAATCTGTTCTTGTCTGTGTGTGCATGTATGTATAAGTGTGTGATATAATTTAGTTATCTGTATAAAATGATTTAGACTAAGTTTTCTAAAGAAAATGAGAGAATAACAAAAGACCTCTTTATGCTAACTTTTGTTGGGGACAAAAAGAGAAGAGACAAAATAGCATGAAATGATGAGACCAACTGATGAAAATTCATTCACAATGATTACTTTCAAGAGTAATTTCTCTCGGGTAATTCATCAGACTGTTACTATGGCTCTCCAGAGTGGTAGCTAATGTAAATGAAGCTACCAAAAGCAGCTTATCATGATAAAAATATACTCAAGCAATAATGCTTTAGAAATCTATCCAAAGCATTTTGGGGGGGAATTCAAGAGAAGAAATGTCCGCTTTTTAGTTTTATATTTAAGTTAATAGCTTCAATACACTTCTTCCTTGACTAATAACCAGCAGGCATTTAAATATATCCAGTTAGGAAAAAGAAAAACAAACTCATTTGGATGAAAATTTCTCTTTATCTTAGAAAAATAATGTTCATGGATGGATGTCAAGGATTCTAAAATGTATTAATTTCAAAAACATCTCTTCAGATATGTATGACTCTCTCAAGGTTTTATTTAAAAAAAAGAAGTAACATGTAGTGTGAAACATTTTAAAGGATACCCTCTTTCAGAAGCTCATGCAAATAGCATTAGGAATGCTCATGTTGAGTAGCTATTGCTTTTGCTTTCTAGATACCTACACATTAGCTATCATAACTAGATTGGTTTCAAAACAGCTTTGACCACCACTCTGCATGGAAATATTCACTGAATGGGGAGCAGCAGATAAGGGAGCAGCTACAAATTGTGTGTAGTGGAGCACCCAGGAAGCATCATGCAAAAGAAGACATACTTTAAGGTAGGCTTTGCATATGCAGAAGAGGTGGGTAATTCTCTGTAGGACAGAGCTTCTTGTTTGGAGTGACAGGTAACAGAAGAGGAGACACATGAGGAATTATACTTTCCATAGACCAAATTTGCAGGTAGGAGAACTGATTAAGAGAAAGGAAGTCATCTTGGCCAAGACTCATTGGCAGAGAAGGCTGAAACCAGTAACTAGTAAGAAAAGAATGACTAGAATAATCCCATCAATGACAGAAAAATGAGTGATAAGCAATAATCCAGAAATTGTTGGGTTTAAATGTTAGAAGGTATTTTGAGACTATTGCATTTGAAAGGAGAAGGCCCCACACATTCTTCAAATTCTTTCAAACAAAGGATTAAAACAAAGTATGAGTTGACTCAGAAAAAGTGTTAGCCCTAGTCAAACTTTCATCTAACGACTCTTCTTTCTCCATGATGAAGTGAATATGTGATTTTTTTTCAGACCCAAGGCAAGAAATCTGTTTTAGAGAGCTGTTTTACTTCTGCAGGATGTGCAGAGATTGGTTAATTGCTTGGGCTCCTATGAATAGCAGCTTTCAAGATGGCCCCATAGGAGTGAGCTCTTTCATGTTCCCAACTCCCTGCCTCCTTTTTCATTTGTTGGTGATAACAATGCCTCTCCTTTCAGCCAGATGAAGCCCATTCTCATTTGATAAAACCTGCTTCCAGGGCAAACTTTGAAAATGTGCCCATTAAAGGCTTATTGGTTCCTCTCCTAGGGAGGAGGTTTGCACCAGAATAAGGAAGCTAGCATGAGGACTTGCAATCAGCAGAGAGCCAGAAACTAGTGAATTAATGGTCAAACTTACTGACCATTTAGCATGTGTAGGCACTGCTCTTTTATGCAGACAGGGATAATGGTGATACCAGTAGGGCCCATACCTCTTATGGAGGTGCTTAAGTATGAGTTGACTCAGAAAAAGTGTTAGCCCTAGTCAAACTTTCATCTAACGCCTCTTCTTTCTCCATGATGAAGTGAATATGTGATTTTTTTCAGACCCAAGGCAAGAAATCTGCTTTAGAGAGCTGTTTTACTTCTGCAGGATGTGCAGAGATTGGTTAAT
>JAAGEH010000304.1:34916544-34955982 GCA_011751065.1 Lasiurus cinereus
AGCCCATTCTCATTTGATAAAACCTGCTTCCAGGGCAAACTTTGAAATGCTTAACCTACATAATCACACAATTCAAGAGAACCAGGCATTGTTTTTGTGGTTGCATCAAGTGGATTACAGTATACAGTAGAAGACCCAAGAGTCAAATAGAAATATGCTAAATATTTTAAGGTAAGGGAGATCAATGAGGAAAAATAGAAGCAAGTCATAAGTATAAGCTAGCTAAATGTTGGCGGCATAGTTAAGAATCCAGTTTGCTGGGTTCAAATCTTGGCCTTGTTGCTGACTAACTGTGGGGGCTTGGAGTATTCCTTAACTCAATGGTTGGCAAACTCATTAGTCACAGAGCAAAATATCAACAGTACAATGATTGAAATTTCTTTTGAGAGCCAAATTTTTTAAACTTAAACTTCTTCTAACACTACTTCTTCAAAATAGACTTACCCAGGCCATAGTATTTTGTGGAAGAGCCACACTCAAGGGGCCAAAGAGCCACATGTGGCTCATAAGCTGCAGTTTGCTGACCACTACCTTAACTCTTTGTGCCTAATCTGAGGGATGGTGATGATATGATTATCTACCTTATAGGCTTATTAAGAGCACTAAATAAGTTAATATTCATAAAGTGCTTAAAAAATGCTCCATAAGAGATTGTTAATTCTATCTAATAACAGAGTATTATGCAAATTAACCATCACTCTGTTACACCCACAACTTATGCCCACCAGCCTGCCCACCAAGCAATCAGGAATGAGTATGCAAATTAACCCACCCAAGATAGGGCCATGGCATGGAGAGAGCTTGGGTTTCCCCAGCAATGCAGGAAACCAAACTTTCTGTACACCTTGGCTGGCCTAAGCCTCCACTCCAGGTTACAAAGTTTCAATTATAGAAGATAAATAAAACCCAGATACCAGGGCCTCCCTTGGGTTGCCCGGGGGCATGGCCAGCCTGCAAACCACCACAGGTCCCTCCCCGGGCTGCCACATGCCCCAAGGGAACACCCAACCTGATATGGGACACCCTTCAGGGCAAACCAGCTGGCCCTCACCCATGCACCAAGCCTCTAGCCTATCTAATAAAACAGTAATATGCAGATTGACCATCGATCCAACACACAAGATGGCTGCCACCATGTAGTCACAGATCCTGCCCCCATGTGGACATAAGATGCCATCACAAAATGGCCAGCAGGGGAGGGACCAGGCCTGCAAGGGAGGGCAGTTGGGGGCAATTAGGCCATCAGGGAAGGGCAGTTAGGAGGGACCCAGGCCTGCAGGGGAGGGCAGTTAGGGGTGACCAGGTCTGCAGGGGAGGGAAATTAGGGGCAAACAGGCTGGCAGGGGAACATTTAAGTATCAATCAGGCTGTCAGGGGAGTGATTGGGGAGTGATCAGACTGGCAGACAGAAGCAGTTAGGGGCAATAAGAAAGATGGACATCCCTTGAGGGGTCCTAGATTGAAGGGTGCAGGCTTGGCTGAGGGATACTTCCCCCTCCCTCATGCACAAATTTCATACACTGGGCCCCTAGTAAATATATAAAAATCTCACCCTAGTTAATTTTGCTAAATGGATAGAGCATCACCCTGTGGACTGAAGGATCCTGAGTTTGATTCCAGTAAAGGGCACAAACCTGGGTTGTGGGCTCCATTCCCAGTAGGGGGCATGCATGAGGCAGCCAATCAATAATTCTCTCTCATCATTGATGTTTCTATCTCTCTTTCCCTCTCCCTCCCTCTCTGAAATTAATAAAAATATTTTAAAATAAATAAGTAAATAAATACATAAAATTATCAAGACCTGATTCACTCTGGTCTAAACTGACAGTTCTCATTCATTGGCAATGTTCCAGCAGAGGCCCTAGAATATAAGCAGACTCCCTGGAGGCAATAATGTCTGTTTGTTTCTTTAGCCCACTCTACATCAACACCTGGTATAAATCATGCTCCAAAAATATTCTTGAATGAATAAATGAGACAGTGCCCTCTGAGGAATTTTCACCTTTAGGTTCTATGATTTCTTTAATGAACTAATACTGGAATGGTATAATACTAAAAGTACATCCAAATGATTTGAGACAAAATTATGTCCACTTTTCCTTTTTTTCTTGCTTCCTCTCTCCTTTCTTTTTTTCTTTCTGACTATGTCTATTAAATGAGTGATTTTGTGCTTTTTTTTCTAGTTAAAAGGTTACATAAGTACATAAAGTATGCTATCAAGGCCCTCCAGTCATCTCCGCATGTGTCTAAGCATCATCTTCTTTTACAGTATCGCATCTCCAGGCCTTTCATTCGGGACAGGCTGGTATTTCACTGCCCTTTATATGTATGACAAGTGCAAACAGAGAAAGAAAAGCTAGAGTGAAGAAAACCAGAATCTGCACAGCAGTTTGGAAGGTGCTGTTCAGTCGGTTCCCACTCAACCTGCCTCATCAAAACCCCAGCATTCATTTCTTCACCCATCTCACACCCCCTATGTGGTGACAGGTCTGCAATTCCTTTTTTAGAGAAGAGCCTCTCCCACACTTCTGGTTGTCACCTTCCATTTAAACAACTGTGCAATCAATACCTGAAAAGCTGACCTGTCTCACATGGGAGCTGAGATGAGGTCTGTGTCTTCAGCTCCCACACTGAGGACAAAAATCTCCCAGCAACAAGACCAAAAGCTAGTAAAGGCCCCTCAAAAACTCTCTCTTAAAACTTGGTTTTTATATTTCCCCCAAGAAATCAGAATGTGACTGCACACCTCTCCAAGGAACTGAAACAGTCAATTCAGCTACTTAGATCAGTTTAAAGAATTCCAAATCCCCACAATATTACATCATTTGGGCTGGAACAATGAAATCACTAACTTGCTGACAGTTGCTTGAACTATCTGTAGACATGGAAAAAAAAATACTTTTAATCAGGTCAAGCCATTCTGCCTTTGGAATTATAAATTTACTCATATTCTCAAAGAAAAATGTTCAGTTATAGTGGGGCTAAAATGATTATTCTTTTAGCTCAATAAGCAACCATGAGTTCTTTCTTCATACTTTGACATTTAATCATTAAATTAAAATTGACTTTGGAAAACTGTTTCCTATGAAGCCATTTCTGCCTGTAGGAATTTTCTGCAAAAATCTGGACTAAAGAAGGGAATTCACCACCTGGACTTTCATGAGCCATGATTCTACATCTTCATCCTTAACAAAAGATGTCACCACTGTTTTCTCTTCAGTTATGAATGTTTGTTAAAATCAAATATTAAGCATCTTACCACATAATACATTATACAGATGATGTATTATGGAGTTGTGAAACCTTCATAATTTTATTAATCAGTATCACCCCAATAAATTCAATAATTTTTTAAAAAAATTTTTTCCTTAGCCTAGTAAAAAGTAAATGGAATGGAAGTCCAGCAGGCTGCAGTGGGACACAGAGTGAAGCCTTCCTCAAGGGAACCTGGAGTGACTTAGCTCTCTGGTTTACTGAGGTGAACATACCCACCTCAGGGAATGTTTCTAAAATCACTTCCTGGTGATTCCTTCTGCCAGGCATCATAGTGAGCTTTAATGTTCACAATAGCGCTATTAGGGGCCACTGTTTAAAGGATTCACTCTGAAGAGACTAAGGCTAAGGGAGGTTAAGTCACTCATGCAGTGATCCCAAGCATGCTGGATGTCTGTCACCATGCCGCACAGCTCCATGTCAGCACAGTTCTAAAATCCAGCTTTAAAAAGGAGGGTGAGGGGGAAATTAAGCATTTTTTTTTCTGTGTCTCTAGTTATATTATTCTTTAAATTTAACTCTAATCATAAAAGTTTAGTAAGTACTTTTAATATATAAATAATATCATGTTTATGTGTCAGTATCTTACCATTTATCAATTAAGACTGAGGTCTTACTATTCTCTCTAAGATTCATAGAAGTTAAGAGATACTTCAAAGATCAAGAGAGGTGGGTTTTCATCCAGACCTGTCTGTATACAATTCCCATGTATTCTATTTATGTCATATTATTAATTCAGAAAAAAGAGGTCTTCAGTGATCTAAGAGAGGAATCAGCAAAATTTCTGTAATAAAATCAGGTAATATTATTTTAGCCTTTGTGGGCTTTATGGTCTCTGTCACTGCTTCTCCACTCTGTCAGGGAGTGCAAAAGCAACCATGACCAAACAGAAATGAACAAGTGTTACTGTGTTTATTTATTTAAGAAAAACTTTATTTATAAAAGCAGATAACAGACCAGATTGATCTACAGGCCATAGCTGGCTGAGCTTAGTATTCTGGCCTTTAGGGACAACAAACTGTTATCTATTTAGTAGGAGCAAGAAATTCCCTCAACTGATGGTAAAGATTAGAGTTATGGTGGCTCTGTGGTGTTAATGGTAAGTGGAAAATCAAAGTAAATAATGTGTCATAGTATCAGAGAGGCATAATAGCTATGACAGACTCTGAACTATCTGGATCACTGGTTTGGTCCCTTCAACTGTATGGCCTTGATCAAGCTACCTGGTCAATTTCTTCATGCCTCTGGTAATGCATGTAACATATATAGAATAGGGCCTAAGCAATATATGGCATTTATTAGTTAGGCCTTATTCATATGTGAGTGGTAATAACATATATATATTAGTGTTCCAGTGCACAGATTCCTACACATTGAAAGGAAATTAAATAGAAGGTGACAGATGGGACAGGACTGAGTGAGATGGGCCAGACACACCCTGAAGCCAACCTCCCTTGGTCCCTGCCTGGCCTACTACAGTTGGGGTGGTACTTTGGCTAGAGGGCATCTATGGAGTGAGGTGGAGTCCCTCAGCCTGCCTGCAGAGATGGGGCCAAAACTAGCTCTTTGACATCCCCTGAGTGGTCCTGGATTGCAAGAGGGCAGTTCTCAGGTGATGAATCCTGGAATCGAGCTCCCTCCTCTCTGGTTCTGGGGTGCATCACCCGAGAACAACCACTGCCAAGTCATCACAGCTCTGCAGCTCCTGCATTGAACATCTGTCTCCTGGTGGTCAGTGTGCATCATACCTACCTGAGTTGGACAGTCAGAGAGTCACTTTGCCTTCATATATATAGATGTGTACACATATATATCTATACATATATACACAGGGTGGGAAAAAGTAGATTTATACAGTATGCAAAACAGTTTATTCTTGTATTATTTTAATTAATTATGGTATTATTTTTCATGCAAACAACTGTAAACCTACTTTTATCCCACCCTGTATTTATGTTAGCTATATATTTTCATTCACTGCCATTAATCTTTATAAATTAATAATGAGATTACTATTATATATATACATATATATACATATATCTTCTATCTAATAAAAGAGTAATATACAAATTAACCATCACTGCATGACAAAATGGTAGACCCCATAGCCACAAGATGGCAGCGCCCAGTCCTCTAAGCCCTGCCAGAGTCCTGGCAGTGTAAACTGCCTGGAAGAATGCTGCCCAGAGGCTTTCCTGAGCCTTTATAAAAAACAAAAACAAATTCACTCCCCATGGAGTGATCCTGTCCTAGCCCCAGCCTGGGGTCTCAGTCACTGAGTCACACCAGCCAGGCAGATATGGAAGAATCTTAAATGTTTCTTTTTTAAAATATATTTTATTGATTTTTTTTTACAGAGAAGAGGGGAAATGGATAGAGAACTAGAAACATTAATGAGAGAGAAATATCAATCAGCTGCCTTCTGCACACTACCCACTGGGTATGTGCCCCCAACCAAGGTACATGGCCTTGACCAGAATCGCAACTGGGACCCCTGAGTCTGCAGGCTGTGGCTCCATCCACTGAGCCAAACCAGTTAGGGTTGTCCAATATGTTAAATAAAAACCCTATCTTATAGAGAGGGCATATTCAGGGGAGGGCAGTTGGGGACGATCAGACTGGCAGGGGAGTGGTTAGGAGGTGATCATGCTGGCAGGCAGAAGTGGTTAGTGGCAATCAGGCAGGCAGGTGAGCAGTTAGGAATCAGCAGTACCAGACTGTGAAAGGGATGTCTGACTGCCTGTTTAAGCCCAGCAGTCGGACATCCCCCGAGGGGTCCCAGATTGGAGAAGGTGCAGGTTGGGTTGAGAGACACACACCCCCATTCATGAATTTCATGCACTGGACCTCTAGTATATATATAAAGAGAAATTGTTTCTATCACTCTATTATTATTATTGATATATATCAAACCACCCTAAATGTAATGGCTTAACTTTAAACCTTAAAGGAACAATAGTTGTTTATTTTGCAAATAAAACTGCATTTGGGATGGGTTATCTCAGTGGTCAGAAAACTGCAGCTCTTTGGCCCCTTGAGTGTGGCTCTTCCACAAAATACCTCAGCCTATTTTGAAGAAGTCTACTTTGGGTGAGTCTATTTTGAAGAAATGGCATTAGAAGAAGTTTAAGTTAAAAAAAATTTGGCTCTCAAAAGAAATTTCAATAGTTGTACTGTTGATATTTGACTCTGTTGACGAATGAGTTTTTGGACCACTGGGTTATCTAGAAAGACACGTGGCATCAGTTTGACCAAGGACTGGAGCATTCACTTCCAAAGTGGCTGATTCCTATGGCTGACAAGTTGATGTTGGATGTTGAGTAGGAGCTCTGTGGGGGCAGAGAATTGGTCCATTTCCATTTGGGACTCTATATTTGGCCTGAGCTTTCTTTTGTCAAGGTTGAAGGGTTGCAAGGATGAGTATTCTAAGAAAGAGACAAGGATGAAACTGTATTAATTTTTAAGACTTGGGCTTGGAATTAATGTAACTTCATTTCCACCCATTCTATTTTTTAGAAACAAGTTAGTAAGACTAGTTTATATTCATGGAGACATAAATTAGATTCTCTCTCTTGATGGGAAGAGTGTCAAAAAATGTGAACAGCCCTAGCCAGTTTGGCTCAGTGAGCTGAAGGGTCCCAGGTTTAATTCTGGTTAAGGGCAAATGTCCAGGTTGTGGGCTCAATTCCCAGTGGGGGTGTGCAGGAGACAGCCAATCAACGATTCTCTCTCACTGATGTTTCTATCTCTCTCTCCCTCTCCCTTCCTCTTTAAAATCAATAAAAGTAAATTTTTAAAAATATGAATATGTTTTAAAATTTCAAAGTGTACCTATTGACCACAAATTATTTACATTCTCCCACATGCAAAAAACATCAATACATTCACCCCTTTCAGGACTCTCAATGTCTTTATCAGGCTTTAGGTGCAAGGCTCAGAATCATCGTCAAATCAGATCCAGGTACAAATGAAGCATTTTGTGTACCCTTCTTTTCAATCTGAAGACCTATGGACTAAATAAACCTAAATATCCAACATGCAATTCTATGATATTCATCAAATACCACTATAGATATTTTGGCTGAAAACAGAGGAAAATGAGAACACATAACAGTCATCAGTTCATAGGATTCTGAAATCCAGCCAACCAAACATTGTCAGTTTCCTTTTTTAGGTCTCAGTCCTCCTACCTAGAATTCCCTTCATGCTCTTGGGTCTCCCTTCCAGGTTCTTGGTTTCTCCTATTAAATCTTCTTTCCTTTCATATCAAATGTTGCCCTGCATTTGAGGCTGAGTAGCTTTATCATCCTGCTTCCTGCCCATGAAAATTCTGGAGTCCAAAAGACCTTTTTGTATTTCACATTGTTTCTGTCCCTTTTAGTCTACTCTGGAAAAATATTAATAAACAAGATCTTTTCATTGTATTTTTTGTTTTAAAAATGTAATTATGTATTACAGTTAGCAAGACTTAATGTGATAATTATTTCACAATATACATAAATATTGAATCATTATGCTAATACAATGTTATGTATCAATTATAGCTCAATAACACCCCCCCTAAAAAAAAAAAGCAAAAATCTCTGTGGGCATCTTGTCATTCTTATTGGCATATATGCCATTAGACAAAAACCCCATTTGCAAATCTCTTTGATATAACCCTTTCTCTAACAGGGGATTCTTGGAAAGCTGCCATAGCACCATATCTTAAGATTATTAGAAGTCCCATTTTTTAACTGAGTCAGCCTGATTGCCCATAGATTCTCAGAGGAATCTTGTTTCAAAGAATGTACTAGTATAAGACATTACCCTAAATCTTCCTAAGGTGTTAACAAAGGCTTTTTGACATTTGGTTTTGATCTTTGGCCTGACATCTTTTCTTAATATGAGAATCCTCTGCTGTACAAAGAGACTGAGAATGAGAAGTAATTTTATATTTAAATGAAGCAAGTGCTGGATCTTTCATATATTTTGTTAAATTTTTTTTGAAAATTAACCAGTTCCTTTTTTAACTCATTTCTCTACATGCTTATATATGACTAAAAGAAGCCATTTGACATTTTTAACATTCTGCCTGGAATTCTTCTTAGCCAAATCCACTAGGTCATTGAGTATCTTTTATATTTTCCATGTCACTTACAGGTGACAGTTTTGTTAAAATTTCTGCCACTAATAGGAATCATTTTTCTCTAGTCTTTCATAACAATGTCACTTTCTTTTTTCTCTTCTAATAGGCTCCTCAAGGGCCATCAGGGTTCTCCTAATAGTTTCTTCAAACCCCTCCCAACTTTTCCCTACCACCCTCTCCCAGAGTCAATGCCCCATGTTTTAGGTTTGTTACAGCAGCACCCAACTTCCAGTTTTCAGAACCTATTTCTATTATCTATTGCCACAAGGAAAACATTTCAATCAGTGGCTTAAAATAATAATAGCACTTGTTTTGCTCACAAATCTGGGGATTGACAGGGCTTGAGCAGGCAGTTTTCACTCAGGATCGTTCATATGGGATTGTAGTCAGACAGTGGCTGGGATTGACATTATCACAGAGACTCATCCCTCACATGTCTATATTGGGAAGACTCAAACAGCTGGCGGTTGGAAGAGCTAGGGTTACTCGGGCACCATTCTCTCAATTCGGTATCTCCCCAGGGTCGTTCCATGTGGTGGATACAGGATAGGTGAATCTCTTACATGGGAGCAAACATTCCCAGAAGTATGTCCCAGTAGATAAAGGCAGAGGCTACAATGGACTTTTTCAACCTAATCTTGGAAGTCACCCAGGGTCTAATTTACAGCATTCTGTTGGTCAAGACAGTCACAAAGACTTCCCAAGTTAAAGGAGGGGATAGGACATGGACTCCACCACTTGGCTTGTGCCTCTGATAAAGAATTGACACACATATTAACTCCCCTCAGAAATGCTTTAAGAAATATTAATTTTAGCTGGAAAAGTGACCCAAACTTCTAATAATGGAGCAGATTTGTGCCAATAATGTTATAAACATACTATGTGTGAGGCTGTTGATTTGTGTGATGGTCAGGAGGGAAAGATGATAGCCTTTTTTAAAAGTGATGATATCAACCACTTTAAGATATAGATTGGGAGATAAAATTGGAGAGAATCTAAAGGAAGCAGAGATATCAAATTCTTAAAACAGATAGATCAATCTTTTTAGGAAAGTCAGACTATATTATTTAGAACAAGGAAAGTTTAAATGATACTCTTTTTTCAAATTTAGGAAAACTCCAAGGTATAGTATATTCTAAGAATATCAGGCTTGCAGAACATGCTCTATCGGAGACTGGTAGGAAATTCCCTTTGCACAGAGATCAATATCTTTATACCCTGCCCTGCAAATGCCGATAGGGAGCTTGCTCTCAATTCTTGTGGCCTTTAAGAAAAGTGCAAGGATATTTCTTTATGTCCTCTTTATTTGTGACCTAGATAGAAACCAACCAGTGATTCTGTTATTATTATAATTTAACATTAATTTATTCTTTTCTCTGAGAATCCCATACCTTTTCTACAGGAGCAGCCAAGTTCAGAATCGTGACAAAAATTAGAGGCAACACTTGAATTTTATTATTTTACCCTCAAGCTACCTTTTCTCTGAGCCTTGTTTTATTCTTATATGTATAAGGACTGGTAGATCTTGACTTCTACTAAATTGACTCCTATAAACAATGTTGAATAGGTCTTGGATTGAGAAGTGAGTAAAAAACATAAAATGTCTTTGAACTAGTGTCTCTTCAAACCCCTCTCAAGGTACTTTGTTGTGAAATTAGGTAGGGGGTTCCCTTCCTTCCTTCCTTTCTTCCTTCCTTCCTTCCTTCCTCCTTCCTTCCATTAATTCATTCATTCAAGAGGTCTACATTTTTTATGTTTAAGACAGTGGTTCTCAACCTTCCTAATGTCACAACCCTGTAATACAATTCCTCATGTTGTGGTGATCCCCAACCATAAAATAATTTTTGTTGCTACTTCATAACTGTAATTTTGCTACTGTTTGAATCATGATGTAAATATCTGTGTTTTCTGATGCTCTTAGGCGACACCTGTGAAAGGGTCGTTTGAACCCCAAAGAGGTCGAGACCCACAGATTGAGAACCACTGGTTTAAGCCATCATTAGACCTAGATTCATCTGAGCAAAGCCATGTATCTGACACATCCCACTTTTAAGGATGCTTTTATTTCTCTGGGAGTGTCTGGTCTGTAACTCTTGGAAAGCATCAACCCTCTGCTATCAGTGATTGTTTCATAGGTTTACACTTTTGGCCTCTGCCTCTTTCTGCACTTACATGAGCCATTTTGCATTGCTGTTAGTTTTTTAATGGCTTGGTCTTGCTCCTCTATCTATACCCCATGTTCCACAATGGCTGGCATATTTGTAGGTATTCAATACATATATGAAAAAAGAATGAATTTGGTTTTCCATCACCTTGTAAAATGCCTATTCACAGTAAGCCAGAGTTGGAAGTTGGAGATGATGATACTTCTAAACTGGGTACAAGCACAGAACCCCTTGCTTCTGTCATTTTGAGGAAGCTATGTGAGTGCTGGAGATAAGATGAGAAAGGCACTGGCAGATGCTTCACGGCCAATCCATTCTTCAGGACTCCAGGGAGTATGTTGGTGGCTGTCTTTCATCCCACACAACTATAATACACATGTTTACCAACCCTGATTCATTTCTCACCTCTGACCCTGTCTTTCTAATCCACTTATATTAGGTCACTATATATTTTTAAACTCAGGGAAAGATCTACCTTCATAACCAGCTTGCCCCTAAGGAGTGAGAACCATGATATGAAAGTCTAGCATCCCATGGCAAACACACTGGAATAGGCTAGGACTGATTAAATGTTGGCACTGTGAAATACAAGGGCACTATTTACACACTTTTCCATAATGATGGCCTGCTAGATTTGGCTTCTTTGTGCTACAATCAATTGAAAACATTCCATTGCTGTGAATCTTTTATCTTCTAATCAATCTAGCTTGGCAGCTCTGGTTATTCCTTATTATTTTTCAAACTACTAAACTAAACAATAAGTATTCTTTCAGGTAAGTGCTCCATGAGAGGCAGCTTCTGGAGAGGTACTCTAGTTCTACTTCTGATATCTAATCAGTTCTGTTCCCTCTAAATAATTAAATTACTGAAATTGTTCTTTTGTTCAAATGACCTCATCTGGGACCGGTATTTTCCCTTTTGCCATCGTCCACTTTAACTTCTATTTTTAACAAATGTAATTGCACTGAAAACTTACCAGGCTGATCTTCCCTGTACTTATTATTGCCCATTGTGGACATTTTATATTCACAATAGTGATTCACACAAGTTCTTTGAGTGACCATATGGAAGTGCAGACCCTTTGGAGAGAGAGAGAACAGGACTCCCTGTGCCCCATTCTCTCCTGCAGTGCAGAAGCATTGTCCAGCAGTCAATAGAGGAATTTTGCTTTAGTTACAGATATATCTGAATCCCAATCCTCCCAAGCCACTCCATTTGGATAAGTAACACCTTTTATAAGCCACAGTGCTCACTTTTGCATAGGAGACTGGTAACTTGTTAAATAGAAGGAGCATTGTCTAGCTAAGTCAGAAAATACTTCTGAACAAACTGAACTACCAAACAGAGACAGACTTATAGATAGAGAGCAGGCAGACAGCTCTTGTGGGATGATGGTGAAGGTGTTAAGCAAAAAAGAAAAACAAAATTAGAGGGAACTCATGGACAACAGTGTGGAAAGGGGGGTAAGTGGAGGTGAAAGAGGGCATAGCGGGAATAAATGGTTATGGGGAAAATAAAATGTAAAAAGAAAGAAAAAGAAGAAGAAAATACTTCTAAGTGTTCAGCAATGAAACAGTTCAAACAATAGTATCCCTTATTATTACATCTCAAATAATGTCTGTCTCGTGTGTTTCTACTGGGAAAAAGAATTCCAAACCTTCTTATCATAAGGATGTCAACTATTGCAATATTTGTTTTCAAGTTCCTAGGGTCGGTCCTTCCTTGAACTTTAGAACACATCATTTTTGGCATTCTTGCCTTGGTGGTGCCGATCATTTCAGGGTTTTTCCACATCCCAGAACAATATTGTCTTTACCCACTACAGACACATTTAGGATTTCTGGCCGAGGCCATGCTGACTAAATAAAATGAACGCAGGTTTTGTAGCCAGAGACCTGGGTAACCGTGGAAAATTCATTAATATCTCTGAGCCTCCATGTTCTCAGTGTGATGGAGTATAAGACATGCTCTGAAAGGTGATCATGAATGTAAAAGAAGCTAGATCACTGTGTAAAATGCTTTAGCTTAATACTGACAATAGAGAGAGGCACAAGCACAAGGAAAATCTATTATGTGTTATTTATTCCAACTGATAAATATTCCTTTCCCTCTCCCCCATCCTAATGGCACATGTTGCCAGTGTTTGAAACACCTAAACTGATTCCCATGGGCAGAATGAGTAATTGCTACAGGAAAACAGGCCCTATGCATTTATTTGTTTTCATTTTATTTTATATTTTAAAATATATTTTTATTGATTTCTCAAGAAAAGGAAGTGAGAAATAGAAACATCAATGATGAAAGAGAATAACTGATGGGCTGCCTCTTATATGCCCCCTACTGGGGATCAAGCCCACAACTCTGGCATGTGCACTGACTGGGAATCAAAGTGTTACCTCCTGGTTCATACATAAGTCAATGTTCAACCACTGAGCCACACCATCCACAGATAGGTGGGTGGGAGGGCGTGTGCATTTATATAGTGAGAGATGTTTATGGGATTTGGTGGGTGATAAAAAAAGAATTGTTATAGTGACTTTATAACCTTGATATGAAAGAGACAGAGTAAATATTTCTCTTGTTAAATATTTGCCATTTAGTATATTTTTCTCTTTGGGAAAGTCAATGTATTTTCTTATAAACCAGAAAGACTCAGATATTTGAGAGGAGGAATGGACCTTAAATTCCATGGGGCACAATCTGCATTTCACAGAGAGGAACAGACTCAAGACCAGAGAGCCTGAGTAAATATGCCCAAGGTCAGGCACTGTGTTTTGACTGCCTCCAGAGATCTCACAACTCACTCTGCCTCTTCTGGGAAGTAAGGTAAGAATTGTCCAATCACACCCTAAAATAAGGTCAGTTATAAAGGCCAGTGGCAGCCACCTTTTCTTTTATTGTTTAAAAAATGCTCTTCTGAACTTGTTATCAGGAGACACAGACTGAGAGAGAAAGAATATGTGTTTTCCTATGTCAGGAAGCCAGCAGTAAGAGAATATCCACTTCCTAGTGAAAGATGAGGTCATAAATCGTCATGAAGTACAGACTACTCCTGAGTTGTTTGTGAAATCCTGGCTTCTTGAAAACAAACCAAAAGCAGTGGAGAAAAGAATTCAAGATGGTGGCATAGGTAAACACCTACACTGCTGCCTCGCACAACAATTTCAAAACTACAACTAAAAGACAGAACAGACAGCATCCAGAACCACAGGAAAGCTGGCTGAGTGAAAATTCTACAACTAGAAGGAAAAAGAGGGGCTCACAGAGACCCAGAGGAGCTGCAAAAAGCTGAAGTACTGAGACGCGCATATGGAGAGAGCGGGTGCCGGAGTACCTGGCTGGCTTTCTCTAGCGGGAGGGAGACGGAGACTCCCAACTGCATTGAACCTCTTATCCTAAGGTAGTGAGCCCCAGGTCCAGGTGAGACTCATACAGGAGGAGTTTGGACTGTGAAAAGGGGGAAGTGCACAGAAATTTAGGGGAGTTGAGAAAGGGCAGAAGTCTGGTGGCGCGCACAGCACTGCGCACAGAAGACCGACTGCTGATCGTGCTGCTGGCTTTCATGAGTGGGCGGGAGACAGAGCCTCCTAACTGCACCACTTCTCTCTCCACTAAACCGCAGTTTCAAGTGAGACCCTGGGGACCCAGACTCATAGGCTCCTGGAGCGCAGGGGAGCCAGAAAGGCAGTGGTCTAGAGGCACTGTGTGCACTGCACTCACAGGGACCACTCCAGCAACTACCCAGAGTCATGTGAGACACAGGGGCCATAAAGGGCAGGGCCAACTGGAAAGCAAGGTGGTCCATTAAGCCCTGAGACTCCACCCATCCCAAGCTCAACAGAGAGGCTTTTGCAGTTTTGCAAGTCTTGTATCATAAGGCTGAATCCAACACAGAAGTTCTCTCGGCATAGTGAAAATGCAGAGACAAAGGAAGAGTTCACAAACAAAAGAAATGATGGAAAACAAATGACTGGATATAGAGTCCAAAACCATGGTTATAAGGTTTTTCAAGAATATCCTAGAAAAGATGGATAAATTTAGCAAGACCCAAGAGGAGATGAAAAAGGACCAACTAGAGATGGAAAAGATCCAACCAGAAATTAAACATACACTGACTGAAATAAAAAATATTACACAGAGACCTAACAGCAGACTAGAGGAAGGCAAGAAACAAGTCAAAAATTTGAAATATAAAAAAAAACAGAAAACATTCATCTGGAAAAGCAAGAAGAATAAAGAATCCAAAAATGTGAAGATAATGTAAGGAGCCTCTGTGACAGCTTCAAGCGTACCAACATCAGAATTGTGGGGGTGCCAGAAGAAGAGAGAGAACAAGATACTGAAAACCTATTTGAAGAAATAATGACTGAAAACTTTCCACATCTGGTGAAAGAAATAGACTTACAAGTCCAGGAAGCACACAGAACCCCAAACAAAAGGAATCCAAAGAGGACTACACCAAGACACATCAAAATTAAAATACCAAGACCAAAAGACAAAGAGAGAATATTAAAAGCAGCAAGAGAAAAACAGTTAATTACCAACAAGGGAGCACCCATAGGACTGTCAGCTGATTTCTCAACAGAAACGATGCAGGCTAGATGGGAATGGCAAGAAATATTCAACATGATGAATAGCAAGAACCTACAACCAAGAATACTATATCCAACAAAGCTATCATTCAGAATTGAAGGGCAGACAAGAAAAAGCTAAAGGAGTTCATCAACTCCAAACCAGTATTATATGAAATGCTGAAAGGTACTCTTTAAAAAGAGGAAGAAGAAAAAGGTAAAAGATAAAAAATTATGAACAACAAATTCCTATCTATCAATAAGTGAATCTAAAAATTAAGTGAATTAAAAATTTGATCAACAGAATAAACTGGTGAATATAATAGAATCAGGAGCACAGAAAGGAAGTGGACTGATAATTCTCAGGGGGGATGGGGTGAGGGGTGGTGCAGGGAGAGACTGGACAATAATCATACACCTATGGATGAGGACAATGTGGAGGAGGGAAGGGTAGAAGGAAGGGTGGAAGCTGGCTGGAGGGGAACTATGGAGGGGAAAAAAGAGAAACAAATGTAATAATCTGAATAATAAAGATTTAATTTTAAAAAAAAAGCAGTGGAGAGTAAGATCCATAACCATGTACCTTTCACAATGGTGTGTTGAATGGAATGTACCTGTGATTGGATCTCAGAAACAGTCCACTGGAAAGAAGGGTGCACTGTTTCTTAACACAGGGAGATCAGGAAAGAAACCAACTTTTATTTAGCTTTTCTGGGCCCTGGAAGTGTTTGAGAATGACAGTCAGGATTTGAATCCAAATTCAATGAAATTTGAAACCCGGGTTTTTCTTACAATAAGCCAAAGAAATGTTCCACCTCCAACCTCCTCCTGGCATGTTGACAAGCAAGCATCCCTTACAGCAGGGGGATTATAGTGTCCTCTGCCAGGAATCATGTGCAGGGCTAAGGGAAGGCCAGTAGCTCCAATGTGTTTGTCATGAAGGCTGAAATTGAAGGAACTACTCCATATGAACTAGTCATCACAGTAAGGGAAGTTGATTTTTGTGAACCAAAATCTGAGGCACTTGCATCACACCATAATATACACAGATTAAACTGATTCATTAGACTAAGAGTTAAGATCAAATCTTGTTTGGGAACTTAAATGTTTAAGAAAAGAGAGGAGAAGCTTGCCCAAACACAGGCTGTCAATGGCCAAGAGATAGATTCAGGAAGGGGGCATTCCCTTTCACATGTCAAACCAAGTATTTCCAGACTAAAATTTTGATAACATTTTATATAAAGTATAAACAATTTCCATATTATGCAAGTATTAAATAACTCATTCTTTAAAAAAAATGGCAGTTCAAACTTTATACCCAAACATCCCTTCCTCTTATAGAATCACTGAACTCCGGGTGTTCTTGTCTCTACTCCTCTGAGAAAGGGCTTGTGCCTCCACAAAACATTCATTAGGAGTTCTCACTGTTCAAGGCCATGTAGTGGTCCTGGGTCCAGACAAGTAGAGCTTTTCAAAAAAGAAAACACTTGAGGCAACCATCAGCAAAACGTGCCTTCACCACCTGTCTCCTAGTCCATTACAAGCCTTGAAGATAAAGCCCTCTTCTTGAGTTGAGGCTCTGGAATTCCACCCAATCTCTCTATTCTCTCCTATATTTCTCTTCTATAGGGATCATCAGGTCTGTAATGCTCACTGGCCATCTAGAAGGTGGCATTTACAATTTATAGCACAGCTGATTTGGGACTTATACTCAACTCCTCTAAACCTCAGTGCCTCATTTGTAAAACTGGCAATAATAAAGCCTACTTTATAAGCCTAATCTTATATCTATATTAAATAAAATAACATATATAAAGCACTTAGCATATGAGTGATCCACAAAATGCAAATTCACAGAACAGAGTACAGTGACATTCAAGTTTAACTCCTATTCTGTTGATTTCTCCTCTGGATAGTAGGACACTTTTACTTTGAGGCCCTGGACCCTGGACTCTTCTGGACAGACTCCACCAACCTGTTATTTTTATTCTGAATAAGAAGAAATTAATCTCTTTCCAGTCTCTTACATTTTGAATTGGTTGTTTTCTTCTCCTGATCTCCAGCCCTCCCAGAATTTCTCTCCCAAAGTACCTACCCAGGTCAAATTCATGGTTCTGATTTTTCAGGATCTGCTCTTAATTACTTTAAAATTTCTCAGATTTTCTTTCAGGCCTTATTTTTTCTCAGACACTTCTCTTAGGCTGCATTCTTTGTTTGCAAACATCTGGGATCCACATGGATTCTTCTATTTTTCACAATTGTTTACTCCAAACAACTACATAAACATGGATGGATGGAAGATTGGATGTGTATATGTTATACACTTATTCATCCATGCATTATTCATAAACTTCTTATTGAATGCCTCCTAGTACTTGGCATTTTTAAAATCTTATAAGATATATATATATATCAATATAAAATAATTTCAGTCCTCAAGGAACTTAATTTGGGAGAAGATAAACATAAATTTTTAAATGTCATTGGCTGCACATTAGAATTATCTTGGTAATTAAATAGAGAAGTCTATGTAGGGCATGAGTATTGGTATGTTTTAATAGCTTTCAAGATGACTCCATGGTGCAGGTGTATTTGAGAATCCCTTGGATTGAGAAGAGCATGGAATGCTTTCATAAGACTAAGAAGAGACTCTTATCTTAACTGATAAGCTACCAACAGCTGCCTATGAGAGATGACACCTGAGCTCAATTTGAATAGCTGAGTTGTCCAGGTGAAGATGTGGGAAAGCTGCCAAGCACAAAGGAGTAAGGTGAATTCACAGAACTGCAAATAATTCTGGATAGACTTCAGAGAGTGCTAAGCTTTTTGTAGTTTTATCTGAAAGGAAAAGGGGGCCACTATTATACTATGAACAGGGAAATTAATCTTATGCACATTTGAAGTACCAGGACATTAATGGGAAAAGGAATTTTACTTTTATTGTAACTTTATCCCAGCAAGAATGATCTCCCCTTCAATGAAACTTTCAAAATTGTTGGCACTTCTCTTGGTTTCAGACATTACAAACAGGAAACTCTACCCATGAGCTAACATTTGCCCTATCCTTTCCTAAAACAAAGAATAGCTGTTCTACTATTTGGATGTGCCTAGAAAAAAGAAAGGCTCTTGGCATCCTCAGGTGACTGCAAAGAATGCTGTGGTTTCACCTGGATTAATCACAGTACAAGCAGATGATCACATAGACAAAGGTATTGAGATATTTTCATTTTTAAAGTATTTTTTTATCTGATAGTGTACTGCTAACATTGGAAGGGAAACCCAGGAATCATGCAGAGAAAATATAATCCATTCCTTGGAAAATGGCCTGAACTCTGAAGAATTAAGCAATAATGACACTTGAAGTGCTTGTTCCCTAATTTTCAGCACACTGGTCCATTCACACATCAGCCAAGCCTCTGAGATAGCTTTAGATGTTGCTTGTGGTAAAGTATATTTTAAATATACTTTATTGATTTTTGACAGAGAGGAAGGGAGAGGGATAGAGAGATAGAAACATCAATGAGAGAGACATCGATCAGCTGCCTCCTGCACATTCCCCACTGAGGACACACCCACAACCAAGATACATGCCCTTGACTGAAACCCAACCCAGGACCTTCAGTCCACAGGCCAATGCTCTATCCACTGAGCCAAACTGGTTTCAGCAGAGATGTTATATTGTTTACATTTGGGTTTTAATTTTTGCTTTAAATCTAAAATATACTATATATTTAATGACAATATTTCAGGCAAGAAGGAGGAAGAAAAGAAGATTAAAGCTAATATGTATTTTAACTGTGAAATAATCTGGTTCCAAAAGATGTTGAAATATATGCATGGCGGTAGGGATGGAGAAAGATATGTTCTATTAGTAAAAACTCCCAGAATAGGAATCAAAGATATCTAAAGCTGTTAGAAATTATATAATCAACTAGAGGCCTGGTGCACAAAATTTGTGCACTGGGGGGAAGGGTGTCCTTCATACCAGCCTGGTCCCTCTCCAATCTAGAACCCCTTGAGGGATGTCCAACTGCCTGTTTAGGCCCAATCATACATGGACTGGGTCTAAACAGGCAGTCAGACATTCCTCTCACAATCCAGGACTGCTGGCTCCTAACTGCTACCTTCCTGATTGCCCCTAACCACTTCTGCCTACCAGCCTGATTACCCCCTAACCACTCCCCACAAGCCTGATTGATGCATAACTGCTCCCTACCAGCCTTTTTGCCCCTCACTGTCCTCACCTGCAGGCCTGGTCACCCCTAACTGCCCTCCCCTGCAGTCCTGGTCACCCCCAACTCCCCTCCTTTGTAGGTCTGGCCCCTCACAACTGCCCTCTCCTGCTGGCCTGATCACCCACAACTGCCCTCCCTTGCAGGCCTGGTCCCTGCCAATTGTCCTCCTCAGCTGGCCATCTTGTGATGGTCATCTTGTGTCCACATGGGGACAGTCATCTTGTCTGTTGGAGTGATGGTCAATATGCATATTACTCTTTTATTAGATAAGATAGAGGCCTGCTGCACGGGAAGGGGCCAGCTGCTTTGCCCTGAAGGGTGTCCTGGATCAGGGTAGATGTTCTCTTGGGATGTGGGGTAGCCTGGGTGAGGGGCCTGTGATGATTTACAGGCCAGCCATGCCTCCCAGCAACCCAGGTGAAAGCCCTGGTATCTGGGATTTATTCATCTTCTACAATTGAAACTTTGTAGACTGGAGCAGAGGTGTGGGCCCACCAGGATTTGCAGAAAGTTTGGCTTCTTCCATCAACAGGGGCAACCCAATCCTCCCTTCTGCTCTCTCTGTGGCCATAGCCATCTTGATTGGGTTAATTTGCATATTTGCTCTGATTGACTGGTTGGCATGGTTGATGGGGGTGGTTGATGGGTGTGGCATGGTCAATTTGCATATTATTCTTTTAGAAAGAACTAGAGACCCAGTGAATGAAATTTGAGCACAAGGGGATGTCCCTCAACCCAGCCTGCACCCTCTTCATTCCAGGACCCCTCAGGGGATGTCTAACTTCCTGTTTAGGTCCAATCCCATAAACGAGCAATTGGGCATCCCTCTCATAATCTGGGACTGCTGGCTCCTAAGCACTCAACTATCTGCCTGCCTGGTCATCCCTAATTACCCTCCCCAGCTGGCCTGGTTGCCCCTAACTGCCTTTCCCTGCCAGCAGGGTTGCCCTTAACTGCCCTCCCCAGTTGGCCTGGTCACCCCTAACCATTTCTGCCTTGACCCCCGCCACCATGTCTTTTTCCAGAAAGATGTCCTGAAGGATGTCCAGAAGATGTCTGGTCTAATTAGCATATTACCCTTTTATTAGTATAAATAAGTGTTTGTTATATTATTCTCTACTTTTCCATATGTATTTGAAATACTCCATAATATTTTAAGTGAATAAAAAATGGTCAAGTTGCAGAAAAATAAAAATTTTGAAATACAACCTGGTAGGCTTAAAAGCAACAACAGTTGCATAGAAGGGCATAAGTTTCAGTCGGCAACAAAACTTGTTCTTAGGATTACTTGGTTAATATTATTTTGGTGGAATGGCATGGTTTGGACAAAGTAGGAAAGGAAAGCAACCCAATAAAAGGGAATATTTGATTGGGCCATTGCCACAGCAGAGAGGGGCAGGTGTAGCACAGGTTCAGGCTGTTCCAAAAGCAAGGATGTCTGTGTGTATAGGACACCAAAAGACATGCCTGAAACACAATTTGCTAACAAGCACAATTGCAGAGCTCAGGAAGAATCACTGTTTTTAAAAATATTATTTCTCTGACACATAAAATATGCATACATATAAATATACATGCGCTCTTCTGAGCTTCCCCTGCCCTCCACTTAATATTTGCCTATGGCCTTCTTCTTATGTCAAGGAATTGGATATCCTATCTAATAAAAGAATAATATGAAAATTGACTGTAACTCTGCTAAACCCACAAGCCATGCCCACCAGGCATGCCAACCAGCCAATCAGAGCATGTATGCAAATTAACCCAACCAAGATGGCTACGGCCACAGAGAGAGCAGGAGGGAGGCTTGGGTTGCCCCTTGCGATGTAGGAAGCCAAGCTTTCCCCAAACCCTAGACGGCCCAGGCCTCAATAGCTGTGCGAGCAGAAGGCTTGGCTCTGCTATAGGCTACAAAGTTTCAATTATAGAAGATAAATAAATCCCAGATACCAGGGCCTCTGCTTGGGTAGCCAGGGGATGTGGCCAGTCTGCAAACCACCACAGGCCCCTCTCCCAGGCCACCCCAGGTCCCAAGGGAACACCCACCCTGATCCAGAACACCCTTCAGGGTAAACCAGCTGCCACCCGTCCTGCACTAGGCCTCTATACTATCTAATAAAAGAATAATATGCAGATTGACCATCACTCCAACACAAAAGATGACTGCCCCCATGTAGTCAAAAGATCCTGCCCCCATGTGGAAACAAAATGGCCATCACAAGATGGCCAGCTGAAAAGGGAAGCTGGCAGGGACCAGGCCTGAAAGGGAGGGCAGATGGGGATGATCAAGCCTGCAGGGGAGGGTAGTTAGGGGTGACCAGGCTGGCAGAGGAGGGAAGTTCGGGGTGACTGGGCCTGCAGGGAAGGGAAGTAGGGGGGGACCCAGACCTGTAGAAAAGGGCAGTTAGAGGTGACCAGGCCCATAGGGTAGGGCAGTTAGTGGCAAACAGGCTGGCAGGGGAGTAGTTAGGCACCAATCAGGCTGGCAGAAGAGTGATTAGGGGGTGATCAGACTAGCAGACAGAAGTGGTTAGGGACAATCAAGAAGGCAGGCAGGTAAGCAGTTGGAAGCCAGCAGTCCTAGATTGTGAGAGGGATGTTGCACATCCCTCAAGGGGTCCCAGGTTGGAGAGGGAGCAGACTGGGCTGAAGGCTACCTCCCCACCACCATGCATGAATTTTGTGCAACTGGACCTCGGGTACAGACATAATTTTTTTTTTATTGTGTTACATATATACATATCTTCCCATTGCCCCTCCCCCACTCCAGTCCCAGGCATATCCCAACCCCCCAATGTCTTATGTTCATTGGTTATGCTTATATGCATGCATACAAGTCCTTTGGTTGATCTCTTACCTACCCTACCTCTCCTTCATCTTCCTGCTGTAACTTGACAGTCTGTTTGATGCTTTACTGCCTCTGTATTTATCCTTTTGTTCATCAATTTATAATGTTCTGTATTATCCACAAATGAGTGATATCATGTGGTGTTTCTTCTTCATTGACTGGCTTATTTCACTTAGTATAAGGCTCTCCAATTCCATGCAGGTTGCTGCAAATGGTAAGAATTCTTTCTTTTTAATGGCAGCATAGAATCCCATTGTGTAGATGTACCACAGTTTTCAGATCCACTCATCTACTGATGGGCACCTAGGCTGTTTCCAAATTGTAGCTATTGTAAATTGTGCTGCTATGAACATAGGGGTGCATAAATCCTTTCTGATTGGTGTTTCTACTTTCTTAGGATATATTCCTAAGAGTGGGATTGCTGGGTCAAATGGGAGATCCATTTTTAGTTTTTTGAGGAAACTCCATACTGTTCTCCACAGTGGCTGTACCAATCTGCATTCCCACCAACAGTGCACAAGGGTTCTTTTTTCTCCACATCCTCGCCAACACTTGTCGTTTTTTGATTTGTTGATGATTGTCATTCTGACAGGTATGAGATGGTATTGCATTCTCATTTTGATATTCATCTCTCGGATAATTAGTGACTTTGAACATGTTTTCATGTGTCTCTTGGCCTTCCTTCTGTCGTCTTTTGAAAAGGTTCTATTTAGGTCTGTTGCCCATTTTTATATTGGATCATTTATCTTCCTTTTATTAAGTTGTATAAGTTGGCTGTAGATGTTGGATATTAAACCTTTATCAGTGATAACATTTGCAAATATGTTCTCTTATACAGTGGGCTTTTTTGTTGTTTTGTTGATGGCTTCCTTTGCTGTGCAAAAGCTTTTTATTTTGATGTAGTACCATCTGTTTATTTTTTCTTTAGCTTATATGCATGCATACAAGTCTTTTGGTTGATCTCTTATCTACCCCACCTCTTGGAGCAGTATCAGTGAAGAAGTTCTTTTGGCATATGTCTGAGATCGTGCTGCCTGTGGATTCCTCTAGTATTTTTATGGTTTCCCTTCTAATGTTTAAGTCCTGTATCCATTTTGAGTTTATTTTTGTATTTGGTGTAAGTTGGTGGTCCAGTTTCATTTTATTGCATGTATCTGTCCAATTTTCCCAACACCGTTTATTGAAGGGGCTGCCTTGGCTCCATTGTATGTTCATGCCTCCTTTGTCAAATATTAATTGATCACAGTGGTTTGGATGAATATCTGGATTCTCTATTGCATTGGTCTATATGTCTGTTCTTGTGCCATTACCAGGCTGTTTGAGAATGGTTGTTTTGTAATATAGCTTGAAATCTGATATTGAAATTCCACCTACTTTATTCTTTCTCAGGATTGCTGTGGCTATTCAGGGACATTTTTTTGTTCCAGATGAATCTTTGAAGAGTTCTTTCTAAGTCTGTGAAATATGTAGTTGGTATTTTAAGGGCTAGTGCATTGAATCTAGATTGCTTTGGGTAGTATGGACATTTTAATGATGTTGATTTTCCCAATCCATGAGCATGGTACGCTCTCCCATCTGTTTACATCTTTTTATATCTCTTTTTTTCAGTGTCCTGTACTTTTCTGCATATAGGTCTTTTACCTCCTTAGTTAGGTTTATTGCTAGGTATCTTAATTTTTTTGGTGCTATGGTAAATGGGATTGTTTTTTAGTCTCTCTTTCTGTAATTTCACTATTAATGTATAGAAATGCCACAGATTTCTTGGCATTCATTTTGTATCCTGCTACATTGCCGAATTCATTTATTAAGTCAATTAGTTTTGGGATGGAGTCCTTTGGATTTTTTACGTACAGTATCATGTCATCTGCAAATAAGGACAGCTTTACTTCTTCTTTTCCAATTTGGATGCCTTTTATTTCTTCTTCTTGTCTAATTGCAATGGCTAATACTTCCAGTACTATGTCGAACAGGAGAGGTGAGAGTGGGCATCCCTGTCTTGTTCCTGTTCTTAGGGGAAATGGTTTTAACTCTTGCCCATTGAGTATGATGTTAGCTGTGGGTTTATCATATATGGCTTTTATGATGTTGAGGTATGATCTTTCTATTCCCACTGTGCTGAGAGTTTTTTTCAAGAAAGGGTGTTGGATTTTGTCAAATGCTTTTTTTTGCATCAATTGATATGACTATGTGATTTTTACCTCTCAATTTGTTTATGTGATGTATCACGTTTATTGATTTGCGGATATTGTACCATCCTTGCATTCCTGGGATGAATCCTACTTGGTCATGTTGTATGATCTTTCTGATGTACTGCTGGATCCAATTTGCTAGAATTTTGTTGAGGATTTTGCCATCTATGTTCATGAGAGATATTGGCCTATAATTCTCTTTCCTTGTGTTGTCTTTATCTGGTTTTGATATTAGGGTGATGCTGGCTTCATAGAAGGTGTTGGGAGTGTTTCTTCTTCTTGGATATTTTTGAATAGTCTGCAGAGGATAGGTTTTAATTCTTCCTTGAATGTTTGGTAAAACTCTCCTGTGTAGCCATCTGATCCCAGGCTTTTGTTTGCTGGAAGCTTTTTGATGACTGCTTCAATTTCTTCCAAAGTTATTGGACTATTGAGCTGTTTAGATTCTTCCTGATTGAGTTTTGGAAGGTTATATTTTTCTAGGAATATGTCCATTTCTTGCAGGTTGTCCAATTTGTTGGAATAGAGTTGTTCATAGTATTTTTTAACAATCCTTTGTATTTCCACAGGGTCTGTTGTTATTTCTCCTCTTTCATTTCTGATTTTGTTTATTTGGGTCTTCTCTCTTTGCTTCATGGTGAGCCTGGCTAGAGGTCCATCAATCTTGTTTATCCTTTCAAAGAACCAGCTCTTGGTTTTGTTGATCTTTTGAATTGTTTCTTTGGTCTCCATGTTGTTTATTTCCACTCTGATCTTTACTATTTCCTTCCTTCTGCTTACACTGGGCTTTTTTTTTGCTCTCTTTCTAGCTCTTTGAGTTGTAGGGTTAGGAAATTTATTACCATTGTTTCCTGTTTTTTTGCAGTGGCTTGTAGAGCTATGAACTTCCCTCTCAAGACTGCTTTAACTGTGTCCCATAAATTTTGTATTATTGTGTTGTCATTGTCATTTGTTGTCATGATGTTTTTTATTGCTCCTTGATCTCTTTGGTTATCCAGTCATTGTTTAATAGCATGCTGTTTAGTCTCCATGTGTTTGATTTCTTTCTATTGTTTTTATTGTAGTTGATTTCCAGTTTTATGCCACTGTGATCTGAGAAAATGCTTGATATGATATCTATCTTCTTGAATTTGAAGAGACTTTTCCTATGACCCAACATATGGTCTTTCTTTGAAAATGACCCATATGCACTGGAGAAGTATGTATATTCTGTGGCTTTGGGTGAAATGTTCTGAAGATATCAAATAATTCCATCTTTTCTAGTGAGTCATTTAGGATTAATGTTTCTTTGCTGATTTTTTGTTTAGAGGATGTATCCAGTGGTGACAGTGGGGTATTAAAGTCTCCTACTATGATTGTATTGCTGTCAATCTCTCCCTTAATATCCTCCAGGAGTTTTTTGTTTTTTGTTTTTTGTGTTTTTTTTTTATGTTTTTAGGTGCCCTTATATTGGGTGTGTATATGTTTACCAGAGTTATTTCTTCTTGTTGGACTGTTCCCTTTAGTTTTATGAAGTGGTCCTCTTTATCTCTTGTTATGTCCTTCACTTTGAGATCTAATTTGTCTGATATAAGTATTTGAACTCCAGCTTTTTTTTTTTTAATTTCCATTTGCCTGCAATACCATCCTCCATCCCTTCACACTCAATCTGTATGCATCTCTTTTTCTGAGGTGGGTTTCTTGTAGACATCAGATATATGAATCATGTTTTCTTATCCAATTGGTTACCCTATGTTTTTTGGAACATTTAATCCATTTACATTTAAAGTTACTATTGATAGATACTTATCTGTCATCATATTTAGTCTTTACCCACAAATTCTTTCTTTGCTTCCTATTTCTTTTTTTTTACAGCAGACCCTTTAAAATTTCTTGCATTGCCTGTTTGGTGGTAATATATTTCCTTACAGACATAATTTTTAATGACTACAGAATTATCCCTGACTTTTTGACATTACTATGGTTTACTTCACTAACCCTTTATTGTGGGGCAGGTTGCTTCTGGTTTCTTCCGGCATCAACAACAACAGTAGCAGTAAACATAATTACTTATTTGACTATTTACTTAGGACACATTCACAGGCATGGAACTCCTGGCCCAAAGCTAATTCACTTGAATTTTGATCCACATTTCTAAAATGACTTTCTAGAAAGTGCTTCTGTTTGTTAGTCCATTGGTTTTAAATCAGATTAAACTCCCACAAATGGGTTAAGAGAAAACTGTTCAACATGCCTTGGGCAAATGTAAACTTTTGCTGAGCTTGAGCCACTCCAGGGAGCAGGACCTGGGGGATCCAAACTGGAGGGTGAAGACCAGGGAAGCATGCATGACGCAATCGAGGGCCCTGTGTGGGTGTGGGTCTCTGAGTGTGTGTTGCTTGGGTCCAAGCTCTTACACACACCCACATGCCCTCACTCCCTCTCTGCACTCTTGGCCACTGGAACCTCCGTGGAGCCTATGAGTTGGGATGCATCCAGTTTCAGCACCAAGCAAGTCTGAGGAAGTTTCCCCAGATTGGCTCCCTCCCACACAGATGAGAGGTGGGACCAGGAGCATCTGGGCTGGAGGGTGAAGTCCAGGTAGGTGCCGGTGGCACGCTGAGGACCCTGTGTGGATGTGGATGTGTGAATGTGTGTAGCTTGGGTCCACACTCATGCACACACCCACATGCCCACAATCCTGCTCTGCACCCTCAGCTACCAGGAACCTCACAGATGTCAGCCTGCTTTCCAGTCCCCGCCCACTTGGTGGTGTCTTTGGTAGGACCCTGTCTCTGTATATAAATAGATACTCACATAGATGCCGAGCAGCTAGCAAGTCCCTTTAACCTCTCTGTTAAAATGTATCCTGGTTTCAAAAATGTTAAAATTTGAAGAAAGGAGTATGCATACAAATGGCAGAAATACAGTACTTTGAGTACAATTGAGGCCTACTGCAGAAGTGTTTGTAACAGGCAATTTTGGAAAAACAGAACAAAGCTCAAATACATCCTCTGTCCCATCCCACCCCTGTCAGGTATATTGCTCCACAGTGGCCAGGTCCAGTGTATCTGGGACCCCAAAATCAGTCCTAGCTTCCTAAAAAGGAAGCTGACCCAACTTTTTTAAGTTTGTATGGAAAAGGTTTGTGTTAATGAGCATCTCCTTTATTCAGATGCGATGGGTGCTGAGCAAGGGGCTGCATCCTACTAATTGGAGCATGTAAGAAATATCCTGCTTCTGAATATATAAAAACTAAATATCTTGTTACCAAAGTGGAGAAATTTATGAAATAGTTAATGACAGGGAAGGTACTTTTAGAAGATGCCCCTTCTCACTACTCCTAGACATGCCTCCCTGGGACTAAGGACAGGCAGGGTGGCCTCCTACTAACCTGATCCGACTTGGAAGCTGGTGTACCAGAGATGGGGACGTGAGAGCACTCGCTCTTGAGGCCTTCAGCTCCAGGAGGTCTGTTTGGAGGAGGACTGGTAACAGATTTTGTTCTTTCCCAGCCTTCTACAGACAAACCATATTCCCAAGCAAAACAATCATTCTTCAAAAGACGCCCAACATTCATGGTGGCCTCCAGACTGGAAGTGGGTCTTCTCCTAATTCCCAAGGAGAAACGGCAGAGGGCAAGTCTGCTGCTCCAATCAAACAACATGGCCTTTCCTCGCAGCACCTCTGGGAGCCGGGCTCTGGATGCTGAAAAGAGTGAGGTTCCCTGAACCTGCTTCCTGCACACCTAAGCTAGGATACATCTCATAGGAGGCGGCCTCAGTGCCTGCATGGCAGCGACCAGGTCCTCCAGCACCTCTCCTCCTGGGTGCAGTCTCACGTCTCCCAGTCTTGGACACCCCGCAGTTGCCCACACCATCATTTGCCTCAGGAGCAAACCCCAGCAACCTAAAGCCAGCCTCCTGGCAGCTGGACTAACATAACCACTACTCGCTGCCCCACCCTGTTCACTGGTATGGGGGTGTGGTTCGAGCCCCTAACACCTCTGATGCGTGCCCACTGCCCAGAGGTTCTCTTTCCCTCTGCCACCAACTTGGGAAGCTGGCCTTGTTGTTGAGGCTACAAAGCCAGCATCCTACCTCAACCACTATGGGTGCTGCCATCTTTGTAGCAGAGTGATGGTTAATTTGCATATAACCCTTTATTTAGATAGGATAGATAGCTTTGAAACCTGGTTTTTGTTGTTGTTTTAAGTTATCTTGATTGTTAAGAGTATTACATATGTCTCCTTTTTTCCTCATTGACCCTTTCTAGCCCAGACTTGCACCCATCCCAGACCTTCATGACACTATTGTCTGTGTCCATGGATTATACATATATGCATATAAATTCTTTGGTTAATCTATTCCCACACATCTACCCACTCCAGCCTTCCCTGAGATATGATAATCTGTTTCACGCTCCTTTGTCTCTAGATCTATTTTGTTTACCAGTTTATTTTGCTTTTTATTTTTAAATATTTTTATTATATATTTTTATTGACTTTGGAGAAGAAGGGAGAGGCAGAGAAAAATAAAAACATCAATGATGAGAAAGAATAATTGATTGGTTGCCTCCTGCACACTCCCCACTGGGGATCGAGCCTACAATCTGGGCACGTGCCCTTGCCTAGAATCAAACATGGGACCCTTTAGTCTGTAGTGCCTCTATCCATTGTGCCAAACCAGATAAGGCTATTTTATTCTTTAGATTCCACATATGAGTGAGATCATGCAATACCTATCTTTCTCTGAGTGGTTTATTTTGTTTAGCATAATACTCTTCAGGTCCCTCCATGTTGTCCCAAAGGGTAAAAGATCCATATCTTTTTTATAGCCAAGTAGTATTCCATGGTGTAAATGTAACACAGCTTTTTTATCCACTCATCTACTGATCCGTACTTGTGGTATTTCTGGATCTTAACTATTGTAAATTACACTGCTATGAACCTAGAGGTGCATATATCCTTCTTTTTTTCTTTTTTTCTTTTTTTCTTTTTTACCAGAGAAAACACATTTTATTTTCTTTAAAAATAAATTTTTACACTTTAGGCATGTAATTACTACAATTACATTTTCTTTCAATTTAATTTGAATGTTAAACTTCTATAGTTAGCAAATCAAATATTTAGCAGTTTTTGATTATTAACACTTATATTTTTTAAAATAAATTTCGAAAATACAATAATTGCCTTTAAACCAACCATGTTTTTTCTCTGCAGGGGCAAGTTGAATAGCAAGCTTGGAGATATTCAAATGAAAAACTGTCCTTAAAGAATGGCTACTGGCGGGAAGCTGATTTACCTGTCTGCTAGGGGAAGGATGACCATGCTTCCTCCATTAACAAAGGGCATAGCCAGTCTTCATTTGGGCTGCGTGATCTTTATAATATATTTTTCAACAATTTTTGAGTTTCAAATCCAATTCCAATTATTTTAAGGCATTTACTTTGGATAAATTCTTTTGTAACACAATTCACTAATTTTTTGAAGGCCTTAAAAGTTAGCTTTTTAACACCCTTCATTAGTATTTTTAAAACTACTTTTTATTATGGAAATGTGAATCCTGTTGCTGGAACTAGCTTGAATTTCTTTTTTTTTAATTAAATCTTTATTATTCAGATTATTACATTTGTTTCTCTTTTTTCCCCTTCATAGCACAGCTCCACCCAACTCCTACCCTTCCCTCTGCCCTTACCTCCCTCCCATTGACCTCATCCATAGGTGTATGATTTTTGTACAGTCTCTCCCTGTACACCCCTCACCCCTTTCCCCCTGAGAATTATCAGTCCACTCCCTTTCTATGCTCCTGATTCTATTATATTCACCAGTTTATTCCATAGATCAAATTTTTAATTCACTTAATTTTTAGATTCACTTGTTGATAGATATGTATTTGTTCATAATTTTTTGGCTTTTACCTTTTTCTTCTTCCTCTTCTAAAAGAGTACCTTTCAGCATTTCATATAATACTGGTTTGGAGTTGATGAACTCCTTTAGCTTTTTCTTGTCTGCCCTTCAATTCTGAATGATAGCTTTGTTGGATAGAGTATTCTTGGTTGTAGGTTCTTGCATCATGTTGAATATTTCTTGCCATTCCCGTCTAGCCTGCATCGTTTCTGTTGAGAAATCAGCTGACAGTCCTATGGGTGCTCCCTTGTTGGTAATTAACTGTTTTTTTCTTGCTGCTTTTAATATTATCTTTTTGTCTTTTGGTCTTGGTATTTTAATTATGATGTGTCTTGGTGTGGTCCTCTTTGGATTCCTTTTGTTTGGGATTCTGTGTGCTTCCTGGACTTGTAAGTCTATTTCTTTTACCAGATGTGGGAAGTTTTCAGTCATTATTTCTTTAAATAGGTTTTCAGTATCTTGCTCTCTCTCTTCTTCTGGCACCCCCACAATTCTGATGTTGGTACGCTTGAAGCTGTCACAGAGGCTCCTTACATTATCTTCACATTTTTTGGATTCTTTTCTCTTCTTGCTTTTCCAGTTGAGTGTTTTCTGATTCTTTATATTTCAAATTTTTGACTTGATTCTTGCCTTTCTCTAGTCTGCTGTTAGGACTCTGTATAATATTTTTTATTTCAGTCAGTGTATGTTTAATTTCTAGTTGGTCCTTTTTCATCTCTAGTTGGACCTTTTCCGTCTCTAGTTGGTCCTTTGCCATCTCTAGTTGGTCCTTTTCCATCTCTAGTTGGATCTTTTGCATCTCTAGTTGGTCCTTTTTCATCTCCTCTTGGCTCTCGCTAACTTTATCCAACTTTTCTAAGATATTCTTGAAAAACCTTATAAGCGTGGTTTTGAACTCTATATCCAGTCATTTGTTTTCCTCCATTTCTTTTTTTTTTTTTGTGATCCCTTCCTTTGTCTCAGCATTTTCACTATGCCAGGAGAACTTCTGTGTTGGATTCAGCCTTATGATAGCAGACTTGCAAAACCGCAGAAGCCTCTCTGTTGAGCTTGGAATGGGTGGAGTCTCAGGGCTTAAGGGACTGCCTTGTCTTCCAGTTGGCACCGCCTGCCACGGCCCTTGAATCTCAAGTGACTGGGTAATCACTGGAGCGGTCCTTGTGCGCGAGCACAGTACCTCTAGACCGCTGACTTTCCGGCTCCCCTGCACTCCAGGAACACATGAGTCTAGGTCCCCAGGGTTTCACCCAAAACAGGGGTTTAGTGGAGTCAGAAGTGGCACAGTTGGGAAGGTCTGTCTCCCTCCCACTTGTGAAAGCCAGCAGCACAATCAGCAGTCTGTCCTCTGCGCAGTGTCGTGCGTGCCACGAGACTTCTGATCTTTTGCAACTCCCCTAAATTTCCGTGCACCTCTCCCTTTTCACATTCCAAACTTCCCCCGTATGATTTTCGGCTGGATCTGGCGTTTAGTGTTGTAGGATAAGGTGTTCAGTGCCTTTGAGAGTCTCCGTTTCCCTCCTGCCAGAGAAAACCAGCCAGGTACTCCGGCACTCGCTCTCTCCACGCCCGCGTCCCTGTACCTCAGCTTTTGCAGCTCCTCTGGGTCTCCTTGAGCCCCACTCTTTCCCTCTAGTTGTAGAATTTCCACTCAGCTAGCTTTCCTGTGGTTCTGGATTATGTCTGTTCTGTCTTTTAGTTTTAGTTTTGAAATTGTTGTGCGAGGCAGCAGTGTAGGTGTTTTCCTATGCCGCCATCTTGGATTCTCCCCATATATCCTTCCTGATTGGTGTTTATAGTGTCTTGGGATATATTCCTAGAAGTAGGATCACTGGGTCATATGAAAATTTTATATTTAACTTTTTGAGAAAACTCCATACTATTTTCCATAATGGTTGCACCAGTCTGCATTCCTACCAGAAGTGTACTAGAGTTCCCTTTTCTTTACATCCTCTCCAGCACTTGTCGTTGGTTGATTTGCTGATGGCAGTCATTCTGACAGGTGTGGAATGATACTTTATTGTCATTTTAATATGCATCTCTCTAATGATTAGTGACTTTGAGTATTATTTTTATTTATTTATTTATTTTTTTGTCTCTTGGCCTTTTCTATGTCCACCTTGGAGAAATGTCTATTAGGCCCTTTGCCCATTTTTTAACTGGATTTTTTTGTTTTCCTTTTGTTAAGTTGTATGCATTGCTTCTATTTTGGGATAGTAACATCAGATTTATCATTGGCAAGTGTTCTCCCATACAGTGGGCTCCCTTTTCATGTTGCTGATTGTTTCTTTTGCTCTGCAGAAGCTGTTTATTTTTATTTAGAAAAAGAAATATGAGGCCCAGGAAGGCTGGAGACTAGCTTCAGGTTGTAGGGTGAATTACTGGATAAAAACGCCAGAGCCAGAAACCTTATCTCTCTACCTCAAGTTTGATTTGCTTTCCAGACTACTCCAAATAATTTCTGAGAAGAAAAAAAAAACCACCTCTTTATTCCTCCTCATGTTGATGGCAGGAGAACTGTTCAGAGATAAAGCATGTAAATAAAATAAATATGCCATAGCTAAGTATATTTCAGCAAAGAAAGAAGCAAAAGATCATGGTGCTCCAGTTTTCAATGTGTTCATTTGTCGACTTACTCAATGGCTGTTATCTTCAGTAGCTGACAGTTGTGTATCAAATTGCATTTGGGTGTGGCAACATGACCAGTTTTACTTGGTCTTAGGTTCCGGAGGCTAATTATTATTTGGAACACCTTTGATGTGCTAAGTAAGGCCAGCAAGAATAGGATTACTCATGTGTTTATTAGTCAGCACTTCATCTCCTATATTCCATAGTACTTTCAAAGTGTCAATATTTGAGCCTCATCAAAACATCATGAAGCAATTTTTATCTTCTGAAGAAATATATATTTCATTGACAGAATAGTGGTGAAAAATGTGGTATCGGATTTGCTGTGGGAAGTTAAGTTTCTCAAACCTCCTGGGCCGTGGCACCCTGTCTCTAATATGGAGCAATTTGAGTAGATATCTCATGCATCTATTTTCAGAGTTAAATGGAGTAATGCATGCAAAGTGCTTCTTCAGTCACCTAGCATATTCTAACTGTCCTATATTGTTAGCTGGTCTGGTTACCCACTCTGAAATTATGTATTGATGGCCTCTAATAACTAACACTTAAAGATGCCTATTATTACCAAGTACCACTTTAAGAATTTCACAAATTGTCACTCTAACTTTCATGATGACAGATTGAAGTAAGAATTGTTATTAATATCTCTCTATTACAAATGAGAAAATTGAGACACAGAGAGATTAAAGTTACTTGTTCAAAGGCTGAGAGATTGCAGAGCCTAGACTCAAACTTGGACAGTCTGGTTCTAGGTTCTGCCTGTCACCTCCTGGGATGGGCTGTGTGCTAGGCACAGGGCAGTAACAATGAGAACCACACAGGTCCCGCCCTCAGGGAGTTCACAGAAAAACCGCTGAGTGTGATAACCCCTACAGGACAAGTTGGCCCTCTGTCACATGGTGGCACAGAAGAAAGCTATGATCTCTTCCAGGAGTTTGAAAAAATGTCAGTTACTCCCAACCCCCTATTGTTCAGGCCTGCTTTCTGCTCTTTCTGTTTGCCACACAAGTACCCTGAGCTAAGAATCACAGCATTAACCAATCTCTGATCCTCCCCACAACACTCACTTCCCTATGTTGAAAAGTCATACTCAGATTCCAAGTCTCTGGCAATCTTTATATACAGGTCATGTCATTTTCATGATAACCTTTCTAATGTTCTAAATTTCCATTCTGTGGATTGTCAAGCAAAAACATTCTTGGCGCTCAGTGGGAACTCCTTGTTCAAAACGCTGCATGTTATGAAGTGGATGATTCAGCACACATTTTTTCAGTGCATCCAACTATAAGATGCAGTGCCAGAAACAAATCCATAGCCTTTTCATGCTTCAGTGCTGTCTCTCCCCAGGGTGGGGCCTGTGTTTCTCCTGTATCCAGTTTCTCATACGTATATTATGATTTTTGCTTTTGCAAAACAGGACATTGTTTAACCAAGTCCTTATGGGAGGAAGCACAGCCCTGCGAGCAGAACAATGATTTGAAAGTCCTGGGTTCTATTTTCAGCTCCACTGTTGACTAGCTGTGCATCCAGCCCTAGGAAGGTCAAAAGCAGAATGAATGGCCTTGCATCTGATGACTTTCTCTGTATGTACAGCTTGAGATGGAAAACAAATCAGGCATCTGGCTCTCAGCCTTGAGGAGCTGTGGTCTTTGGAGAATAGATGTGTAGTCACACTTTGTTTGCTTTTTAAAGCAAAAGAACAGAACAAACTCCCTGGGGGGGGGGGACGAGGAATGAGTTGACAGAGAATGGAAGAAAGAAATCAAATAACCTAATAACCTTTTTAAACAATCCGAGGGTTAAGGGGAGTTAAGAGATTGTTTAAACCATCCAGGTCAAAGTTGCCTCTTTGGTGCAAACGGAAGGGGCCAAGGTTTGAAAGACTTCAAAGTTGGACGATAGCAGGCCTCCAGAACTCTGCCTGTAGAAGAGGCTTGTGGACATTGGGAAGAAGAGGCCCCTCTAAAGCAGTCTGTTGCTACCAGTACCATCTTGTCACAGAGAAGTCACTATTGCCTGAATAGCTGAGTTTTCAAGAGAAAGTAAAAAATTAGTATATGCCCTTAAAACTCTTGATTTTTTTAAATGATGAAGCCTAATCTACTTTGAAAGCATTACTAAGCAGGCAAAGTCAAACATGTCCTAGTGTAGGCAATGCACTTCTCATATGTCTTCTAGCTGAAGATGGAATGGTGTTTCATAAGCTTTTTAATTATATGTTCTGCTATGAATAGATAGAAGCTACATGCAAGGCACAGATGTTGGCAGTGACACTCAACCTTAGCTGTACATTGGAGTATCTGAGAGTTTAAAAAACATTGATACTTAGGTTCCATCACAAAGAGTCTTACTTAATTAGGGAGAGATGCAGTCTGAGCTTTGGACTTTTTAAATACTTTCCAGATGATTCTAACTCAAAATCACAATTGAGAGAGAAAGAGGCAGGGGGAGGGGGGAACTAGTGTATTGTGAAAAAATTTAAGAATTTCAGAAAGTTTGGTGAGTTTTAACTTGAATAGCTAATCCCTGAATATAGGTCAGAGTATTGACATTCAATATGAATTGCTTTAAAAAAAAATGGTATTCAATTCTAACATCATTGCTGGTGGCCTTAATGTCTTTGGGCTCATTAGGAACCAAGACTGACAACAGATTGGTGAATAAACAAGGGTATTGTTGTAAACATCAAATACAACAAACGTCTGATCATAGTTAAGTATTTACAGGGGAGATTAATTTGTTGTCTGCTGGCTATGAACTGGGTAACAGAGCAAAGTGAGATCTTTACAAATGAAATTCAATCTCTGTCCACATTCCAATGGCTATAAAATTGACCATATGAAGCTAATAATTGGTACATAAAACCATATTTTCTTTTTTTATTTTTCTTCTTTATTTTGTAGGTCTTATGCATTATAAAAAAACCAAACAAACATTATTAAGTCTTACTGGTTATAACTTTGGCTAGTTCTTATTTCAGCTTTGATTCTTGTTACTATATTTCTCATAAAAGACATTAGTGTGGATTGAGTATATTATATCATGTGCAGTGGGGAGTATAAGGGGTGTTTCCTTTTGTCTGAGTGTTTCTGAAGAGGCCCAATGTATCTGGTGCCAACTTTCCCACATTCTAAAGCTTACCTATAAAGGGACCTGTTATGAAGTGTTTCTACACATGTTACCACATTGACAACCTCCAGTCTATCAAGAGTGATTTTAAAGAAGCTGGCACTAGCAACTTTTTTGGAAGGTGTTACCAATTTAGTAAGTGTCCTCACCTTCCCCTTCCACCCAGATAGAAGTGCTTCTTCCTTAACACAAAGCAAAGAAAGACAAGTCAATGGAACCAACAGAAGAACTTGATGTATGTCTTCTGGACTTTAAAGGACAAAGGGACTGATGTCTGACTCATACTTCAAACATAGGGCCTGAGACCTGGACTATCTTTTTCTGATGCCTGGGACTGAGCTTTACAGGGACTAAGCATCCCTTCAGAATATGGTGGGACAAATAGGACCCTGAACAAGAAATACACAGTGGGTCCTCTTAGGAGAGACTGCCTAGAAAGGTGACAGGACCCCATAGTGGGAATTAACTGCTGGAAACCAAGAGAATGAAGAAGTCATAAGTGGTCTGAGCAGACATACCTGCAGTCATGAAACATTTACCAAGAAATGTCCTGTAAAGTAGACAGAGAGAGATATTTAAAAAAATATCTCACCAAGATGTCCTTGAAAGAAAAGTCACTTGGGATGTCCACTACACTGAGAGGATCACAATGACAGGTTATAATAGCAACAGTCAAGTTTATTTCACTTTCCCACCATTTCCTTGCTTGTCAGCCTTCCCTTATCTCTGCAAAAGACAGAAATCAGCTAGGAAAGGGGAAAGACATAGGGAGGAAACCAATCTTATCCACTTCCTGCTCCTGAGTTTCTGACCCAAGTGATAAAGATGAAAAAGGATAAAGGTTACATGAATGGGATTTTCTATTAAACTATTTACTACCTTTTTTTTTCTCATTTAATACTGTTGCTACTCATAAAATCCAATTGCAAATTTTCCAGAGTTCTATTGGTTAGTAGAACCTGAAGGTTAGGTGTGAATAGTCAAAATATCAGATTTGAAGGGGAAGAAGCAAAATAAAAATTGCTTTTAATTTGACCTTCAAGTACAGCTTATACACTAAAGCAGTTTAACTAGAATATATAAAATGTGTCTGTGGTGCAGATTCCATTTAATACGAGAGCAATGTGATGTCACTGTCATCTTTCCAAATTCTCATTCTGTGATCAGCTTTGCTGCCTCAAAGATATGTTGTGTTATGGCAGCATTTCTTCAGGATGCTAATAGGTATTCCCTGACAAAAAAAGAGTTCCATGGTCAAATATACTGGTAAAAAAGCTACTTTACTAAAAAAATAAATAGGTCTTGCTGGCAGGTGTAGCTCAGTGGTTGAGGATCCACCTGTGAATCAGAAGATCATGATTCAATTCCAAGTAAGGGCATATGCTGAGTTGGACCTCAATCCCCAGTGTGGGGCGTGTAGAAGGCAGTTGATCAATGATTCCCTCTCAGCATTGATGTGTCTATTTCTCTCTCCCTCTCCTTTTCTCTCTCTGAATTCAATAAAAAATATATTTTTTAAATAAAATAAGTAAATAAGTAGGTTTTCTAAGAGTCTCTAATAGTTCAATATGTGTTCCAAATCTATGGAAGAGTATGTTGTTATTCCCCAAACTTCTGGCTTTTATTTAATAAATATTTTCTGAACACCTACTGTGTACAGGCATGGGTGTTGGAGATTAATTGACCACATAAAACATTGTCCCTTCCCTGAAAGACTTTATATTTTAATTATTTTTATATTTATATTTTTTATGAATTTCAGAAGGGAAGGGAGAGGAAGAAAGATATAGAAACATCATTGATCAGCTGCCTTCTGCATGCCCCACACTGGGCATATGCTTTGACTTGGACCTTCTGGTTCATAGGTCATTGCTCAACCACTGAGCCATGCCAGCTGGGCAAGACTTTGTATTTTAATGAGTTGTTTAACTCAGCCCCTTGTTCTATAGAATTCTTTTTGGAGAAAATTTTATGCCATTTTCTCAGATTTCTGCCATTGAAAAGCTGTTTGTTAATTGTACTGGTAAGAGAGAGGTGTCTTTATAAAATAAAATGAGCACCAGCATTAACAACTAAGCATAACAAAAATATGTTGATTACCTTTCTAACCTCGATCAACTTGAGCTAAGTATGGAAATTCTTGAAAAAGTCACAAAGCCCTTGGGTCTGACTTCTTCCCCGGAAAAGATACCACATCTCCACATTTTCCTTTCTCTGCTCACTCAGAACAGATCTGAAAGAGCCATTCAAATTTGTGTGGATTTTCTGTAAGGTATCTCCACAAAGGTTTTAGCTATATTGTTGGTGATTGCTGGACAGATTTTGGCACTTAACTTTTTTTTTTATATTCATCAACCTAACACACATGCACATATAAGTATGTACACATGCACATATAAGTATATACACATGTGTGTACACACACACATATATTCACAGACCCTTGTTCTCCCTTAAAATAGGGCCAAATCCAAGATCTTCTTGTAGATATAGTAAAAGACCTCTATTAAGCAACAGAAATTCCTCTACCTTGTGGTATCCTAAAGGATATTCTCATCTGGGTATTTCTTATGCTATGGCTCTTCTCTCTTCCCAAGTAGGTTTGCATTCAGTTACCTGGGGTACCTGAATCTTGACCAATAGCATGAAGGAAAACAGGAAAAAAGCAAATAAGAAAATGTCCCCTGGATCCTGGTAAAGACTGATGATGCATAGCTTTCTGCATAATGGGCATTAGCAGGGATTTTGTGCCTGAATGGCTGTAGACTTATCACATGTGAAAAGGAAATGGCCCACTGGGCCTAGACACATATAACTTCCTCATCACTTCCAGTCACTCCAGGCTCCATGGAAATTTCCATTATAGAGAGAGACCCATATATCTAGTCACTATGCCCTGAAATGCAATGGCTTTCTCCACATCCTCTGTGAACTGCTCACTCCATTCTTCAAAGTGTCACATCAATTACCATATCTCTTCCCAGGGAATGTGGGCCCTGCATCTGGGCATCTCATCCATGAATCTTTGTGGGCAAGAGATCAACATAGGCTGGATTCATAATTATTTGGATCATCAAAATCAGTCTATAAGAAGTCTTTTTAAAATTATTTTAGAACCTGACCTTATCAATACATTTCTCAATTATTTCTCAGCTTATTCCAACGTTTGCTATCATTTATCTCACCACTTGTGTTGAGGCCACCATCATCTATGACCATGATAATAGGTTTCAACTAGTTGTCCAACTTTTACTTTTGTCCTCTCCAATAGATTTCTCACATACAAGCATAAATTATCTTGAAAATAAATCAGTGTTTCTACTTCTGACCAAAATTAAATAATAGGCCAACCTGAAAAAATTAGAAAACTAAATATATATATATATAT
>JAAGEH010000304.1:34956082-35153118 GCA_011751065.1 Lasiurus cinereus
ATATGAGGCCCAATGCACGAAATTTGTGCAAAAGTAGGCTTTATTTCTCCTGGTTGCTAGTTCCAGCTTTCCTCTGGCACCAGGGACTTGGGCTAACCTTGCAGCCCTAACTTAGTCCAGAAGGTCATCCAGGAGGACCTCTGGTCTAATTAGCATATTAGGCTTTTATTATTATAAATAACAATTTTCAGATATTAGCCCAAATATAGTATAAGACAGTGATCCACCAAATAAGTAAAGGAACAATATGATTATAAGTGACCAATCATTCCAGTTTGCACAGGACTTGGGCATTTCCAAATATTGCAACTTTCAGTGCTGAAACTGAAAAAGTCCTGGATAAACCAGGGAAAGTTTTTCATCTTTAAAGCCCTGTGTTTTCAATAGCTGACTGCTTATAGGAAGTTTCCATGCTGTAGCACAGGAATATATGCAAAAATATCTAAATATTTGAAAATTGACTCATGAATCAAAGAAATTATGAAAGATATTAGAAAATATTTTGATCCAAATGAAAATAAAAACACAATATATCAAAATCTGTGGAATGCAACTAAAACACTACTTAAAAATTTATAATATCAAATGGTTATATTAGAAAAAAAACATTTTATGTATCAATTAGAAGCCTGGTGCACAAATTTGTGCATGGGTGGGGTCTCTCGGCTGACGGGGGGGATGTGGGCCAGCCAGGGGGAGGGACTGTAGGAGGTTGGCCAGCCATAGGAAAAGGACCACAGGAGGTTGGCCGGATAGCGTCCCCTTCCCCCCCTGAAACAGGGTGTTGGGGATGGACAGCTGGCCAGGGGGAAGGGCTGTGGGAGCTCACTACCACTAGAGGAAGCTGCTGCATTGAGTGTCTGCTCCTTGGTAGTCAGTGCATGTCATAGCAACCAGTTATTTGGTCGTTTGGTCATATGTTCATTCAGTTGCTTAGGTTTTTATGTATATAGATGATCTCAACTTCCATTTTAGGAAACTAGGGGGAAAAAAGAGGAAATTAAACCCAAAATAAGAAAACAAGTAAATAAGGGCTACCCTAATCAAACACTTACTCTGACCCAAGCATTGTCTCAAATGTTTTATGCCGGCATAGCTTCTAATATGATCACTTCCTTTATGAGTTAGTCATTAATATTATCCTAATTTTCTTTTTTAAAAATTTATTTATTTAGGAGATACCAAGATAGTGGCATAGATGAACACCTAGACTGCTGACTTACACAACAATTTCAAAACTACAACTAGAAGACAAAACAAACATCATCCAGAACCACAGGAAAGCTAGCTGACTGGAAATTCTACAACTAGAAGGAAAGAGAGGGGCTCACAGAGACTCAGAAGAGCTGCAAAAAGCTGAGTTATGGAGACACGCACATGGAGAGAGCATGTGGCGGATTGCCTGGCTGGCTTCCTCTGGCAAAAGGGAGATGGAGACTTCTGACTGCACTGAACCACTTATCCTACTATACTGAACCCCAGTTCTGGATAAGACTCATATGGGGGGAGTCTGGACTATCATGAAAAGAGAGGAGTGCATGGAAATTTGGGCAGAGGTCTGGGGACAGAGGTCTGGGGGCACGTACACTACTGTGCACAGAGAGGACAGATTGTGCTGCTGGCTTTCTCTAGTGGGCAGAAGACAGAGCAACTATGCTGAACTCCACTTCTGAGTGCACTGAACCCCAGTTTTGGGTGAGATCCTGGGGACCCAGACTCATACAGGTCCCAGAGAGCAAGGGAACCAGAAAGGCAGAGGTCTAGAGGCATGCAGACAGAGAGGGCTGCAGCAATTACCGAGAGACACTTGAGACCCAGAGGCCATGTAGGGCTGGGCTGACTGGAAGCCAACACTGTCTGCTCAGCTCTGAGACTCCACCTCATCCCACACAGAAGCTCCCAACTGCACTGAAATGCGGGTTGTACTGCACTGAACCCCAGTTTCGGGCAAGACCCTGGGGATCCAGACTCATATGGGTCTTTGAGTGCACAGAAAGGCAGAGGTCTAGAGGCATGCATGTGTGTGCACAGAGAAGGCTACAGCAATTACCAAGGGACACTGAGACCAGGAGCTGAAAGGAAGCCAAGGCTCAACCCTGAGACCCCGCCCCATCCAAGCCTAGCATAGAGGCTTTTGCAATCTTTCAAGTCTTAAGACAGAGTCCATAATAGAAATTCTTCCAGCATTGACACAGCTAATCCTCACAATCAATTGGCTTGGAGGTCAATTCTCCCCAGTGATACCAACAACAACCAAGACTTAACTACAAGACTGTACACACAGTCCAAAAAAGGGTGCACCAAGAGAGTCCACCTCAGGTAATTGGGGAGGCAGAGGTACTGGGCCATAAAAGACACCTAGCACACAAAGCTACTCTACCAACTCAGGGAAGCAGTGAAAATGCAGAGACAAAGAAACAGATCACAAACAAAAGAAATGGAGGAAAACAAACAACTGGATAGAGAGTTCAAAACCATGGTTATAAGGTTTTTCAAGAATTTCCTAGAAAAAAATGGATACATTTACTGAGATCCAAGAGGAGATGAAAAGGACCAACTAGAAATTAAACATACACTGTCTGAAATAAAAAATAAAAAAATATTATACAGAGACTTAACAGTAGACTAGAGAATGCAAAAATCAAGTCAAAGATTTGAAATACAAAGAAGCAAAAAACACTCAACTGGAAAAGCAAAAGGAAAAAAGAACCCAAAAATGTGAAGATAGTGTAAGGAACCTCTGGGACAGCTTCAAGTATACCAACATCAGAATTATTGGGGTTCCAGAAGAAGAGAGAGAGCAAGATACTGAAAACCTATTTGAAGAAATAATGACTGGAAACTTACCCTATCTGGTGAAAGAAATTATGTGTCCAGGAAGCACACATAACCTCAAACAAAAGGAATCCAAAGATGACCACACCAAGACACATCATAATTAAAGTATCAAGAGCAAAAGACAAAGAGAGTATTAAAAGCAGCAAAACAGTTAATTACCTATAAGGAAGCACCCATAGGTGCTTCTCAAAAGAAACTATACAGGCCAGATGGGAGTGGCTAGCAAGAACCTACAACCAAGATTACTCTACCCAGCAAAGCTATCATTCAGAATTGAAGGGCAGATAAAGAGCTTCACAGATAAGAGAAAGCTAAATGAGTTCATCAACACCAAACCAGTATTATATGAAATGGTGAAAGATACTCTTTAAGAAGAGGAAGAAGAAGAAAAAGGTAAAGATAAAAATTATGAACAACAAATACATATCTATCAACAAGTGAATCTAAAAATTAAGTGAATAAAAAATCTGATGTACAGAGTAAACTAGTGAATATAATAGAATCAAGGGCATAGAAAGGGAGTGGATTGACAATTCTCAGGGGAAAGGGATGAGTGTGGTGCAGGGAGAGACTGGACAAAAATCATACACCTATGGATGAAGACAATGTGGGGGGAGTAAGGGCAGAGGGTGGGGTGAGTCCCAGGTGGAAGGGAACTATGGAGAGAAAAAAGAGGAACAATTGCAATAATCTGAACGATAAAGATTTATTAAAATAAATAAATAAATAACATTAAAAATAATTTAAAATACACAAATATATTTGCATATTTGTGTGTATATTATAGAGATATGTGTGTATATACTATTATTCACAGAGATACACTAAGATATTTATTGTAATATGATTTTAATAGTGATCATAAAGGAAATTATTTGAGTGTATGCTAATAAGGATTTGCTAAATAAATTTGAGTATGTGCATAAATAAGATACTATGGAGCCTTTAGAATAATCACTAAGCTATTTGTATTTATAGAGGACATTTTTTTTTTCTTTTCCCGCATTTCCAACAGCTTTTGAAGGCCAGAAACCCCACTCATCTCCCAGCCTCCTTTGCAGCTAGGACACGGGAATATAACCTGGCCCTACCAATGAGACAGGGCACACTGACTTCAAACAGGAAGTGAAGAAGCCAGTTCAGAAAGCCGGAGGTGGGGTGGGGGAGGGGGCAAGTAGGAGGTGGGGGGCGATGTTTGATAGCAAGGAAAGAGGTCGAGACAGTCTCCTTGTGAGAGGTTGAGTTTCTGACACAGAAGTGATATAGGTGCTAGTGGCAGGAGTGGTTTCACCTAGCAGAGAGAGCCACCTGCAGCCCTTGAACTTCCTGGGGGCATTTTCTCATCAGGACAGCTCTACAGTGGGGGGTGAGGGGGACTTTAATCATTGTTCTAGAAAGTAAGACTCCAAGCTCTTGGCCCCCCAGTGCCTCTGTAAACTGCCCCTTTCCTTTAGTAAGCTCCTTTTCTTCTTCTAGTCAGCTTCCACTGCCTGGAAAGACAGCCACAATATAGGTATCCTTGACTCTGTAATCTCAGCTTTGTAATAACCCACACTTCTGTAACCACATGGAGGACCCCTAAGTCCCTGCTCAAGTACCAACTTGAAGCCTCCAGAGCTCAGCAGAGGAAAGCATGTTTGAGTTGTGCAGGATGACCCTGACTACGGCCCCTGATACAGGTTAAGGGGTGTGGCCGAGAAGTTTGTACAATTACCCTTGGATATTTTGTCACAGCATGTCCTTGTTGTCTTATAAAAATGAATGATATGAAGAGAAATTGAAATGTTATTTACAAGAAGATAAGTTCTCATATGCTTAATAAAATTGAAACAAAGAAATCACTGGTGCACTTCAAGGAGTTTTAAACTTGTGGACTTCATATTCAAGTGCAAAGTATAGGAAGAAATTGCAAGAATGTGAATGAGATGCCAGAATAATCTTAAGGTCTCTAAAACTGTAATCACCTTAGAAAATATATGTCTATTATTTACTTTCACATATTTAACTTTTGAACGTTTTTTCAGAAATATGGAAGTGTGAAAGCAGAAGAGTGCCTGTATATTCCAAGATAAAATAAGCAGGATACAGGAGACCCCAGCTTTAACACATTTGTGTAGGTATGTGTATGAAGTAGACATTGAAAAAATATAATCTTAGACATATACCCTGCCAGCTCTGAGAAGGTGTTAACTCTGTGGATTAAGAGTTTGAATCATTTCAAATTATAATAGTCTAAACCTTTAAAGATATTCCCATTGTGAAGAAAAAATATATAAGGGTTTTAGAACTTTCTAATATCTGGGGCCACTGTGTGGGCACAAGCCCCAGATGCTAGGCTCAGGAGACTTCTGTCCTCTCTGATCCTCCTTTAGGCTGATGTGTGGTCTCATGCCTGCCATTCCTCTGGGCCTTCCATCTTGAGCCCTAAAATTAGAAGGTTGACACACAGCCTCCTGGTTGCCCTTCAGAGATCTTTGCAATTAGCTGAGGGCTCATTCCATAATCCAGGGCAGAGCAGGGCACCCACCAGATAGGTGCCCCTCCAAGAGAGCTATCAATAGACAGGAGCTAAACCTGAACAAGACTAATTGATTGTTCTATTTAATCAAGAGAGAGACTGCCCCAAAGGCAGCATGGGCCACAGAGCTCACAAGGTTCGGAAAGAAAAGAGTGAAGCCAGCATTGCCCCATGTGGGAGGGCGGTGAGAGTCTGGCAGCAACCCAAGGGGGACAAAACAGCCCACACAGAAGAAGGAAGGGCAAAAGGAAACTACTCTTAGGTTATGCTGTGCAGGGAGATAACTTTTTCTCTCTAACATTTCTAATACTTATTTTATTATTCTAGCAAATAAAAAATATTTCCTAAATTCAAGTGGTTATCAAAATAAAATGATGGCATTGCAAAGGAAAAAGAAATTAAATAAAATTCATTTATCAATTACAGTTGACATTCAATATTATATTCATTTCAGGTGTACAGCATAGTGATTGCACATTTATATAACTTATATAAGGGTCCCATCAATAACTCTAGTACCCCCTTACCACCTTACATAGCTATCACAACATTATCAGCTATATTCCCTATACTGTACTTTATATCCCCATAACTACTCTATAACTGCCAATTTATACCTATTACTACATTCCCCTTATCCTGTTTTCAAGTAAGGAACTTGAATCTTGCTGGAGTTCACTAACTTTCCCAAGTTCATGTAGTTAAGAGTTATGATTTGAACTCAGATCTCCATGCAATATCCTACAGATTTAATTGAGCATATTTATGCCATTAAACATATATTACCTCAAGTTTGATTTTTCTCTATTTTAAATATATATATATATATATATATATATATATATATATATATATATATATATATAATATGAGAAATATCAAACTTTATGTGTATGTATTGTATTCTAGAGACCCGACACATGAAATTTGTCCATAGGTATAGTCATAGGCCTGGCCTGCAATCAGGGCCATCTTCCCTAGCTGCTGGCAGCTGGCCCTATACCCCACTGCCACCCACCCCTGGTTCCCCATTCACTATCAGGCAATCAGAGCCTGTCAGCCAAGGGTTGGTAGGAGGGACCAAGAGGTTGTCTGTTCTTGCCCACTTGCTGGCCCTAACCCCTGCCAATGGCCACCCTCTGAGTGTGGGGTGACCAGCAGGGCAGGGGCCTTGGCCTGGCACCATCCATGTCTGCCACCACCCACCCCTGGTTCCCCATTTCCTATTGGGCAATCAGATCCTGCTGTCCAGGGGAAGAGACAGAGAGGTTGGCCGGCAGGCCCCAATCAGGTGATCAAGGCCTGCAGGCTGGGGGAAGTTCCTGTGTTCCATAGCAACTGGTCATTCTGTTGTTTGGTTGATTTGTATATTACCCTTTTATTACACAGGATATGTCATATATATATATATATATATATACACACAATAGAAAAATATCAAAACTTATATGTATGTATTTATATGTATTATATTTATGTACATCTATATATAGAAAAATCTAATATGCTAAGTGTCTGACCAAGTGGCCAACCAGTTACTATGATGTGCACTGACCACCGGTGGTGGGGGGCAGACAGTCAACTGGTTGACCAGTCCCTATGACATGCATTGACAACCAGGGGCAGATGATCTGACTGCTGGGGTCCAGCCAATTGGGACTGGGTGATATGAGGCCAGATACGCCCTGGAGCTCTCCCACAGTCTCTTCCACAATCCCTCCCACTGTCCCTCCCTGACACTGGCCCTGATTGGCCCCAATCAGGACTGGGCAAGATGGCTCTGAATGGCCCTGATTGCTGGCCAGGCAGAGGGACCCCACCTGTGCACAAATTTGTGTACTGGGCCTCTGATATAAATAAAATGTGTGTATACAACATATATGTCTGTATATAATTTGTGTATACATACATGTGTATACACATACATACACGCATTGATTCTTTATTCATCTCAAATCAGAAAGCCCCATTTTCCTAGCATGTGGGAGAACAGTTCAGAGCTCAGCCATTGCTATCATCATCTCTGAAAATTGCTCTATCAATGAAATGATCTACCATGAAGGACATCTGTGGAAACAGTCTGTGACTAGAGCCCATGAATAATTTCAATTTGTTCCTGCCAGTTTTTCAAGCTATGTGCTCTTGAGTCACAGAGTCAGGGATGGGAAGCTGAGAAAATCATAGTACACTCCATGGACATCAGTACTCTCTTCAATGTCAATATCTGTTCCCTAGGATAAATCCAGCATCCCCAAAACATCAGGCAATCAAACTTGTGCTCTTTCCATGAGAAGCCAAATGTATCTCTCCAAGCACAAAGTATTAAAGAGCACTGGGTGCCTGGTTCTTACTTCTGAGACTGCTACACAATCACTATGTCATCTTTGGCAAGTCACTTTGGATTCTCTATTTTCTCCCTTAAGATCCTCAGGATTTTTTGTTTTTGTTTTTGTTGTTTTTTGCAATTGCAAAATGGAGGAAAGGAAGCATCTTCTATACATTCTCACTGTTGATCATTTTCTACCCCTCTTTTCCACACAGTTGATAACTGACTCCCTTCTCAGTATGACTCTTGCAAGATCAGTTCTTAGTCTCAATGAAAGTCAGATCATAATGTTCACCTTTCCCAAATCCTCTGATGGCTTTCCATTTCTCTAGAATAAAATCTAAGTCCTTACAATGCCCTTACAAAGGCCTCACAGAATAATTTTCCCCATTCTCCCTTCCCAAACTCCTCTGTTGTTTCTCTGACTTTATTTACTACTCTTCTCCTCTGCATTAGTTGGTTAGGGCCACTATCACAAAATACCACAGAATGGGTGACTTAATATTTTCTCTTCTTATAAGGATGCCAGTAAAATAACATTAGGGCACACTCTAATGGCCTCATTTTAACTTAATCACCCCTTAAAAGGCCCTATATCCAAATATAGCCATGTCCTGATGTACTAGAAGTTAGAGCTTCAACCCTAATATGGAATTTGGGGATACACAAAATTAACGCATAACACCTTCCCTCTGCTCTAGTGAATCTGGCCTTTTGTATGTTTTTCAAACATACCCTTGACTTTGTGCTCATACTTTGCAAAGTATATAGTGTCTGCTGCAATCTTGTAACTTCAAAGATGCTTCCGCAATCTAATGAACATGTCAACCTTTGGCTAGACCACTATATAAGATTTATCCAAAACTTCTTTTGGTCTGCTTGCTTCTAACTCCTTTTTAATCGGTTCCCTTTTATATCCTTAAGTTTATATTTTTTTTAGTTTGGCTTCCATTGTTTCATTCAACTCAATCAATGTATGATTTTTATCTTCATTTCTGGCATTGTTGCACTAATCCATTCATATTTAAAAAATAAAAGTGTACCAGTTCATGTGCCAGTCACTCTTAGAATCTGAATATACAGAGAAAAATATTAAGATTAGGATTAATCAGGATTAATGAATATAGAAGTAATATATATAGAAAAATATTAAGATTAGGATTAATCAGGATTAATGAATATAGAAGTAATATATATCATGTCAGAGCCAAGAGAAAGAACATTTATATGGATAGGCATCATGAAATTTTCTGGAAAGAGATGGCAATAGAGCTGAGATTAAAAGAATGAATAATAAGCATTTAATGGGAAAAGAATTGTCTAGATAGTGTTAGCATCACTTAAACCTTAAGCAAAAGGAAGAATGCTAAAAATTGTGGACACATAAAACAGCATGATAAAGACAGAATAAAAGACATACTGAGAAGTGTGGGATAATGAGGCTTGGTTGACATGGGGCTGGAGAATAAAACTCTTATGTGCTAAGATACTGAAATTTGGAAGCTCTAGGAAGCATGAACAAATTCTTAACAAGGGAATGCTTTGGTCGGATCTCACATTTAGGAAGTTTAGTCTGCCATCACTAAAGAGGATGATTTATAAAAACTAGTTCCAGACAAAGGAGACCAGTTAGAAAGTTACTGTAATAATTCTGCTAGAGAAAAAATACGGACCAGAATCAAGACAGAGGCAACAGAAATAGAATGGAATGTACGGCTGTACAATAAATTAAGGAAATTCAATATGCAGGATTGGTGTTGAGTTAGACATGGGAGTTAAACAAGGTTTCTGGGTTTGGCAATGAAAGAGATAATGAGAAGGAGGAGAAACAAATTCAGCTGCAGACACATTGAGTGTCTGTGAGACATCCAAAAGAGCAGCACCTTTACCATTTTTTGTAACACCAAAGTGTTTACAGAGCATATGCTTGGATACAAGACAACTTCAATTGGTATAAAGACAAGGAAAGGAAGCATCTTCATGATCAAGGCCTACCTAGGGGCCTTGTTCTACTTGTAAGAGTTATATTTTTCTAATTATACCTTAAAATCTTAAGCAAAAGGAAGAATGCTAGAGTTGCCTTTTGTATGAGACCAAGTGTAACTAAAAAGATATAGTATATCCACAACCCCTCCCCAACACAGCAGCATCCCCTATGGATCCCAAAATTGTAGGTGGTGACTCATGTGACAAGGCAAAAACATTGACCACACTACAGTGACCATATAATTACCACATGATCCCAGCTATAAAACAAAATACTGTTATTAATGCAAAGTATAGTGCTTTCCAAATAACAAAGTACTTTCTTTTGACCTCAAAAATCTAGTGAGGCAAAAGAGACAATATTTTTTGGTTTTCATTTTACTGATGTGGCAGTGGATTCCTAAAGCGATTTAAGCGACTTCTCCAAGGTCATACTGAGTCTGTGGTGAACAAGATTACTCCTTCCACGACATCATTCAGGTTCCCCCAAAGAGCACACTTACAAAGGACATGTAATCTGTTCCCATAACAGTTTGATAGTAATAGCAATTTAATCTTCTAAGTAATCAACCCAGGCTTTTCCATTTACCAGATAAAATTGCCAGTGGAAACTATAGAACTTGAAACTCTACCTTGCACATTTCTGTATTGATCCCATTTGATGGTTAGTGATATTAAGGGACTACATGGTATCATCTAATGTTTCACAGCCAAGCCCTTCAAAGCAGAGTAACGCACAACACAGAAAGCGCTAAGTTCTCTTCTTGACTCAAAGGGGTCATTAAATACTGTTTTCTCTTTTCTGTCCAGATATTTATGACTAACTAGCTTTCATTCTAATCATTATGATCATCATTATTTTTATCAGTTTTATTAAGAATTTCCTAAATTTAAGTCTGGTCCAGAATACCTGGTGAGATAATATTCTTATTATAGTATTATGAATTATCATCTGCCAAACACTTTCAGAAGTCATAATTCTCTAACAAGTTCACTACTGTAGCATCATAAGTATCATAAGTTGCTACATTGCATGACTTTTTAGAAAGTTATATAATATATATAATATATATATATATATATATATATATATGACTAATCCTGCATTAATTACTTTCATTTGATTTCTCAGGAATGCAATATGCACGGTTTACATAAATATTTTTATTTAGTGTGATAAATTAAAACATTAATATTTTGTAAAAGGGAGAAAAAGAGAGTAATTATATTCTCTACAAAGATGTCAATGTATTGGAGACAGGTTGAAAGGTTTTTTCTTAATACTAAAAATTCCAGGCTGAAAAAAAAAATTACCTTTTCTCTCTAAATGGTTTTACCCTGAGTAGCATTATATAAATGTCCACAAAAGGGGTGTCATGTTACACAGTCATTGCCTTTCCCTTAGCTGGAGATTTCAAAGATAGACAAGAAATTATCTCCCTCAAAAGAAATAACAAAAATTTATCTTGAAAGCTTCCTTATATTTAGTGAATACAAGTTATATATTTTATTTATTTTATTTTATTTTATTATTATTTTGTATATATCCTTAACTTGCTCCTCTCTCTTGACATGGCTCAGGAGGCCTGTCATGCATTCTCTAACTTCACCTTCTTCCATTTTCTCCAGTCACACTGCCATCTCTTCAATTCACTGAACACTATAAGCTCACTTGTCATGCCTCAGAGCCTTTGCACATCCACATACTTCTTCCTGCCTATGCTCCACAACCACCATGGTCTATTTGAGATGTCATCTACTATTTCTTTCTCTATTACTTTACTGTGTTTATTTAAGTGCTTGTCAAACTTTTCAAAACAATCTTAAGAGTTACTTTTTATCTGTCGCCCCAGCTCCATCTGTGCTGCTACAACGTCTGTTTGGATATCATGTACAACCAGTGGCTAGTACTGTGCCTGGATTGTCACTGATGCTCAAATATTACTTGTTGATTGAATGAATGATGGAATTTCTACTCAATTTTTTGGTTGTTTTCTTATATACCTACAACTTCATATTATACCTATATATGCTAAACTCAACCTTTGTGGGTCTCAGGGTCCTCATCTCCCTCAAGCAGTGGTTAAGAAACAAATCACAAATAGTACCTAGAATAGTACCTAGAATAGTACCATATGACCAGCTTCAAATGCAGTTCTGTAGACACTTACAGTCCCAGAGAGTCTTTTCAAAGGTTCCACAGATAATAAACAATGTTGTTAAAATATTTTTCACTATTTAAAGCCTTTTAATAGAAAACAACATGTATGCAATTTAGGCCAAATTTAACCTTTTTTTTTCTTCTCTGCTGTCAATTAAACTTTTTGTGCTCAGACATTGGAGCAAAGTATTTCTCATTCTTTCTGTTTGTTTAAAGATTTTTCACAGAATTCAAAAGAAGCTGATAAAAATAATTATTATCATCTTTAACTACTTATCCATGGGAATCAGAATTGTCTTGACACTTTGCAAAAAATAATTGGAGGTTGAAGTGGATGTAAGATTCCCATTCCTAATTTTGTGTTAATCAGAAAAATCATTATTTCCATGGGCTGAGTTCATAATAAGTAAATATTATAAGTTATACAAAAACCTTTATACTACAAATGACTCACTATTATTTTATTTTATATATTGAAGGCTTATGTAATTGTTCACTTGGAACTACAAAAGACATTACCCCGCAAGAACATTTAACTAACATTTAACAAGACCGGAGCTGCGCCTTAGATAAAGGTTTTTTTAAATCAAGTCTTGAAATTTTTAGCAATAGAATGATGATTATGTATATATTTTAAAAATCCCACCTGATAAATAGGAGAAGGCAAACAATTACCAAGTGAAAGTCTTCATTCTCCTCTACTGTCCCACTATCATCATTAGTGCCTCATGACCCTCCTCTATATTTTTCCCTTTGAAGCTCCTGACAATCCTCTGAGTTTGCCAGGTAGGTAGTATTTGTCTTGCTTTTATAAATGGAGAAGATGAATGAGATTCACAGAATATAAATTATTTTTCCAAGATCATACCACTAAGCAAGTGACAGAGTCAAGACTCAAATAGAAGACTTATGACTACTGATCCAGAGCTTTTTCCCACTAGTCTTGACACAGAAAAAGTGGCTGGGATTTTGGAGTGGGACTTTGGGAGTTCAGAGGTCAACCTTGCCATCTCTGAGGCTGATGGAGATGTAGGTTGTTCTCCTACATGCTGACTGAGTTCTCTAAGGATAAATGGGCAGCCTAAACACTTGTTTTTAATATATTTCCTAGACTCTGTCCTACTTTCTGCAAGTCATTTGACATAATATCCTATACAGTGGTACCTCGAGATAGGAGTGCCCTAACATTCGAGATTTTTGAGATATGAGCCGTCGAGCGAGCGATTTTTGCTTTGAAATACAAGCAACATTTGAGATAGGAGTAATCTCGCGGATCGGCTGGCTGAACACGACCCACCAGTTTACCGCGACTCGAGCGAGCATCTCATAGTTTCCCACGCCTCAAGGTTACGGAACTAATTAAACTTATATCTCGAGGTACCACTGTATAATAAAAGCCCAATATGCAAATTATCCCCTCAACTGGGAGTTCCACTGGGAGTTCAACCAGGGGATGAGGCCCGCTGGCCAATTGCTTGTGGCCCATCACCCTCTCCCCCCAGCCAACCCCACCCCTGCTGACAATGGTAGCAGGCAGCCAGGGAAAGGGAGGCCCCAACCTACAGCTGGCAGCCAGCAGCCACTAGGGACCCTACCAGTGCATGAATTTCATGCCCTGGGCCTCTAGTTTTGCTATAAAAAGAAATCCACATATAGGTCTCAAACTCAATCCTGATTATAATCCCCTAGACTTTATGAGGGCAGGGGCAATAATTTAGTATTTATATCTATAGCACATGGATATATCAAGATCATACCTATGAATAAATGCATGGAGTCAAACACTAATCTTTGTTCATTTTCTTTAGCTTCCTCGTTCTCTCTCTCTCTCTCTCTCTCTCTCTCTCTCTCTCCTGTTATCACTACTTATGGGTCATTTATGAAGGAATGTTGTGAAAAGTTTTCAAGTGATTTTTTTGAAATTTTATTCCTACCTCTCTCAGATTGTTTTCTGCATATCACTATAAGTGTAATCTCAAAGCCTCAGCTAGATTTCTCCAGTGCCTCTCAAAACAAGATAAGATTATCTTCCTAGGATTCAAGTTTCTCCAAATTACAGGAATGTTTCATTAATATCTCCCATTTATGCTCTCTGTTCCAATCTTGCCATTCTCGCCACAGTCCTTCAGATGCAGGCACATTCACCATTGCTTTGTGTCTTGGTCATTGCTTGTCTGACTGCCAGGTTTCATTTCTCTTCATAAGTCCAAATTTTACTTGTAATTTCAGAACCAATCCAATCTTCATTTTCCATTAAACTCTTCTCCAGTTATTTTAGTACTTTAGAATTTTTATAGCACAAATTTAGTACTTGATGAAACATATTATTGTATGAGTTATTTCCACCTCAATGGAACTATAGGCAACCATGTAAATTATACCCGCCTTTCCCCACTTCCCTCACTATAGATACCCATTAAATTAGAGTCAATGCTTAATAAAATAACTCATAGATTTATTAAATTGAAATCATCCTAAAGCATTGGTATTGTTTTTTAAAAATCATATTTCTGAGACATATCCCACCCATGATCCATGCTTACCTCAAGTTAATTTTTCACTGTATTTTTAATGAAAAAGACAATTATATTATAATTTTATAGCGTGTATGTCTAATTGATCATTGCTATTGTTATTGATATTTATAAATAAAATCTGCCATTGAATCATATATAAACACAGAAAAATGAATCATAAAAATATTTAACAATGGACTACCTTCTAATTGGTTCAACAAAATGAGTAATTCAATACCTAGTCAAACTCTTTTTACCTGGAAAAATATCTATCAATTTCCTTTAGTGCTATCCAGAAGATTTGGGAAAGCCTAATGGTGTTTCAAAAGATTTTAATGAGTGGTACAGCATTTTACCATTCACATATACTGACTAGAAAAAAAAACTAAATACAAATAATATTCTCAAGTAAAATTCTCTGTGATTCTTCAAGCCTTATGTATTTTTAAATGACAATATTAATGAAATATATTTTATTTGTATATTAAAAATGAGAAAAAAAGGAGTCGCAGGTTTTTGTTTGTTTTTTTTTTTAATATCAGGGGACATTTTGTACTTATTCTGGAAGTTGAATGTGCATTTTTGTCTTGGAGCCAGTATGCAAGTCAAGTTCCTTCAAAACAATCAGAGCCTAGGCTGGTCTGGCTGCAGCCCATGTGGAGGAGGAAAAGGTAAGGAAGAGGAGTCCACCACTTGCATAAAGCTTTATCCATTCTTATGTGTATGTATTCTTTCTCCACCTGAAATTGATGTCACCATAATTGAAAAACAAAAACTTGGTTGACTGAGCAGAGGTATTCTGTTGTAGTCTATCCTCTGAACCCAGAAATAATCAAAGACCTATTTCAACTCCTGGCTTGCCAAGAACCAATTCCAGCATGTAATAATTACAAGAGTTCCATCAAAAGTTGATGGTTTACTGTCTCTGTATTTATCCTTTTGTTCATCAGTTTATAATGTTCTTTATTATCCCCCAATGAGTGCGATCATGTGATGCTTCTCCTTCATTGACTGGCTTATTTCACTAAGCATAAGGCTCTCCAGTTCCAACCAGGTTGCTGCAAATGGTAAGAATTCCTTTAAAGTTAGGTGAGGTAGATAAGAGATCAATCAAAGGACTTGTATGCATGCATATAAGCATAACCAATGAACATAGACACTGGAGGGTTGGGGTATGCCTGGGAGGGAGGGGGGACAATGGGGAGATATGTATAAAAATTAATAAAAATTTAAAAAAAAGAAATACAGCTACATCTACTCAAATACAAAAAAACAAAACAAACAAACAAAAAAAAACTGTCATATCCCATTTTTAAGTTTCCAGATTCAATTAAAGACTTTATTTTCTGGAAAAAAAAAAAGTTGATGGGACTTGGGGAGCTCAACAGGGTTGAGGCACATATGTAGTTTACCTGTTGGAAACCGCTAAAAGGCACTTCCCAAACCTGAATAAGATTGTTAACTGCCAAACAGCTCAGGGCATTTATTGCCTCCTGTTGGCCAAACACCCGAACAGCTGTAGGCTATTCCCCAAACTGACAATGTTTCTGTATATCCGTTGATACCCTACCCTTTGAGGTATATATTTCTACTTTGCCTTGGGATAAATCCTGTTGAATAAAAGCAGGGGTCCTTGGTCAAGGAAGAGTTTTCAGTTCCCTTTAGCTGAAGTTCCTCTGACCCCCAATGCCTTTCAAAAATATCTTTTGTCGTCTTTGGATTCTTTAATCATCTACATGCAGCCCCTTTCTCCAGAATGCTGAGTGCTTTTTAAGGCTGGGACAAAAGAACCCCGGCACTGGCTGACCTAATTTTTGAGTGGAAAATGAACTAGGAATGTAAGGTAAGTGGATAATTTAAGGATGTTAAAAATCAGCATGCTCTTGAAATTGGTCAGACTTAGCTGATTTTTTTTGTTCTCTTTATTAGTAACTTGTATTTTTTTTCTTCTGTGTTCCAGACTACTCTGTTGCTGTGGGATTTAATCTAGTGGATAAGAGTAAATAACTTAAACTGTAATCATATTTGCCAAAAGCACAGAAAAGATATTAAGGCCGTAAACAATATAGAATTATACACTAGGGTAGGAATAGGCTAGGAGAATTGGAACAGAACTCTGAAAATTTAAATGTTTTCCTTGAATTACTAATTGGAATTTGCTACTATGTGTGTTTTTGCTCATTAGTCATTTGTAAACCTTGGTCCTGTAAATCTAAGACTGCTCCACTCTTGGGGCATAGAGGAAAATGTTGAGTGCACATGCTGTTTAGGGAAAAGGCACTGAACTGGGTGGAAGTTCGAAGGCCTGGGTTCCAATCTCAGTACATCCCTGTATGACATTGGATGAGTATCTTCGCCTCTCTGGTCTATCATCTAGGGCAGTGGTCCGCAAACCGAGGCTCGCAAGCCACATGCTGCTCTTTGGCCCCTTGAATGTGGCTCTTCCACAAAATAACACTGCCTGGGTGAGTCTATTTTGAAGAAGTGGCATTAGAAGAAGTTTAAGTTTAAAAAATGTGGCTTTCAAAAGAAATTTCAATAGTTGTACTGTTGTATTCACTGATCTAGGATAAAGAGAAGAGATAGAACTAGGATAGAATTCCAAATGGTGCTCAGTTAGTGGGTGTGGTGGCTAAGAGCACAGCCTGCTTCAGATGTGCACACTCCCTAGAATGTTTACCATGCTCAACTCCACCCCCATACACCTTCTGATCTGCACATGGTCCATTCTTCCCATCATTTAATTCTCTGCTGTAATGGACTCCTTTAAAAGTCCATTGAGACAGATAGTTCTAATACTTCCTTTCCCAATTACTTCCTATCCCCTACCCTGCTTCATTTTTCTTCCTAGCATTTATCACTACTTAAAAATACATACATTTTTCCCTAGCTGGTTTGGCTCAGTGAATAGACTGTGGGCCTGCCAGGTTCAATTCCAGTCAAGGGCACATGTCTGGGGTTGTGAGTTCAATCCCCAATAAGGGGTTTGCAGGAGGCAGCCAATCAATGATTCTTTCTTATCATTGATGTTTCTTTCGATCTCTCTCTCCCTCTCACATCCTCTCTGAAATCAATAAAAATATATATTTAAAAAATTTATATGTGTACACATATATATTCATTCTCTTTTTTGCTAGTTCTCCTTCCCTAGAATATAAGCTCCATGAGAGCATAGATCTTATCTGCTTTATATATGATTTTAAAAGCACCAGGCATTTAATAAATACTTATTAAATGATTGAATGAATCACTGATTCCCTGCCTGGAAAAGACAACGATATAGTGGAAGGGAGTACAGCTGCCCCCTGTGGGCACATCCACTTTGCCACAGTCTCCACCATTCCTACTGTTTTCCCAGCACTGAGTTCATTTCTTATTGAAGCTGCTTTTTTTATACCCCACTTTTCCCATTGAAATTCCTGTTTGTTCTATGTATTTTCATTTATGACATGATACCCCTGGTCTAAGATGTTCCTGGGGGGAAAAAAAAGTCTGCTGCTAAAAATAATTCAAAAACGCCTAGACAAGAGGACCTTTCAAATCCCTTTTTGTTCTAACAACCAGTGAATTCATGCTTCACAGCCATTCAGATGTACAAGTATGAAATACAAGACGTGTGTATTCAACTTCCTTCATCGCCTCCTTTTAGTCAATCCCCGCAGGAGCTGACCATGTGAGCCCATTAAGAGAACAGTTCTTTCCCACCTGCCACCTTGAGCCAGCCAACAATCTCAGCTACACCTTTCATTCTTGATTATTAGAGCCATTTCAATCCTGAGTGGCAGGATTTGCAAAGACAGCTGTTGGGCTTCACAAACATTTGGAGGAGGGAAAACGTGAGGCAGGTTGCTACATTCTTCTATTCCTTTCTACTGAAACAGCTGTGGTCTTTGCATATAAGACAAAGTAAATAAAAGCTGACAAGGCTCAGTACCATTCAGCAGTGAGCATTCAAATGGATGTTTCTCCATGGAAATCACTATCCCAGCACCAGAAGCTGGGCAAGGCTCAGTTCCCCACAGCACAGCACAGAAGGAAAGCCAGGCCTTTGCATGCTAGGTTCACTTGAGCAAATTCTGCCAGAGATGTGCAATTCAACCCAAATAACACGAATGGGAGTCAAGTCCCCTGACTCACTCAGCATTTCATTACTGGTTATCGCACACATGGTGTTGTCAAGTTTCAGCAACCTGTGAGCACGCCAAGCAGAAAGAGCTGTGTTTATCTCTGAGAGGCAAGCACTCTTAGGTTTAGCGGCATGCATATCTGTGCATCTGTGCTGAACAGGCTAACGGAGAAGCAGATCCCTGAATAGGAAGGTCAAGGTATGTTTAGAGGTGCTCTCTGATTCAACTGACTGGCTCACTCCTTTTGTATCCTCTCCCCTTTTACTCACTTATGTGGAAAACAGGGTATTCATGTATTCTTTTTCTCACCCCCATCTCTGTTAACTGCCAGGGCCATCTGTCCATCTGAAACCGTGTTTGGTTGCACAGTTTTGAATCCAGGTGACAATGAAAATGAAGAAGTGATTGTCTCGTTGTGTTTTCTCTGAAGGAATTAAAAAGATTGTAAAGCTTTTGTTTGTGTTTGGTTCACATTCTCCAGTTGATACCCTGTACTCACTGAATTGCAAGGAATAAAGCCTGTGAGCCGCTATTGGGCTGATGTAATGTCAACGTGCTAGGCAGGGGCATGGTTTCCTAGCTCAGCTGGAATTAAACAAGTGCTTTTAAACATGGGTGGGACTTGGACATTTAACATAGTTATATTTTCAGTTTCTTCTCAGTTTGAAACTAAGATCCTTTGTTTTTGTGTGTATCATTTAAGGCAGCTTGGTTGGCAAGTAAATGGACTGAAAAATAAAAACATAAAAGAACTCTTCTGTGCCCAGAATTCTGTAATGTAATATATCCAATATATCCATATGCATGTGGTTTTTAGTCAAAGGTATTCCAGATGGGGTAAGGGATAAAGAAAGAATTTGTCCACAGGCCTCTTTTATCCTGTGGTGCCTCATGTCACCCACTTGTGTGACTGGTTTTTTTTTTTTTTTGTTTTTTCACAAAGACATGCTTCTCTGAGAAGGATTGATTGAGTCTGGTTAAACCTGTTAAGTTAGGGGAAATGATCAATGGTTAACTTCTTCAAAACATCCATCTCACTGAGACCGGTTTGGCTCAGTGGATAGAGCGTCAGCTTGCGGACTGAAAGGTCCCAGGTTCGATTCCAGTCGGGGGCATGTACCTTGCTTGCAGGCATATCCCCACTGTGGGGCGTGCAGGAGGCGGCTGATCAATGTCTCTCTCTCATAGATATTTCTGACTTTCTATCTCTCTCCCTTCCTCTCTGTAAAAAATCAATAAAATATGTTTAAAAAAAAAAAAAAAGCAAACATCCATCTCCCCACAAGGGAAGCTGCTCATCTTTATCATCTCAAAGAGACAGACACAGGAGTTTTGGGAAGAAGTTAAAATTTGACATATTCTCTTCATTTTTTCCCCTACCTCATGTCTATAAATAAAAATCCAAGTGAAGGAACATTGTTTTCTATGTCATTTTCTCTATCTCCTGACATCATCATCACCTTTTGCTGCTGCTGTGTGTGGGCTAAAGGTACATGAGATGACCTTCCTCAAATATCTGGGTTTTCAATTCAGTTCATGTCTCTTAAATGAATTGCATTTGGCCTGTAATGACTCACTGCCCTGTGGCCCCAGAAACATTATGAGCAAAGGGATTTGCCTCAGTAGAAAACAAACATAGGCGTTCCCTATGGGCCCACCTTCCCAACCACCTCTTGGACTCTGGCAGCCTTTCCTGAGCCAAAGATGTCTCTTCTAAAATCACTCAGACTATTCTGTGACATTCAGAAATGGCTGAAATCTTATAAATCCCAGCTGTGTTGGGAGGAAAACCATTTTGAATCAATGATTTTTATGATCTCCAAAATTCAATAAACAGTATTTCTTAAAAATAATGGAAGTCAACATATGGCAGGTTCAGCATGGGATCAACTCAGGGGGAACTTATGACTGAAGTATCCCAAAGGCATATTACAAGACAGATTCATCCCCCACTAAGTTTCTGCAGCAGAATTGCTCCAAGGTCAGGACATCTATAAGGCAGTGCTTTGGCCATTGTGTCTGACTGTCTTTTCATTAGAAGAATGGCCAGCTGTCCTTCACAAAGGCAAATTTTTGTGCCAGGAATTATGCTTATATGTGGCATCTTTAATACAAGTATGAAATGTAAGAACTAGGAGGACTTTTTTCAGATTAGGAATCTGAGCCATAAGAATGCAAACTAAATGACCTAGGCATATAATGTGATAGGTATCAGGAAACACACGCGCTTGCGTGCGCGGACACACACACACACACACACACACACACACACACACACAAGCTAATATAGATAATATAAAAGAACCATCTTTCCAAAAGAATCATGTAGACTCATAGTGCCAATTTCTTCCTTGGTTTAAAAATCCATTATAATGAGGCATTTTGGAGTCCTAAATCAATTCTTCATTATATCCTGGGATACTATTTATAGCTGTTCATTTGTTTTATGTACTAAATACTTACTCAAAAACATCATTGCCTTATTCCATGTGCAAATTTGTAGGGAGAAGTTTGTGTATTGGGGGAATTCATTCCTACCTTTTATCCAGGAAATGAAAGCCAGTTGTGTTGGGGCATTTATTATTTATTTTAAGTAATGGCTTAGATTAAGGTAAGAGAAGATATTGATTGGTGATTGCACCTTCCTCTGGAGAAAGTGAAACTTTAGAGCTCCTACATGTCATCAGATCTTAAAACTTTGGACCATTTTACTCTAATAAAAGGAAAATTGTATGAATGTTCTTTTATTTGTAGATGGCAGTGATGGGAAGATGCACTCAATTATACTAGCAGAGTTCTCAATCAATGTAAATTTAAAGTGGAGCCACCACCACCCCCAGAGGCAGAGACCTTGAACAAAAGCACTTCCTAGGAGGTATACTGCCAGGTTCAGAGAGAGGTCATGGCCCTCCTACACTCCAAACTGGGATGGCTGGATTCCATTTCAGGCAGTAACACTCCAGGGGTAAGAAGAGCACACTGAGCCTTGTCCCTGTGTGTCTGCTTGCTCGCCTGCCTGTCTGGCATCTCTGCTCTCTTCCTCTTCCGCACTCCCTTAGACGACCTTCTGAGCCAAATGAGCTGTCCTTCTAAATATGACCCTAATTCATGCAACAGCTGGAAGCAAGAGCAAAATAGACTGAGCTCATGTGAATGGTATTAGCATTGAGTCCTTTTCAAAATATCACTAAAAGATGTTTGAAACATTCATCTAAAAACTTTTTAAAATATTTCATTCATAAAGATTGTTGGAGAATTTCTGAGAGTTTCAATTTAGCAGATCTTTGGGGAGGTGTGAATATCCACTTTATTATCTCTCTTTCTCCCTGTTCCCAGACTTCAGGAGGATTAAAGAGTCCAGCAAGGAGAGAAGGCTCCTCCCACCTAGCTACCCACCCTTTCCCTTAAAGGTCGCAACAAGCTCTCCCACCAGGCTCTGTGGACGTTTCCTGGAAGACTAGAGAGCCACCATATTTGCAAGAGAACTGGACCATGTTTTGAAGGCTTTCAGCCTTTATTTTCCCTTGAAATGATCTTCACTCAAATCTGTAAATCAAAGTAGTGATCTATTATGCGTTTAGGGAAACATCTCAAAATTTGTTTGGTACATTCCCTTACTTCCTCACATACTTTTGTTATGACTTAGGGGACTTGGAAAAAAACTTAGTTAAACAACTTAGTCATGGTGAGTTCATGCAGAACAACTCATTTCACACCAATGTCGATTTCTTTTTTTCTTACCTTTGGTAGTTAAATCAGGGTAATCCCAAATGCGTATTGTACCATATTGGCAGCAAGGTACACACTAAACTGTTCCTGATAGAGAGTTATTTAATGAATTAAAAGTCAACTTGAGAAGAAGTGACTAATATGTGTTCTTGAGCTTGATATCCTCGATCCTGCCCCTGAATGGAGATCACAAAACTGGGAAGAATAAGTAACATACTAAATGACAGGATCAAGCTTTTGCAATATCTTAGGAGACTGGCATGGGGCAAAATCTGGTAACATTTAGCAATATAAAGTAATTATGAACTTTTGCACTTGAATTAAAAAATTTAATATAGTTTTGGTGGTAGGAAAAGCCAAGTTTAATACTTGTTAAAAATATTTTGTGACATTTTACCATCTATTCTCAAATATAATGTAACCTCCAAAGTATTTTAAGTAATTTCAATCTGAATTAATAAAAATAACATATATCATATGTGCTAAGATAATAAACTTGTAATGATGATATAATATTTCCATTTTGCAGATGGAAAAATGGAGGAGGTTAAGTAACCAGCACTGAATCAAAATGGCTAGCAAATAGCACAGCCAAAGACTTCAGTCAAGGATGGAGGCCATTAATGAAAAAAATTTTCTAAGAATTTTGCACTGGTTATTCATATCACATATAAATAATGATATTCATCTTAAGGAACCAAAATTAAATAAAAATACTAAAGTGTTTAGAGAAAACAGGTTGAGATAGTAAAGAGTCTAGAAGTCATGCGATAAAAGGCACAGTAAGAGAGATAACAAATATTTAACATGAAAAATGAAGATTTGGCGTGATATAAGAGTTGTCTTCAGCCGAGACCAGTTTGGCTCAGTGGATAGAGCGTCGACTTGAGGACTGAAAGGTCCTAGGTTTGATTCCGGTCAGGGGCATGTACCTTGCTTGTGGGCACATCTCCACTGTGGGGCGTGCAGGAGGCAGCTGATAGATGTCTCTCTCTCATCGATGTTTCTGACTTTCTATCTCTCCTTTCCTCTCTGTAAAAAATCAATAAAATATTTTTTTAAATATATTAAAAATAAAAGAGTTGTCTTCAAATACCAAAGATCTAAGGTCAATTGGAAGCTAGAGGAAAACAGATTTTTAAACTCAAGTAAATTTTCAACAATAAAATTTATTTACAAGCAAGGAGAGAGAGAGGGAGAGAGCTTCAAAAATGATGGAGTATTCTTAGTCACTAGAAGTCCTCAAGTAGATACTAAGAGTCATTTGCTAGGGTTATTCCTGGGTGAAATTCTGCCTTGGAGACATTTGAGGGATCCTATGAACCAATAAATGGAGTCCCTTCCAATCCTGCGATTCTGTAATTCCCTTTTGTAAACTAGTCTAGCCTTTCAAGAAGGTCACCTTTTTATAACAGAATAGTGTGGTTAATTTAATGTGAGACAAAAAAGAATGAACAACTGAGGGAAACATCAAGGTTTTGAGCCTCACAACTGGATAAGCTGTTGATATCATTGAGAGATAAAGAAAATGAAGGAGAAGCAAGAAGTCCATTACCAGTGGAATATGATTAAGTAGAAATAAATGGACAAAAAGCCAATCTAAAATTCCAGTGCTGGGTGTACAAGTGTATAATCCAAATATTCTTTTACATCACGGCAGAAAAATGCTGAAATCTTGAGGTGTATAAATAGAGAAAAAGCCACTTGAATTTGAGAACCATGAAATACTGTAACTCTAACTGGTCTAGAAATCACTTACTTCAACCTTTTAATGTTAGAATTAAAGAAACCACATGTCAAAGAAGCTGAGACATGCTCTCTACCCTGGTACCCAGTTGACAATACATGTCTGACTACAAATTTAAGGAGAAGTGTAGAATCCATATATCTAAATACTTAATTCTTGAATAAAGATGCCACTTACATTTTATAGGAAAAGAGAAACAGCCAGTCTTAACTTCACATAACACACAAAGGTCCATTTTGGGATGGTATAAGGCAAGACCACACAACTGCTTTTTGATACTTTTAAAGTATGAATTCCACTCCTTGGCATGTTTTCACAGTATTTTTAAACTTGGTCTTGATAGTCTGATTTACCTCAGAAAAATTATACAGATTCTTAAGCTATAGATAACGAAGAAGTGCATGGCTGAGTTTTTAGTCTTAGTGAATTAGCCTGATATGGGAATCTTTGAATTTCCTTTTAGATGCTGTCTTGCCAGTTTCTAAGATCACTCTAGAAGCACTCATGTATATGGTAGTCTTTAGTAGCATTTCTCCCTTCTGATGAAAAGATTCATTCTGTCCATCCTGTGCCACATGAGGGTCGCTGAGGTCCAGTTCTGAGTTAGCAGCTCTTTAGTATTTATATAAACTTTTCCACTGCTACATGTTTTTAATCCATCTGACAAAGTTAAGAGGGGGTTGAGACAAGAAAAATTTGGAACTAGTCCCATTTGATACTTATTTGTTGCAAAAAACAAAGTTTTTCATAATCTGAAAGTTTATGTAAATTTGAAAACTTGATAGGCAAGTTTTATATGTGGCAGTGGTGTGTGTGTGTGTGCGTGTGTTCATTTTTTGAGGGGCTCAAATTAAACAAAATTTTGGTTGGGGAATTGCCTAAATGACTCAGGTGTCAACTTTATAACTTCAACTTTAAATATTAGACTCAAACATAGGCTTCATGTTCCAATTCATACTGAAGCTTTATAATATACTGTGGTAGAATATAGGTATAATGACCTCTTGGGAAAGGGGAAATCCAATTAAAATTTAACTTTGCAGTCTTTTGGAAAGACATAAGCAGTTATATATCCTTTGAGAGGGTCTTGGGAAATACACTTGAGCTTTAAATGGCTACTCATTTGACTGTGAAGTTGATTTTCCATTCATCTGGGAGTCAGAGTATAAAAAAGAATTCAAATAACAACACTATGATGTTTCCTGGTGTGTTACCAGGGAGAAAAGAGCTCCTAGAAAATGAATGCCTTACACATTTGCAGATATTACCAACCACTTATAAAAACAAGACTATTGTTATGCATAAAAACCATTCCTTTTAAGGGAAGCCTAAAAGTGAATTGAAATGTGGCTGACATTTCTACCACAAGATAAGATATTTTTAAAATATCATGTTTAAGCTCTCTTAAAGAGGAAAGAAAAAAAATCTATAACCCAGTACTCATAAGCAATTCCAGATATTTCTCCCATAAAATAACTCACAGGAAGACATTGCACTTCTAAACACAAAAGCCATTAGAAGCCTTTTCTAATTCTCTTTTTAGTTCAGTAAGAGAATTATAGCCTATATTTCACCATTCCGTGTATTGTTTTTAAAAGGCAAAAATACACAATAAATTGAACAGAAAACATACAAATTAATACATTCTATTTCATTCATTAGTTGGCTACTAATATGAAATACTCTAACAATGTGCAAGAGCTTCCTCACCCCCACTTTTCTGGGTGATTCTTTTATTCCTTCTTTTTACAACAAGGGTCTGATGTACATTAGAAAATATAAAAAAGCAAAGCCACTACATTGCCTCAAGGCTCCCTATCTCACAGCCCTACTGCAAAATCTGATTGAAACTAATATAAATGTTTCAGTGTGAGACTGTAGACAGATTGATGAAATAAGACCAATGAGATTATTATATATCTGTATTTAGGTACTAAATGGCATTGTGTTAGGAATGATTTAATTATACAGCTCATTATTTCTTCAGCAAATTTATTGAACAGTAGTATTAATTAAGGCAATGCACGTTTACATAATAAATAAACCTCAAATTTTCAGTAGCCAAATTTTAATATCATGAAGGTTTAATTTTAATTTAAGAAACAGTGCCATGCAAGTGATCATAACATTCAGGAAGTCAGAATTCCCTCCATCCTGTGTCTCCACAATTTCCCATAACCTCAGGGTCCTCTGCATTTATCCAAAATAAAGGAAGAGAAACTTGAGAAGTCTCCCCTGTTTGTACTTAAGTTTTGCCCACATGCTATTGGAATGAACAAATCACATAACCCGACCTAGAAGCAAGATGGTTGAGAAACACATTTCCTAGTGCGATAGCCATCTTCCAGTGACAACTTCATGCTCTAGAAGAGGTTAGTCTCAGCATCTGTAATACAATATTGTGCTGGGCATTGTGGAAGTTTGAAAAATAAATCAAATTGGGATGAAGCCTTTCAGTAGCAGACACTTCTGCAAATTCTTCCAAGTATCCTATTTCCTTGCCAATGATAATATATATTATAAGCTTGTTGTGCCTGGCCAGAAATGGAGCATCATCTCATACACCAGTTTGATTCCTGATAGGCCACATACCTGGGTCACGGGTTTGGTCCCAGGTGGAGCTCATACAGAAGGCAATATTTATCTCTCACTTCCATCTCCAGGTGGTATTTCAGGACTCATACCCTGGTGTGTGAATGACCATATCCAGGATCTTATCTCTTGATCTCTGCAATCTTCTAATCACTTGAGAGTTCCTACCATAGGCAAAGCCCACACCAGACAATTCATTAATGTGTACTATACTAAACAGAACCTTGGCAGCTACTGCTAGAGCAGCTATTGATCAACTTATGACCCAATTTCAATTCATAAAAAAACTGTACTTCAAAACACAATTATCTATAAAATAAATTTTATTGTAATATATGAGGTACTTATACTAAAATATTGATTAATCATTTAAAAAGAAAATCTGAAATGAAAATGCTAATTTATTTGAGTAGAAGGGGTATGAGTATTAGTGAGAAAAAAAAATTCACTGAGAAAAGTACTCACAAGAGTAAGATGCCCAAGGTAGGTCAACACCACACTTTAACCAGAATGTTCTACTGTATTATCTCTGCATGTCAACCCTCTAACTTGCAAAGTGGCCTGGCTTCATATGATCCAGTTTGACTGCTTTTCATCCTGAAGCAAAGATTCTTCTAATTATTGCTTGCTATGGCAAGTTTCCCAAGTTTTAGGAGTAAGGTTTTAAAAGAAGGCATTCCGGATGTAGAAAGTTCCTAGCTTCAGTAGATTCTAGTAAGGGATATAGTTGATGTGCATAAATAACTTAAATATGGGTTGGAATTAGGGATACATAAGCTATAAAATGTGCAGATAAAATTCTATAAAGGAGAGAGATTACATGAAGTTTTTCAAAAGAAGCGAATTTTTAACTAAGGCTTTTGGAAACACATAAAAATAGCTGAATTGACCAAGTGTAGAGAAAATAGAAAATTGCATTGGGAAGTATATGATCTATTCAGCCAACCAACCAACAAATAAATATGTTGAGTGTCTCTATGCAAGCCAGGATATAAAGAGAGAAGAGGACTCAAAAATATACAATACAGCCAAAACTGGTTTGGCTCAGTGGATAAAGCGTCGGCCTGTGGACTGAAAGGTCCCAGGTTCGATTCTGGTTGGGGGCATGTAACTTGGTTGTGGGCACATCCCCAGGAGGGGGCATGCAGGAGGCAGCTGATCAATGTTTCTCTCTCATCGATGTTTCTAGCTCTCTATCTCTCTTCCTTCCTCTCTGAAAAAATCAATTAAAAAAATATATATATATAAAATATACAAGACAGCATCTCCCTTTATGGGGATCAGCAGCTAAAAGTAAGAACAGAAGTGAACATCTGGTATGCACAGGGCACCCACCTGTGCCTGGCATTATGCTACATGCATCATTTGCCTTATCCCATTTGGCATTAATGCATGTAAAGCATTTATCCAAATGCCTGGTGCAATAGTGGTAACTGTGATTTAAATTCCAATTTTATGTGGAGGTTATTATTATCTCTACCTTCAAAATAAGGAAAGTAAGGCATGATGAGATTAGGGAATATATCCAAAGCCCCTTAGCTGGAGAAATCACACACACACACACACACACACACACACACACACACACACCATGAGTCTATTATTTTTTAATATATTTTCATTGATTTCAGAGAGGAAGGGAGAAGTAGAGAGAGATAGAAACATCAATGATGAGAGAGAAACACTAGTTGGCAGCCTTCTGCATGTTTCCCACTTGGGATTGAGCCCACAACCCTGGCATGTGCCTTTGACCGGAATCAGAACCGGCATCCTTCAGCCCATAGGCCAATGCTCCATCCACTGAGCCAAACCAGCCAGAGCAATGAGTCTACTCTGAGAAATGTTGACCTGAGCTCTGCTACCCTGCTTCTGACCTCCTCTATTCTAATTCTAATCAACTTCCAGTTACTTATCTTAAGCAGAGCATCTTCTGAGGTACAGTGATAGGTAGGTGGAGCTTGGAGGATGCAAGCAAGACCTCTTATCTGTGAAGGGCCAACTGGAAAAAGCCAGGGATAACTTGGTTTTCATACACCAATAATAAAGAAGGAGGGTCAAGGATCAGAGCATCGTGCTTCCTAGAAGTCATGCTTGGATGAAGGGTAGTCTTAGGGGCACTTGATGGTCTCATTAACTTGGAGGAATTGAACAGAGTTGGACAGATGGGCTTGGGTCCTCTCTGCCCTTGAGGCTGGTTAACTTCCTTGCAGCTTTGTGGTGAAAGGACTTGTTACTTTAGCTAGCTACAGATAGGTAGCCAACAGAGACTCAGATTACTTCATTTCCCCCACTTCCTGCAACTCAAGATTCCTCAATGCTAAAGCAGCCAACTAGAGCCAAGGGTTGGCAGTGTAAGTAATGAACAACCCAAGGGAATCCAGTAGTTCTCTGGAGGAATAACAATCAGTACATCAAGATGAATGTTCTTGTGCTGAAATAGAATGGCCAGAGGATATAGAAACCACTTTAACAAAGAATAAAAGATACACTTACAGAAGTGAAAAAAAGTGTAAAAATAATTTTCTAGCACTTAATGAAATATTTTGCATGATTATTTTCATATATTTTTATTGAAGTCAGAGAAGAAGGAAGAGGGAGAGAGAGATAGAAACATCAATGATAAGAGAGAATCATTGATCAGCTGTCTTCTGCACTCGCTTCCTGGGGATCAAGCCCGAAATGTGGGCATGTGCCCTGATCGGGAAGCAAACTGTGACCTCCTGGTTCATAGGTCAATGCTCAACCACTAAGCCACTCCAGCCAGGCAACAATATGTTTTGTTTGTTTGTTTGTTTGTTTGTTTTGTTTTTTCTTAATTTTAATTCAGTTCGGGGAAGCCTGGTTTTAGATAAGAAAGCCTCATTAACATTGGGAGGCAGTACAATATATGGTAAATGCCAACTGAGTGCAGTAGTTTTATTTCTCAATTTGAGCTAATTGATAATTAGACACTTCTGGTATGTCTGTAAAAAAAAATAGAGATTTTTCAATGTATCCAGCTGTTATAAGTCAGGAACTCTGAAAGTAGAACCAAAGAAACCATTTTTGTTTGAAGTGGGCACTGGTTTTGTTTGATGAGCACTAGTTATGGGAAACAGTTGTGACTGGAGGCTAATTTTGATTGAGTCAGGTCACCAAGTTTGTAGGAGGTCATTTGAAGGAGCTGGAATGGGCTGAGAAGGGTGGGAGCACTTATAGATAATAACTTTCAAATAAGAAACAAAGATTGATGAATGCTTTATTTTCATGATCCTAATTTTTCATGGAATGTAATCACAAATATTTGTCACAGTTGTAGGTCAAATAGCAACCTTTGTATGTATAAAGCTTTTGTATGTATAAATCTAGCCTTAAATAACATAATATACATCAGAGCAATAAGAATTTGAAGTGCTGTAGTTGTGCAAAAGTTTAAAAAGCCTGGGTTCATCCAATTCACACTTCCCTCACTCTGTGTGTGTGTTTAATAACCTAAATACACAAGCTACATTTCAGCAGTTTCACTTTTTTAACCACAGAGGATGACAATGGTCCATTTCTCTCCCAATGTTCCATTCCAAGAAAGATGGATCGCCATTTGGCAAGGTATGAGGGAACACCGATAAGAATAAATGAAGTGCTTAGAAGACAAATATGTAGTGGTGTGTGCAGTTTTATAGAATCACCCTTTCATAATTTTCTCCTACACTTTCTGAATTACTCCAGCAAAGAGGACAACATAGCACTTCCTGTCTCTTTCCTCTTCAAACGGCTGCTTCAGAGTCAATGATGTAAAATAACAAAGGACTCACGGATCAAGAAAGATGGTTCCTGGCTATTCCCTTGAAGCAGGCTTTTTCCAGGTAGTGTGATGGATTTGAATGAATGGATTAAAAAATGTGCGCCTCCACTCTTATTTACTTATTGTAAGCAGTCAAACTCCATAAAGCTGACCTTTCTACAGCTGGAAGGTTCATGCATGACTACTTCCTCAAGAGAAATGAGTCCAGAACCTAGAGCCCTGCATCAAATGAAAAGCGTTCTGTACAGGCTGTCACCTCTCAACATTACACAGGACACATTTGCATATGCTAAGCTTCTGAGGGCCCTGCAGCAGCAGAGAAACCATTTTAAGTGAATAACTCAGAATTTCCAAATCTTATTTAATTGCTTGTATTAGTTTGCTAGAAACTGAGTGATTTAAACAACAGAATTTGTTGTCTCACAGTTTTGGAGGCTAGAAGGGTGAGAATAAGTTGTTGGTAGGGCCGGTTCCCACTAAGGACTGTAAGTGGAGGGGCGGTTCCAGATCTCTCTCCTTGGCTTGTAGATGGTCATCTTCATTCTCACGTGGCATTATCCCTTTTATTTGCCTGTGTCCAAATGGATGCCAGTTATACTGGATTAAGGCCCATCCTAATGACCACATTTTAACTTGACTACCCCTAGAAAGAATCTATCTTTAAATACACCTGAGGTACTGAATGGTAAAACTTGTGCATGAATTCAGAAGGGGCGAGGATACAATTGAGTCTATGATGCCAGTGAACCCTTTTTACAAATGTCATCTTTAATACCCTGCAGCACACATATTTTTGGAAATGTTAGTGTGGTCTCATAGCACCATGCTCTGCCTCAGTAGTTCTCAAATGCCATTTGCAGATCATACACCAAATGAAGGGTGTTTTTTTTTTAAATATATTTTTATTGATTTCAGAGAGGAAGGGTGAGAGAGAGAGAGGAACCCAGGCACTTGCAGTTGTAAAACCTGCCCAGAAGATTCAGACGTTTAACCAGACGTTTAATCCAATGGGATTAGATATCCCCATTGTGTTAGCACTTCTTTATTTTTTTAGACTTGATTTGGGCCAGATATCTCAGAATAGCTACATAAGAATTTTCCTCTTTTAAAAATAGTATGAACATAGGAATGTTTCTCATCTCTGTTTTTTAACATATCTTGTATCTGCCTCCATCATGGTATAAACTATTTAATGTGCCTAAGGAAACCCTGTCTTATTTATCTTTTTATTCTCAGTGCTTTCCAGAGAGCTGGCATATAAGGAACATACAGTATGTGTTTATTAAATGAATAAGTACCTGAAGTAATACACAGGAATATATATAATTGTTTTATTATAAAAAATTGTTCTTGATGTTGATATACCTCCATCCTTGAGATATTTCATCTACTCCTATAATTTTAAAACATAAACCTTGCAAGCTATCCAGGGACTCCTCTCTGCCCTCTTGCTCCACCCTATCCCCAATTGCCACCATTATTTCCAAACTAACATTTGTTCTGTTCTGTCCTTCAAATTTGAAGTGGGAGCCCTATTAAATATTTTTATAAAATGCTTTGGTTTTATAGAGATATTGATCATACTTGTAATAATTAGTTCAATGACTGGTCTCCTTGCCAAAATTAAGTCCATGTGGATGGACTTCATATCTGTTGTGTTCATTTCTGAAACTCTGGAAACTTGCACAAAGCAGACAGAGCTCGAAGGTGGATGGAGTAGTTGTGGACATTTGGTGATGACATGCTTCTCTCCACCATTAACCTGGGAGTGTCTCCAGAACAGAGACTACAGTTAATTAACTTTCTATTTTTGCCTGGAAGATGGAATGTTTTCCAATAAATTTCCTTAACATTGCTAAGACTTTGTTTATGTGTAGCTTTGTTTATTTTTGCCCAGATGAAAGCATTGGGTAGAAACTTAGGACAAGGGTAGATTTTGATGAAAATATAAATAGATTTGTTCTTTATTACTGCCAAACTTAAAATATCTTTAAATAAACCAGAAAAGAATAATATGTTTAATAGAATCAAGACAGCCCAGACCACTGATATGCTTCTAATAAGCAGAAGGTAACAGCAAATAAATAACAGTTTACAAGTCAGTTTTCAGATTGTCAAAAGATTATTTTAAACACAGCTCTGGCAGGCATCTTCTTATGGAGAAACTGGAGCACCTGTAGAATGATGACTCTCCCAATTTATTATTTCTAAAGACAGAGAAACCCCCCAAAAGACACAGCATGCTGGGATGATGGCAATGACCAGACTTCAATTTAGGTAAGTGATTGAAACTACGTGTGGTGTATGTTTTCAGCATGCAGCTCAGCTTTTCAACTCTCATGTTGTTTTATTCTTTCAGTGACAAGCTGCAAAGGATAAGTTGTTTCTTTCCATACTTTTGAAAATTGGCTTTCTGGTAATTTGCTGTCCTTACCTATAGGCAATTATATAAGATAAAAGTAACAGGCGTCTATTTTTTTCTGGGGAAGGTGAAAATGTCTTGTTGTTTCTTGTTTCTTTCCAATATCCTTGGTGTAGCTGATCACAAAGAGTGGAAAAAAAATCTTAAGTTGGAGCAAAATGCCTCCTTAGAAGGAAAGTTGTTGTGCTCCCATTCATTTTTCTTGAATATTAAGTGGATTTCGATGTCTTTAATAGATTATGATAATATCTACTGATATTTCTTAGCAGTATAAAGAACCTAAAACGGGGGTGCTGTCTCTGAGGGAAAGGGTGCGTGGAGTTGTGATGAAGCCTCCATCTACATCAGGGCTTGGGGGTTCTGGCACAGAGAAGCTAAGACTAGAAGCACCTCATGATACATAAACATGACAGCTTTAGAAAAAATTTTTGGCCTCTTGAGAGACTGAGTTCATTTTAATTTTCACAACCACCCAGACCCTGGCCTGGGAAGGTATCCTCATAGCAGCGCATACGTGTGCACCAAGTTCACAGGCTTTCCATCAGTATCTGTTTATCTGTTCTTCACAGTTCACAGTAGGGAGGAGCATGCTGATTTATCATTCTTAAACCAAGACCATTTCTTCTGAAACATAGGATGCTAGCCTCTGATATTTGCTTTCCTAAGTCAGGAAATTCCCATTCTGAGAGTTCTAAAGAAAGGTTGTCCAGATCTGCACTGGTTTTGGTGAGGCAGGAACCCTCCAAAGTTAAGAAGTGGCTTCTGAGTAGTAGCAGAATGAACAGGAAAGCAATGAAAAGAGGCTTCTGAGATTCAGGCCAAAGAAAACGAAGAGAAGGGTAGAGGAGCAGCCCAGAGGAGGATCAGGCAATGGAAAACTCAAGAAAAATTAGTGGGAGGATAAAATAGAACTGAGGGCCTAGAGGATCATGGGAGAAAAAGTGAAAAGAAGCAGATAAAAGTTTTTGGAGCCAGAGGAATAGCCAGCACCCCTGAGAGCAAGGAGGGAGGAAAAGGAAGTGGGAAGCAAGTCAAATCAAAGAAAAGAAAAATAAGAAGAAAAGTTTTCGGATCTGCACACTGTGAGATGATGTGGACACAAATTTATTTGTTATATTTAAGATTTTTGATAATATTTTACAATTTTAGTTTAGAATTTTTTTCAATAGCTCTAAATCAGAACAATAATATGGGTGTTATAAGTGAAAAACAAAACCATCACAAACAAGTGGGAGTTCTCACGCCCCTCATCAGAAAGGCCTGCATCATATTTTCAAATCTTGGGACCATGGGAAGTTTTTAATGACAGTGTTTTTATAAAAGCCTGCTCTAATACTTCACCACCCAGACCAAATGTGGGGGAAATAACAAAACTGCTTTCAAATCCAATTCCTTCTTTGAAATTTAACATTAGATTTTAAGACAGATTTTAAAGCAAGGAAACAAACTAAAAGAAGCAGTACAAGAAAGATTTGAGAAAAAGTAGGATAGCAAAAGTATAAACAGGTATATATTGGTTACATCTTCTCAGAAAACACACAGGTTTCATAAGTGTATGGGATCTGGGCCCAATGGTTATATGTTCAATGGAGACTTATTTTAAACAAACTACCTAGAAGAATACCATAGTCAATTAAGTGTTCAGATCCTTAGTTTCACATGTACTGGAAGTACCCAAACTGTATCTGCAGATTGACTAAAATGGTGTAAGTCCCAGAAATACCACTGACATTCCCAATGGCCAGTGGCACTGATCATTTATGTGATGACAAACTAGTTTTAACAGCAAAGTCTTCCTTTGTTTGATATCTATTTGAAATTCTGCAGTTGGGACATGTTTATGTTCACATGATATAAGCAATAGTAAACATCTCTCCAGAAAAAAAATCATATTTTTCTATAGAAATAGGCATCTGTAAAATGAAGTTAATGCCTTTGGTTCATTATATTGTAAAATTATCTGGAAACTTTTTTAACAATGTTCTAAGAAATCATTTAATTTGGATGATTTCAGGGTATATCACTCTTATAAAGCTTCTTAGGGCAAATTCATCTTAAAGGATGCTGATTAGAAAAGAGGAATAGGTACTCTATACATTGTAACCTATCTCTACAAATGTACAACAACTATATTTATTTATTTAATTAATTTAACCAATGGATTTATTTATACCCAGCCTTTTCTCCAGAATGGATTTAAGGTAGATTAGCTAGCATGCAGGTCTGAACGTGTGGGTACTCATGAAAGCCTCAGATTAATATCTGGAACATATAACGTGTCCAGATAGTTTTCAACTATCAGTGTGTTAATCTAAGCTCAGAAAGCTTTTAACTACAGTGAAACACCAACTAGCTTGGAACCTACATTTTTAGTAAGCTATTTTGTCTTTTGGAGACCTGAACAATAAACCTATTGTTCCTTTAAAAAAAATAAGAAAGAAAGAAAATCAACCTTCTGCTGTTGCTTTTGTTCATCTTATCATCTTATCATTCAGCAGCCTACTCAGGATCATATGTGGGAAAGTATGTGTGTAAGATTGAGTCTTATATTCAGTACAGGAATTTCTTAGAAAAACAACCTTCTTAAATGGGTAACTATGCAAAAAAAACAAAAGAGAAATTCTGCTTTTATGATGAAACTTATTTTTAATAAGTGAGTTTCAAATCTAATGTTTAAAATGAAGACAATTCAAAACAGACCACCTATATGGACATTTTCACACTCCATTTTTATGCAGACAGTTTGTTCACCTGAGATTATTGATGGGTTCTTGCAGTTAGAGAGAATGCCATCATTAAGATGATCCACTATGCTTCAATATCCCTTTATTTTTAGGGTTAATTTAAAGGGTGACAAACAGATATATTTCTACTGAATTATGTAAGCTCTAGAGACCCAGTACAAAATTTAAGCACTTGAAGGGATCCCTCAGCCTGGCCTGTGCCCTCTCATAGTCTGGGAGCCCTTTGGGGGATGTCCGACTGATGGCATAGGCCCATTCCCCAGCCAATAGTCAAACATCCTTAAAGCTGCTGTGGAGGCGGGGGAGGCTCCTGCCACCACCACTGCAATCACCAGCTGTGAGACTGGCTTCTGGCTGAGCAGTGCTCCCCCTATATAAACACACTGACCATGAGGGGGCAGCTTCTATGTTGAGTGTCTGCCTCCTGTTGGTCAGTGTGTGTCATAGCAACTGGTTACTCCACTGTTCTGTAAATTTGCATTTTAGCCTTTTATTATATAGGATAACATGAACATAATAGGAAAAAGAATATTCAAAAAGTTCCCTAGCCAAGACCGGTTTGGCTCAGTGGATAGAGCGTCAGCCTGCGGACTGAAAGGTCCCAGGTTCGATTCCGGTCAGGGGCATGTACCTTGCTTGCAGGCACATCTCCAGTGTGGGGTGTGCAGGAGGCGGCTGATCGATGTCTCTCTCTCATTGATGTTTCTGACTTTCTATCCCTCTCCCTTCCCTCTGTAAAAAAATCAATAAAAATATATTAAGAAAAAAGTTCCCTAAATGTATCAATATCTATAATTTGATACATACAAAACAAAACTGAAAGTGAGTCTCTATTGAGTTTTAATCTCGGCACTAAAACAGACTCATTCTGAAATCCTGTTAAGTGGGGTAACTGCAGTTTATATTCAAATTCCATCTGGAAGATGCAGTGGGCCAAACATCTCACAATTGAAGAAGATCATTATATAATATTTCTGTTGATAGAAGGGCTGGAACATTTACAGATGTGACAAACAATTGGTCAGATGTTACTGGACATTTAGAAGCTTCACTAGGTTTCCATTAAATTTGGTGACAGCTGATTAATTAAAAGATCATTCTACTACTACCACTTATTTTCTCTTGAACAATTCCAAAGCCATACCACCCTGAAAAATAAAATGAATAAGTATGATCTCAATCATATGTGATAACTATTGAAAACACAGAAGTTCCTACAGGGTTATTTTTATCCTGTACCATTCAGCTTTGTCATGGCCCTGGGTTCTGTTCCTAAGGAAGAAAAAGAAATAGCTAGTGGAAATCCTATAGTAGACTCCATGCTCTAAGCTATCCAAACATGTACATGTATTCATTCCCATGTATAAAACAAGTTTCAACCACTTACTGTATCCAGCTTGAAGCCTGAAACCTTTTGTGTGCTTTCCTTTCTAACAGATAAAGATGTAGTTGTCATAAAACTGAAAGACAAGTTATTTCTCCCATTATACTAAGAATAGTAGTGAGGAGAATAGAAACACTGCAATAAGAAATTGCATCTGAGAGAAGAGGAAAGGCGATACACAGCATTTACTGTTCCCCAGCAATGATCAGATTCTGCAGAGCAGAAGCAGCACACCCGATGGCAAGACCACAGCAATGAGAAGGTTAAACCACTGACCCTGTCTCTTGTGGCCCTGGCACTGGCACTCCAGAAACTTCTTCTGTGTCCATTACCTTTCATAACCACAGCAGAGGTAGACATTGCAGAGCACTTCCTTGGTGTCTTAGTTTGGGGTGTCATAACAAAATATCATGAAGTGGGTGGCTTAAACAATAGCTGTTTACTTCTCACATTTTTAGAAGCTAGGAAATCCAAGATTAAGGTCCAACAATGTGAGGATCCTTCTTGGCTTACAGATGGCTACTTTCTAGCTGTGTTTTCAGGTGGCAAAGAGGGAGAGAGGCAAAAATATAGTGAGAAACAGGGGAGAGGGCCTAAGAAAGAGAGATGGGGAGAAGGAGGAAGAGGAAGATAGAGGGTAAGAGAGGGTAAGGGAGACTCTTGTCTTTTGCTCTTCTGATAAGGATACTAATTCCATCATAGGGGCCCTCTCCTCAAGGCCTCATCGAACCCTAATTACCTCCCATAGAGCCCCACCCCTAAATATCATAACATTGAGTTAGGACTTCAACATATACATTTTGAGAGGACACAAGCATTCAGTCCTTAATACTTGGGGTTACCTAGCTTCAGCAGCCCACTTCCAGGTGGTATAAGTTTAGGAACCTATAACTTTATTTAATGATTTTCATAGGAACAAGCTATTCCAGATAGGTTCAGCATTTCTTTGTCCATACAGTTATCTTAAAAATTCAGTAGATTTCTCATCTATTTGCTGCTGGAAAGTCTCTGTGCAGGTAACCACAGTCAAACATCTTATCTAAACAATTTTTTTTTCAATCTAAAGATTTCTTTCACTGACTAGCCTCTGTTCTTTGTCATTCCCAAGTTCTCCAAAGGACAGCTACCTTGAATCCATTTGAAACAAAAGTCTCAAGTAAGAAGAAAACAACCTAAATTCCTTCTTGCCAGTAGCTCACCATCTCCTCCTAAGGATGATACTATCTAAATTGCTTTAGAATGGGCTGTAAAAGTAGTTGACTTCCAATTAAACCGTGCTCCAAATTACTGGACTTTAAAATACCTAAATCACAGACTTTAGGCAGAGGAACCATACCTGAAAATAGCTTTTTTTTTTTTTTAACTCTTCTGGAGAATGGTTAACTCCAGCTCAAGATTATCTCTCACTTGTAGAGCAGGCAGCACACACTGATATATTGAAGTTTATCAGTAACCAATCCTCATGTACCATGTTTCTTTTCAGGAAAAGTGGGAATTATCATGTGTCACATGTAATTCTGCCCAATGTGCTTCCCTTTTTTGTTTTCCTTTAGGATAACTCCTACAGTTACAGTAGTCCCCTACCAGCTGCATCAGCCATCAGCCCATGGTCTGGAGAGTCATTTGGAAACCAGACTCAGTATTTTTTTTTCTTCTGCACTAGCTAGCTTGCATGGAGAGTACCTAATGAGTCCTTATGATTGAGTTCATATTTAGCTGGTGGAAAAGGCAGAGTGGGAACCCTGGGAGTGGCATCCACATGCTTATTCACTTACCAGAGTAAGGAAGCCTTTAAGCAATTCTTAAACCAATGGTCTAATCAGTGGCTGATTCACTTCTAATTGGCTTACTTGGCTTTATGATCCAGAACTGTGCTGTCTACTATTGTAGTCACTATCCTCACTCACATGGCTACTGAATATTTAAATCTGGCTTGTCTGAATTGAACTGTGAGAGAGATGTGATATGTACATTACACTTTTGAAAAGTTAGTACAAAAGTCATAACATATCTCAATGAACTTTTATTTAGTACTTTTTCTTGAGAAACTTGATGTAGCTATAATTTCAGTTTATACTGTAAATAGCTGGTTTAGACAGATAGAAAGAAAAAGAATGAGATAATTATCATCTGAAGAAGAATCAATAGGACTTGCTGACTAATTTCACGTAGACTGAGGAAATGGAGGTGATGAAGAGGAAGCCTACATGATGAGGGAAGGAGGGAAGTCAAGAGAAAGGCTGAGTTTGAGGGGAGCAGGTGAGATGAAAGGGAAGATGAATGTCAGCTACATAATTGAATTAGAGTAGCAACAACATTGAATGTGAATGTGTAGCTAGAAATCAGAAGGATCTTGGCCAAACATAATGACATGGTATTCATCTGCAGAGAGGCAATTCAAATCTTGAGAGTCCATGGTTTCCAAGGAAAGATGAAGAAAAACAGTTTAGGAACAGGCATAAATAAATTGCTACAAACAAGTACAGTGGCACCTCGAGATACGAGTGCCCTAACATATGAGATTTTTGAGATACGAGCCGTCAAGCAAGCGCTTTTTGCTTTGAAATACCAGCAACATTTGAGACAGGAGTCATCGCGCAGATCAGCTGGCTGTACACGACCCACCAGTTTACCGCGACTCGAGCATCTCATAGTTCTCCACACCTCAAGGTTACGGAACAAATTAAACTCGTATCTCGAGGTACCACTGTACCTATCAATAATAACATTAAATGCAAATGGATTAAATGATTCAATCAAAAGACATTGAGTGAGTGAATGGATAAAAAAACATGACCCATATATATGCTATCTATAGGAGACCTGCCTCAGAACAAGGGATTCACACAGACTGAAAGTGAAGGGGTGGAAAAATATCTATCAGGCAAATGGTAATGAAAACAAAAAAAAAATAGAGTGAAGCCTGTAGTAGACTCAAAATGAAGATCATAACAAGAGACAAGAAAGGCCACTTCATAATTCTAAAGGGATTGATACAATATGAGAATATAACTATGGTAAACATTTATGTACCCAATGCAGAAGCACCCAAATACATAACAAAAACTTCTGGAAGATAACAGGGGAGAGATTGAGAACAACACAATCACAGTAGGAGATTTTAATACCCCATTAACATCACTGGGATAAATCCTCTAGACAAAAAATTAGCAAAGACACAGCAATCCTAAATGACTCACTAGATCAGATGGACTTAATCTACATCTTTAGAACATTCCACCTCAAAACTATAGAATATACATTCTTCTCAAGTGCACATTAGACATTTTTTTCTTTTTCTTTCTTTTTTATTGTTTAAAGTATTACAAATAGTAGTACATATGTCTCCCTTCTACCCCATTGACCTTCCCCCGGCCTTTCCTACCCACCAATACATGCCTTCTCCTGAACCCCCACATCCCCGCCCACTATCTTCTATCCATTGATTATCCTTATATACATGCAAACAAGTCCTTTGGTTGATCTCTTACAGCACCTCCCCCCACACCAACCTCCCTTGCTTTCCTGCTGTAGTATGACAGTCTGTTCACTGCTTCTTTGCCTCTGTATTTATTTTTCCCCCTGATTATTTTCTTTAAAAACATCTTGCCTCTGCAGACTATAAATAAACCTATAAGAACAAAAAACAGTTGAGTCCCAATTTCATTGTCCAACAGTTCTGAGTCCCATTCAATCTCAAACATTTCCTTATGTGTACATGTCAGCAATGGATGATGGACAACAAAATACTAGCAAACCAGATCTAGTATTACATTAGAAAGATCATATGCCATAACCAAGTGGGATTTATTTTAGGGATGCAAGGTTGGTACAATATCTGCAAATCAATAAATGTGATACATCACATAAACAAATTGAGAGACAAAAATCATGTAATCATATCAATTGATGCAGAAAAGGCATTTGACAAAGTCCAACACTCTTTTCTGATAAAAGTGCTCACCAAAGTGGGAATAGAAAAATCATACCTCAACATCATAAAAGCCATATATGACAAACCCGCAGCCAACATCATACTCAATGGGCAAAAACTAAAACCATTTCCCCTAAGAATAGGAACAAGATAGGTATGCCCACTCTCACCACGCCTTTTGACAGTACTGGAAGTGCTAGCCATTGCAATCAGACAAGAAGAAATAAAAGGCATCCAAATTGGAAAAGAAGAAGGAAAACTGTCCTTATTCGGAGATGACATGGTATTTTACATAGAAAACACCAAAGACTCCATCAAAAAATTACTAGACTTATTAAATGAATTTGGCAATGTGCCAGGATAAAAATTTAACACCCAGAAGTCTATGACTTTTCTATATACCAATAATGAACTCACAGAAAGAGAAATTAAAAAAACAATCCCATTTACCATTGCAACAAAAAAAATTAAGCTACCTAGGAATATACTTAACTAAGGAGACAAAGGACCTGTACTCAGAAAATTTTAGGATGCTAAAAATAGAGATAGAGGAAGACATGAACAAATGGAAGAATATACCATGTCTATGGATTGGTAGAATCAACATCATTAAAATGTCCATACTACTCAAAACAATATATAAATTCAATGCAATCTCCATTAAAATACCAGTGATATACTTAAAAGACCTAGAACGCATTCTCCAAAAATCATCTGGAATAAAAAAAGACTGAATAGCTGCAGCAATCTTGAGAAAGAAGAACAATGTTGGAGGGATCACAATACCAGATATAAAGCTATACTACAAAGCCAATGTTCTCAAAATTGCCTGGTACTGGCATAAGAACAGACATATAGACCAGTGGAACAGAACAAAGAAGCCAGATATCAACACAAGCCATTAAGCTCAATTAATATTTGACAAAGGAGGCAAGAGCATACAATGAAGATAAGACAGCCTCTTCAATAAATGGTGTTGGGAAAACTGGACAAATACTTGCAAAAAAAATGAAACTAGATCACAAACTTATACCATACACAAAAACAAACTCAAACTCAAAATGGATAAAAGATTTAAAAGTCAGATGGGAAACCATCGAAATCTTATACGATGCCATAGGCCACAAAATAGCAGACATTTGTCATCAGTAACATTATCTTACTGATACAGCTCCTAGGGCAATGGAAACTAAGAAGAAAATAAACAAATGGGACTACATCAAAATACAAAACTTTTGCACAGCAAAAGAAACCATCAACAAAACAACAAAAAAGACCATTTCATGGGAGAAAATATTTGCCATTGCTATCTTAGATAGTTTTAATCTCCAACATTTACAAGGAACTCATACAACTTAACTAAAGGAAGATAAACAGTACAATAAAAAAAATAGGCAAAGGACTTAAATAGACACTTTTCAAAAGAGGACATACAGAAGGCCAAAAGACATGAAAACATGCACAAAGTCACTAATTATCTGAGAGATGCATATCAAAACAATAATGAGGTACCATCTCACACCAGCCAGAATAGCTATTATCAACAAATCAACAAATAACAAGTGCTGGAGAGGGTGTAGAGAAAAAGGAACCCTCCTGCACTGTTGGTGGGAATGCAGACTGGTGCAGCCACTGTGGAAAACAGTATGGATTTTCTGCAAAAAAATTAAAAATGGAACTGCCATTTGACCAGTAATACCACTTCTAGGAATGTATCCCAAGAAAACAGAAACACTTCAGGAAGGATATATGCATCCCTATGTTCATAGCAGCACAATTTACCATAGCTAAGATTTGGAAACAGCTTAAATACTCATCAGCAGATGAATGGATTAGAAAACTGTGGTACATCTACCCAATGGAATACTATGCCGCTGTAAAAAGAAGGAATTCTTACCATTTGCAATAGCATGGATAATCTGGAGAGCATTATGCTAAGTGCAATAAGCCACTCAGTGAATAAATATCACATGCTCTCACTCATTTATGGATAATAAAAAACATTACAAACTGTTGAACAAAAATAGACAGAGGCAAAGAAGCATCAAACAGATTGTCAAATTACAGCAGGAAGGTAGGGGGGTGGGGTAAGAGATCAACCAAAGGACTTGTATACATACATATAAGCACAGCCAACAGATACAAGACACTGGGGGTTAGGGGACAAGGGCAAGTGCTGGAGGGTAGGGAAGGAAGAAGAGAGGTCAGTGGGGTAGAAAAAAGGAATCATATGTGCTATTAATTGTAATACCTTAAACACTAAAATTAAATTAAATTAAGAATAAAATTTTAAAAAAGAAAAGCAATTTAGCAGTTTCCAAAATCCATTCCCCATCTTGATCTTTCTAACTGAATTCCCATTGGTTTACTTCTATAAGCCACAAGCTTTACTAAAAGTTGTTCCCAAATATTGCAGGTGGATTTTGATTAGTCTAAGTCAATAATGGTGATTCCCATCTTGGTCAGGAATGTGCATGTGACACAAATCCAGGCAATGACATTTGAGTTCACTCCTATGGAAGCCCAAGAGGAGATGGTCTCTTTTCCTCCAGAAGTTGTTCTGTCTCTGTCTTGACATGAGACCTGGAGCTGTTTTGCCATCTTAGACTCCTGAAGAGTCAGGATTCATGGGGCACAAGCTTTCTGTCATACAACCAGAAATCAAACCTTTGGAAATTATTCAGATTCAGAGGCCTGGAAGAGGACACAAAACCAATGAGGCACAGAGAAGTCAGATGAGAGGAAGATGAAGAAATCAAGTTAAGCTCTGAAGTCAAGATATGATGGAACTGAAAAGAAGACAGAGATTTTGAGAGAGCTTGGGCTGAGCTGGAGTCAGCCATGCCAGTAGAGACTGAGCAGTCTGGACTTGAGAGGCAACACTGGGAAACAGCCATCCTTTCTGAGCAGCAGATTCAAAGAGCTGCACTTGACAGGATGCCTGAAGCAATTCTGGGGTAGGCAGAAGGTTGTTTCTGACACTTCAAATACCTACTCTTTTGAAAAAGTAACATTCATATTGACTGGGCAAGTCATTTAAACATCAGCTTCAATATGATTATTCAGATTCACCCCATCCATGTGAAAATATGGGTTGAAATGGACTTCATTGCGTGAAGTTAAGTGAGATCACACTCAGCAGCCATGGGAAGCATTCCAAGTCAGACCTCGATGATCAGAGGCTTTGGGCCATGGGGAACTGGAAGTGGCATTCAGAAAAAGAGACGGGATTCTTTCTCTGGGATTTTCCCATTTGCAGCCCCAATCCCATGTTAATGTTCTTTCTCTTTCAGGATTCCTTTTTCCTGTTTTCAGCATGTTCTTCTCACTTCTCCTCACAGTTCTATCTTCCTGAGAGAGTGTATCTGGACCCTTGGGTGAGAGTTTCATGTGACTTCATGAGCTGTTGAAATTAACTAAAGCTTATTCTTTCCCAATAAATCTCCCCTGAGCCACATGCAGCAGCTGTTACTTCCCAGCGTGGGATGTGGCCAAGGTACTAAGAAAAGCTGGCTGTGCTCCTTAACCCTCTTCATTCTCCTCCCAAAGAATCAGTGGGCACTGACACCAGAACAGTCAAAGACAATTCTATAGGTCTTTCAAGCACAACTCTTGATCTTATCAGCCTCAAAGATTTGGCGCTTCGATTTCCCAGGAGTTTCTACTGGGTTGGCTTTGAGAAAGGGTGAGGCTGACAGGAAACACCATTCAGAAAATGGTGATCAAATACAAACCGTGCTAGCCATCAGGTAAGATTCAAGACCTCAGAAAATGTGAATAAAATTACCAAAGGTGGTGTAGGTAGAAGCTAATCTGAAGGGGAAGTAATATTGAGCTGTGCAGTGGGAGCACAGCCATTGTTTCCTAATTTAATGCTGTATTTGTGGGTGCTCACCCAGCTTTTTCTCTTCGGGAGGTGGCTGAGGGTGGGAGGGGTACAGAGAGTTGACAGTGCATAAGGTATTTATTAGCTTGAGACATCTACACGCTATCAAACTTGTACGTTTTTGTTTAAGTATATACTTCATTATTTTATAGCAAAATAAAATCCCTGCCTAGCCCACACAGGGACAGGGTGATTGGATTTCAGAGTGAGGTGCCAGCTAGAGCTTTGGGGGGCATTGTGTGCCAGCTGTTCCCATCCCATCCTTAGGTTCCTTCTACACTTTGTTTCTGTGAAAGGGACTCAGGATTAGTGGGTCTTTTGCTAGGGAAGAGGACAAGGAGAGAAGCATTTCCTTTGAGCTCTATGTACAAGGGCAGCCTAGGCAGGCAAGGCACAAAGCTTTGATTTGCTTCTCACTGGTTGACTTTTTAAAGAAATGATTCACCCCTTTAGGCTGCTCTGTTGGAAGTTTGTATGGCAACGGGTTGATGGCTGGCCTTTCCTGAGTGTAGTTAGCAGCCACCAAGCCAGGGTTGCATCAGAGCTCCATGCAGATAAAACATTCCAAGCTGTTCAGAAGGGTTTGTAGGAAGAGATCTCCACTACGATATGGTGAGGGGCATTATTGGGTGGAACAGAACAAACGGATTTCTATTTGATTCTTTGAAGGAGTTAACATTACTTTTACCCACTTGGAAATTCTGGATGCCTACCAGTGTCTAAGTCCTCCTCGTTGGTGGGCTTGCCCAAGTGCAGCGACCTACTGGACCAGCCCCAGCCAAGATTCTCATCCTGTGAGCAAATCGCCCAACCTTTAAATGAAAGAGTGGCCCCTTTCATGGAGCAACTCCTCTTACAATGGAATTGCTAAACACACACTCACATGCGCGCGCGCACACACACCACAACTTTTTTTTCTTGGTTGTTTTCTAAAACTGGGAACAAAATTACTAAGCAAAATTTCCCAATGAACACTTCTTTCTTTTATTTTTAAGAACATAGAAAGACAAAGTGAAAAAGGAGCCTTCCTTATTCTCCTGCCCTTCCTCTTACAGCCCAGAATTAAAACATTCATTCTCAGAACGGAGCAGGTGCAGGAAAGGTCAAAAAATTAGGCGTTTCTACTTTCTGGCTCCTAAGGAACTATTGTTGCTCAGCAGCTGCTCTTGGTTCTTCAGAAGCCCTGCCTGCAAGTAGATGTGTGTGTGTGGGGGGGGGGAGGGGGGGGGGGGGGGGAGCAGGGGAAGGACTGTATGGCACTGGCAGATGTGGTAGGGAGTAGTATCTAATATTTTATACACCTCAAGAAAGATGGACTTTGTTTCTCAAAAAGAGCAAAGATCGTGTTTCTGGGTAGCTGTTATCAGAAACTGGTTTTAACCAAACACAGTGGGACTGTGTATGTGTGTGTGTGTGTGTAGAGGGGGGAAGGCTAGAAGAGAGAGGATAAAGTCACAATCTACTCAACCTTTTATTTTTTTTTAACATAGAAAAAGCTGAAAAATTTCAGCCAGAATAAAAGCAGTAAAATGATTGAGAAACACTTTGTGACTAAGAGAGGATTGCAATGGAAAATATATAGAAAGAGAAATTAAACCAGCTAGCTTACTTAATTTTGGCTCCCTGTCCCCTTTTAATTTTTTTTTCTTTAGTTTTAACTACAAGAAAATGTACTGAATAAATATCCAAAGTTTTTCCTAGTATTTAGCTCTAACAAAACTCTTCACAGGACTTAGCTTAGTGGATCTCTGGGGATTGGGCGTGAACATGATATTTCACCTCTGGGTCAGGGGTCACTTCCTGGTCTGTTTCATAAGTAGAAGTTCTTGCTATTCTAAGAGTCTCTGGGTTCCGAGGAGTGAGTATGGGATGGGGGATGAGGGGAACTCAATATACTATTCATTCCTCACATTATTTTATTGTAAGAACAGTCCCCCTCTTATTCTTGTATTATATTTAGGAGTTAAATCTCAAAATTTTATTCCAAAGTACCTATTACTTAATACATACCCAGCTTATTAATTTATTAATGCATTCAATAAATATCATTTATCTCTGTCTACATACTGGGCACTATGGTAAGTACATTAAATAAAGATAATTAAAATATATTTCCTGCCTTGTATATCTTCAAACAAGCAGGAGAGACAGATGTCTAGACTAACAATCACAGCCAAAAGAATAGGAAAAAACATAACCCTGCCGAGGGTGGGCGAGCAAATAAGGCTTCCAGAAAGTGATGATATGGGAACTGAGTTTTGCAAGCTAAGTAGGAATGTACCAGAAGACTAAAGAGATGGAAAACATTCCAGGCAGAGGGAAGAGCCATGGAAGAACTTTGCTTTCCTCTTGGAGAAGTGGAAGAAGTCCACAGTGTTGTACCGTGATTGGGTTCTAGGAACCTAAGACAAAAAACTGAGTGAATGGGATAGGATTGGTCCATGCATTTCAGAGTATGAAACCAAGAAGCTCCAAAAAACAGCATTTAAACTAGTAGAAAATCACACCCACACACCATCCTTAAGGAATGGAATAGAAAGACAAAATCCAGTAGTAGCAAAGCAGGAACTGGAGGCAACACAGTTTGGGAGCTATGAGTACAAGGAGGGTCTGGAGAGAAGCCAGTGCTCAGAGCTCTCTTAGACATTTAGAGGCAGCCTAGGGACCTATCTGAGGTGGAAGAGGCAGTGTTAAAGGCACAAAAATGTTTGAGGAAGAAGATAAAACATACCATAATCATTAAACTAGGGTCAGTCATCATGACTGATGTCTGCACAATTGAAGAGGTTACTAAAAAAGGAATCAGTAGTACATGATAAGGAATCTTGAAAAGTATGTTCAGTGGACTGAACACCATCCTCCCAGCTGGGACTTCCCACCTGATGGCATGGGCAACACACAGAAACTATGCTTTAAATATTTTCAGAGATCATGTATTTATACAAATTAGAAAAATATTTTATTAGGACAAAACTATACAGATACAAAATGGCTTAAGATGAAACTTACATAGAAAATATAAGTTGATCTGTAAAAAATATTAAGAAAATACTTACAAGGGGGACTAGACAGATAAAGCAAAAATTGAGACAATGATGCATACTAGAAGTTTGAAAACTTTGTCAGCCAGTAGGAAAACCCTGAAAAATTTTAGGCGTGTCTTCACATGGCTCATCCAATTAACTGTAAGCAATAAACTCTTTAAAAACAAAAAACAGTGATCTGTGTGTCTATTATCTTACTGTACCAGAATAAAACAAAATCCTGGGTACATTTTAATACATATTAAAGAAACTCAATAAACAAAAATTTGTTGAATGAATGAATGAATGACTATCTCCACCCACTTAAAACATGTCTCTCTTTTACCATATTAGAACTGTTCTCATGTGTTTAAAATCCATTTACATTAGCTATCTATGGTAATCACACTCTCACACAACTGAGGACTCAATTTCTGAGACATTTGAGCTCAGAATAACTTAGACATCAAAAAGTAATACTGTGAAACTGGGCAAAGCTGCTTCTAAGATCCAGGAAGAAATCCAGAGGACTTTTCCCCAGCCATTACATTCATTTTACTGTATCTTTTGGTATGAGATGTGATTTTTGTATGCCAGGGTATATTAACTACTATAACAAATAACCCTAAATCTCAATCACATAAGATAATAAAAATTTATTTTTAATTGCCTCAATCCAAAGCAGGTGTTTATAGTTGAACAGCTGTCCTGGCTGCTTTTATTACTCAGGAATCAAGGATTCCTCCATCTTGTGATGTTGCCAGTTTCAAAATGTGGCTGTCAAGGTCACTAGAGAAGATGGAAAAATTATGGAAAATCCATATCAGCCTGGACTGCCATTTCTCAGCAAATTGCATTAAGGAAGAGGAACTCACCTTTGCCAGTCAGCTCACCTTTTTAACCAATTCAAGATGATACCCAGGACTGCATTTTGGTGATGGAATAACTATGATTGGTCAAGTGACAATGTAAACTAATAGTTCTTAACCATTTGGGGACCATTAATCTGATTAAAAAAATTATGTTTTTTTCTCCCTAGAAAAACATATAAGCATAAGAACATGCAATTTTCATGGGATTTGAGGACCTTAAAGGATCATCTGAAGCCCATACATTGAACTCATTAGAGGTCCTATAACCTTGGTATAATTGAGAGTAGTTAGCTAAGAGTTAATTTTGAATAGTGTTGTAAATCATGAACCATGGGCCATCTTAAATTAACTTTTTCTGCTAGATTATGGTCTAATTTTTATTTTATTTTATTTTTAAATATTTTTATTGATTTTGAAATAGAGAGGAAGGCAGAGAGAAAGAGAGAAAGAAACATTGATGTGAGAGCAGAACACTGATGGGCTGCCTCACACATGCCCCCTACTGAGAATCAAGCCTGCAATTAGGGCATGTGCCCTGACCAAGAATAGAACCAGAAACCTCTTTATGTATGGGACAATGCCCAAACAACTGAGCCATACCAGCCAGCGCAAGATTAGGGTCTGATTTTTAAAAATATTTTTTATTGATGTTTTTACAGAGAGGAAGGGAGAGGGATAGAGAGTTAGAAACATCAATGAGAGAGAAACATCAATCAGCTGCCTTCTGCACAACCCCTACTGGGGATATGCCGACAACCAAGGTATATGCCCTTAACCGGAATTGAGCCTGGGACCCTTCAGTCCACAAGCTGATGCTCTATCCACTGAGCCAAACCAGTTAGGGCTGATTTTTTAAAACTTAATTGCTGAAACTAGAGATCCAGAATATTAATAGTGTACCATCTAACTTCTAGACACAGAAATCTCTATGTCTACTACTGCAAACCACTTCACGTTGTATTTTGCCACCCATTTGCCACTCTCCAGTCTACACTGAGTGGCCAGATTATTATGACCATCTGACATTTGTAGGCAAATTAGTCATACACTGCATCATATGAGATATGAAAGCCAAAAGCCTGTTCGAACACCTTTGCAGTCTGCAGTTACCAATTTGCACAGGAACACAAGAATGGGACAGTCGAACATTGGAAAAAAAGTCATGTGGTCTGATGAATCACGTTTCCAGTTGCATCATGCAGATGGCAGAGTGAGAATTTCGTGTAAACAGCATAAAAGCATGCACCCCACATGCATGAGTACGACCCTTCAAGCTGGTTGGGGCAGTGTTATGGTTTGGGGCATGTCTTCTTGATATGATTTTGGCCCTTTCATTCATGTGGAACAATGTCTGAATAGCACAATAGTATTGTTGCAGATCAAGTTCATTCTATCATGTTTATGGCATATGCTAATTGAAATGGCTTCTTTCAACATGACAATGAGCTATGCTACAGTGCTCATATTGTGCAAGAGTGGTTTCAAGAATATGAAAGACTTTACCTTCCTTCGGTGGCCCAGACAAGCACCAGATCTCAATCCAACTGAGCATTTGTGGGATGAAGTTAAAAGAGCCATCAGGCAGCTGGTTCCACAACCATCAAATATCACAGAACTGGACAGTGCTATTCATCAGGCATGGTGTCAGATTCCTCACATCACCTTTCAACAGCTCGTGGAGTCAATGTCAAGAAGAATTGCTGCAGTATTGGAGGCAAAAGGGGGCCAAAGGAAGTACTGATGAGGTGATCATAATAATATGGCCACTCAGTGTATTTCACATGATATCAGAATGATGTCTAAAATTAAAATTCACTTGTTTCATTCTATCCTAAATACCTTTCAGTGGCTGAGGACCCAAATTCTAAACATGACATACAAGGCTCTGAATAAACTGACCCTACCTATTTCTCACATCATATACTGCTTTGCTTTTTGTACTCCCTCCCAACTGTTCTTTCTTTTTCTTCCTCCCACCTCAGGGCTTTTACACATGCCTCTGAATCTTCTTTGAATTGTTTTCTCTTTATCCTTTTTATAGTTAACTGTCACTCTTCCTTCAAATCTCAGCTCATCTGTCATTTCCTCAGAGAAGCCTTCACAGAGATGCAAAGTAAGTCAGATCTATATATTCTTAGAGTTTATTTGATTTGTCTGGATCACTTCCACCAAAAGGTAAGGTTCATGAGAGTTGAAACTGTGAGCACCTAGTGCTACAATTTGGCACCTGTCTTGGTGTGTAGAATACAATGGACATTCAGTATTTGTTAAATAACTGTATGGATGGATGTTGCCTATGTTTTACTCTACTTGAAATAAATGCTAGTATATTTCAAATATATCTTGAAATAAATGCTAAGTGATAAAGAGTTTGAAATCAAATTATTTTCTTATTTTGAGAAGTGACTAGAATAATTCTAGGTTTGGTATGACTTTAAGGCACTTCACAATTAAGCAATAACTTTTACTGCACTGCATAGCAACCTCTGCTCTTCAACATCTAATCCAAGAGGAGAAACAAGCAATAAAACAATTGTTCATTAAGATTTTATATTAACACAAACTAGAAGGCTCATTGATGGAGCAAGAGCAGCAGAAGGGAGCTGTTATAAAAGAAGTTGCAGTGTTGGACTAATCCTGGAAGGTTTCCTGGGGGAAATGATCCATTGGTTACAGTATTAAAGCTCTTTATGACATTTTTTTAAATTATATTTGGTACTTTGAATACCAACAAAAGATTTCCTCTATAAATCTTGTTCCTTGGCTTTTCTGTTTTGTTATCACAAGGATGAAGTCGTAAGTTATGAGAGAGGCTGGCAAGGCATAGATCAGTCTGCATTTTAGTCCCCCAGCAGAGAACACAATTTTAAACTTTTGTGTCCCTGGTCAATTGTATTAGTTTTCAAAATATGTATCCACTGTGTCTCCATGTGGGAGGACTCGGCCTTCTGATTGTTTGGCAAAGGACATGGCAGTGAGACTGACATCGGCAGAAGATTTGGAAACCTTTGTGAGGTCCACCATAAAGGTCTCTCTTTTCCTCTAATATAGGGCTGCCACATTTTTAGATGAGGCTCTTCTATTAAACTGGATCCCAAAGTGAAAGGAATGAGGGACAGAGCCACAATTGACCTAAGTCAACATGTAAAATGAGAAAAACATTAGCTTTACTTTTGTAAAGGCACCAACATTTGAGGTTATTTGTCATTGCAACATAACCCAGCAAAAAGTGACCAATATGCTTTTCTTCACAAAAATCCTATATAATAATAGCCTAATATGCTAATATTGGTCGGCCAGTCAGCTGTTCAACCAAAGTGTAATATGCTAATGATACGTGAAGGCTGCTCAACTGCTCACTATGACATTCACTGACCACCAGGGGTAGGTTAGCTTGCTGCTGGGGTCCAATTGATCAGGACTGAACAAGATAGGCAGGACATGCCCTGGAGCCCTTCTGTGATCCCTCCCCAGCTGGCCAACCTCCCATGTTTCTCCTTGGCCCCAATCATGTACCTGTGGAGTCCCTTAGCCTAGCCTGTGCCCTCTTGCAATCCACGAACCCTTGAGGATGTCAGAGAGCTGGTTTTGGCCCGATCCCACAGACCAGGCCCCTCACTGGTGTACAAATTCTTGTACCAGGCCTCTAGTTGTATATAATTCAACTTAAACTTAGAATTACATGCCTAATGAAAGAACAATCATTCCCTTTTGGATGAATTATCTGTTTTTATCCAAATGCACAGCTTCAGAAAGGCACAAATGCATCCATGAAATAGGAAAACATTCTCAACCACTGAGGCCAGTGGACTAAATTTTGCACATAGATGCCATCTTTTCTCTGCTGGAAGTTCCAGGAGGATACCACTCTAGATATGAAGGAAAACTAAGAAGAGATTCTTGTGCAACTGGAGGTTACAATTCGATTCCTGGTCAGGGCACATGCCCAGGTTGCAGGCTCAATTCCCAGTGGAGGGTATGCAGGAGCTAGCCAATTAATGATTCTCTCTCATCAATGATATTTCTATCTCTCTCTTCCTCTCCCTTACTTTCTGATATCAATAAGAATATATATATTTTTTAAAAAGATTCCTGCCAACTAGAGGGGGATTACTTTTCCTGGGAAGGAAGTCAATTGGGAAAAAAAAAAAGAGCTTTATCTGCTGACTTATACTGGAACAAGAATTTATACTGGAGCTCACCATAATATCATTTTCAATAATAATATCTCAGAGAAATATAAAAGAAACTTATTGAAGACAAAAATAGTTTATACAAATTGGCTAAGTTCTTGCTTAACATTCTTTCTTCCTCCTCTCCTCTTCCTTAAATTCTTGTTTAATTTTCCTTCTCTGTGTTTCTTTGTTATCCTTGCCCCAAATCTACTCATGGTCATTTTGAGAAGATGCAAGGATGATAGATATAAGTACATATAGATAGATAGTTTTATCTCTATTCAAAGCAAAAAATAAATATACATTTATTATAGGAGTTAAGTTTAAACTACAAAATATTAAAAGAACTTGTTTAAACCTAAACATCTAAAGCTTGAAAACCTTCCAAAACTGACTTAAAATTTGAGGGGTTTGACACTTTCTTTTAAGGAAGCCAAAGTGTATTCCCATTTGTCCCAGGGTTGGCTGGCCATAAACAACTTTAAATCAACTCCAAAAGGTGTCTTTGAGTGCCTGCTATGACCATGAATTTCATATTCACGTAGAATTTGTAGTTTAAAAGTATGATTATCTTACTAAAGAACCTTTTTGCCATGAGCTTTCTATTCTAAGATCAATTCCAATTAAACACCCTCCAACATTTCTGAGTTTGATTTGTATGGCACACATGACCAATTATCATTCCTTATTGTCAGGCAAGAGTGCCCTCCCCCTAATTGTGTGGAGTTTTTTAAATGTTTAAGAAAAGGTGTATGTGCAAAGCTAAACTTAGCTTTTAGTCACTCATGTAACATCTGGAAGCTGAGCACTGATGCCCAACGCAGACACCTCAGGTTACTTTTCTGAATCACATTTAAAACTAGAGGAAGAATTTTTATATTTATGCCATGATTTATGAATTGAAAACATTTTCTGATAATCTGAGGATTTAAATTGTTACTCTCAACAAATGTTTTGCTTTCTTTTTATAGTTTTGTGACATAGGAAAAAGAGTTGTGGATGAGGAGTTAGGAACTTAAGGTTATCTCAAATAACTTTATATGTAACCTTTGCATGACTTAACAAATGTAAATGGTTTAAAATTTCATGATTGTGAATATGAAGAACTGATTCTTATTCTAAATTGTTCTAGTCCAACCTAGAATGGTTATAATCATACTAAAGGCCTAGTGCATGGTTTTTGTGCACCAGTGGGTTCCCTCAGCCTGGTCTGCAGGATGGGGCTGAAACTGGTTCTCTGTCATCCTTTGAGGTCCTGGATTGTGAGAGGTCACAGGCCAGGCTGAGGGACCCCACTGATGCACAGTCAGGACCAGAGAGAGACGTGGGAGGTTGGCCAACCAGGAAGGGACTGTGGGAGGGCTCAAGGGCATGTCCGGTCTGTCTTGCTCAGTCCTAATTGGCTGGACCTCAGCAGGAAGCTAACCTATCAGTCAGAGCATCTGCCCCTTGGTGGTCATTGCACATCATGGTGACTGGTCAACTGGTCAACTGTCTGCCCCCTGGTGGTCAGTGCACATCATAGCTAGCGGTTGAGTAACCTTAGCATATCATTAGCATATTACACTTTGATTGGTTGAATGGCCAACCAGCCGACTGGGCACTAGCATATTAGGCTTTTATTAAATAGGATTGAACTGCATGAGAACTCAATGCCAATTGTCTACATACTGAAGAGAGTTGATTTTCTGTATTGGCTCTATGGCTTAAAACCATCAAAAGAAAGGGAGTATTGCAAAAGGCACTATTCCAAAATTAAACAATGCAGTCCATTAATTAAACAATGCATAAGGCATATAATGATGATAATTCCTGGGTATGTCAACCAAGAAACAGGCAAGCTGGTTGTTAAGTTGCCTCAACATAAGAATAATGACTGTGTGAGTGCTTGAGTAGGTCATTCCCTCTCCCAGTTCAAACTCTGAGGGAAGACAAAATGAATTTGCCACTCTGGTTTCTTTCTTTAATGCCAGAATGCCAAGAAAACCAATGTCTTAAGCTATCTTTGCTATTAAAACCACAACATACCCAATCTGTGGCTTTAGAGAACAGGAAGTCACTGAGGGTTAGAACTGAGTAGGAATCTTGTAGTTCATTTTATTCATTTTATTCATTTTAATGATGTGATTTTGAGGCACAGAGAGACAGGGGATAATTTGTCCAACATCACAAATCTAGCAAGAACAAGCATAGAAAGGGCTTTGCCCTAATCTGTTTACTACCATGTTAGGGTTTTCCTCTCTGCCATGTAACTTGAGAAACTTTCACCATTTCCCAAAATGAAACCCAGAAATAACAAGCATGAAATGTGAATTTTGCAATTAGAATTAAAAATTATCCTTTTGGAATTTTAAATCTAGTGGAAATAATAAAAATGAAGTCCTACTAGAGAAGTTTAATGTATGTTAATTCCCAGTCCCCTAGGCTACAGGGAAAATAGATCCCTGCTCCTATATCAAGCTACTGAGAGAACTCCATAAATTCTTTTCAGCCCAGAGGACCCTGGCATTATTCCCCACCATTCTGAATACTCCATAAAGGATTATATGTAAGGTGTACAAAAAATCAAAAAAACATGATTTTACTGTAAAGTTATCTTTAAACCAGAAGCACTGTCTTAACCTGACTTTTCTTCTTATCAAATAGTGTTAGGATATTAATTTTCCTGTTATCAAATCGGAATTATACTGGAACTGTTATTTAAATGTATATATCATGTGACTACAAATTATGAAACTAATTAAGTCTTGTAAACATCCTTAAAAGATTCAAATATGCAAAAAATTGTCGTTAAAGTGGCCACCTGTTAAATCAAGAGACCACAAACTCAGCGTTGCCACACACCTATGCAGTTTTTGCTGCTGTGTAGTAATTGCTCTTTTGGAAATTGCCTTCACAGCAATAACTTTACACAATTAAATTTAATCTTATTATTATAACCACACCCCGTGTTTCACCAAAAGCCTTATCACCTTTTTTTAATCACCCATGTTTTCTTCAAACTCAGCTCCTGATTATTTCCTCCAATTAAAAAAAAAAAGGAATTTTTCTTCAAAAGGCAATGATCTGTTACCAATCAAGATCACTTGGAAAGCATATTCATCAGGTTATTTAATATATTTAAAAAAGATCTGATTAGCGATGGCAAGAACACTGGAATAAGCACATGGCCTTCCAGTCTTTCACCAACCTGAACATATTCCTAGCACATGCCTTAAAATTCAATCTTCTTGACTTGAATAACCAACATTATAGCTTATACTCCCAAAGGAATACTCAAAAATTTTTCTTTAAGGTGGTTTGAAGCCAAAGGAAAAACATTTTGCTATACATCCTAGCCTATTAATTCTCTTATTCATTATGCAAAAAGAGAAGAAACATTTAAATTGTAATGATTTTCACCAGATCAATAAAGCCATATGCCAGCAAATCTCAATTTATTAAGGCTGGGGAAAAAGTAAAAATTTCAAATGTATGGTGGGGAGAGGAGAAGTTGGGTGGAGGTGGTTATTTGTGGAGGTGGTTATTAATTATTCTCAGTAAAAAAGTTTCTGTGACCTACTCCAAAACAGCTATTCCAGCCAATCTGTGCTGGAGGTCTTGGGACATTTGGAGAGGACAGAAGGCCCTTCATTGCCCCTTACTCACCAACCTAGAGCCTTCTTATCTTCTCCAAAGGCCTTGATGCCACCTGAGCTGCAGACATGAGACTTCCTTAATGAGTATGTTGCCCTTTCCACCTGGAGCTGGGGCTGCTGCCTGGACAGGAGGAGAAAAGCTATGGACATCGCATGAGAAAGAATGGTTCCTCCTTTTTCTCAGAACTGCACCCTGAGAAGCCAGGAAAAAGAAAAGAGGCACAGGAAAGCACTCCCACATTCCAATTTAGTGAGCAATAGAATGTAAGAAGGTTATCAGGTGGGCTCCTGGAGTCAGGCTAGCTGGGATTGAATTCTGGCTTTGAATTTACTTGGTCAACCTAGACAAGACCCATCAATTCTTTGGGCCTCAGTTTCCTCATCTATAAAATGGGAATCATAGGACTTACATTATATGTCATAGAGTTATTTTATCATAAGATTATTAGAACAGTGCTTGATACATGGTAAGTACTCAATTAATATTAACTAAAATGATTACTAATGATTATCATTTATTGACATAACATACACTGCCCCTAAATTCTTTCCATGAATTTATGTTGTTGTATAAAGTTTTACATATGTCTTTCTATGATTTTTTACCTTCCAAAATGAAATCACATCTGAACTATTTAATCGTGATATTTCCTTTCTTTGGTTAGCTCTATTATTAGTTGTATTACACATACATATGTCATTTTAACTTTTATAATGGCAAATTTTACATTCTTAGATACACATATAAATTTCTTAAATATATAAAATAAAAATTTAGCAATCATAAAAACAAATGCATAGCCTTCACTTACCTTCACTACACTTGTGTTCTATTCATTCTTCAGTGTCAACAAAGATAATTTACATCCTAAGAGAAAAGACACGTCAGAAACCAGAAATCATGACAACCCTTTCTGCCCAACTTCTAAGCATGTTTCTGAGCTAAACATACCCATGCTCTAAGGTGGTGAGAAAGATGACACACAGAGCCAATGAGCCACAGTCATGGCAGCAATTGTTAAATACTGACAATTTTGCTGGAGACCGCACTGGGTGCTTCTGGAGCTGTCCTGGATAGAATGGAATGACCATTTAAAGCACTGCTGCTTCAGAGGCGATGCCTCATTCTTTTGTAAATTAAAGGGCAGCCATTTCTTTCCAACCCCCAGGTGGCCCTCTTCAAGTTATCTCAGCTCAGGAGTTTGAATCCAATTCCAAGTATGTTTCATTTATGTCACAAATCACTAGAAGGACAGCAGGACTTGGATCCAGGAACTAATGCTAAATAACAGCATCTCCAAAGTATCTACTGTCCTGGAAAGCCCACTTTGAAACCAGATTTTTAAAGACATAGAATTTTGGAAGGAACCCACATTCCTTTTTGGCATCATCAGAAAAACATCTTCTCTGTAATTCTCTAATAAAGACAAGGTCTCATGTATTAATCTCCCTTAGGCAGGTGTCATTACTGGTATGTGAACTCCATAAGCAACCCAACTGCAATAAATAAACTGAAATAACGATAATCATAATATTATAATAACCACCCACTATTGCATTATCAATGTGTTTCTTTCATATGATACTTTGTCAAGTGCTTTCTTATATACAAGATCTCTGCCTTCCCATTTCTACCAGGATTTCTCACCAACTGATAAGTAAGCACTCTAACTAATTCTGAGGAATGTCCAATGGGATTATTTTGAAGGACCTAATTATAGTTGCTGAGGAAGAGGCTCATTTTAATTAAGATTAAATTAGGATAAAATTGTTTTGAGAGATTGGTAATTGTACCTTGGGCTTTAAGATAACCAAACTTAATGCCTATAACCTCACCCATTCTCATACATCTGCTGCAGTATTTTAGTGTATCTTAGAGACCAATCATAGTTTTGTGGGTTTTTTCCCACATTAGCACACAATTATATGTATCTAAAATAGCTTATGTATTTGTAAGTCACAGCACTTGCAAGCACTTCAAGCTTCTGTTGAGAAAATTAACCTATATGCCATCGTTGAAAATGCTCCTTCCTTCATCTGTGAAGTCAGCTAAACTGCTTTATCACCTCATGGCCTTCTTTTAATGAATTTCAAACTAGATCGCCATAGCTCACCAATATCTGTAACCTCCTGTTCCTCCCAGGCACAAAACTATATTGTATTTTTCAGCCTCTATTTTCCACAATAGAGGGGTACCTAAGACTGAGATCTTGACAATAGAACATCAGTAGAAACAATGGGCCATTTGCAGTCCTGGGCCACTAGAACCTTCCATTTGTGATTCTTGCTTTCTTCCCTAGCTGAATAGAAATGATCCTCAGGACCTAAAGTAAGTGATGGAGCCTTTAGAATCTAAAGTTTAGATAGAAAGACCTGGGTCCCTGAATGACTGTGTGGAACAGAGTTGCTTTACCTGACCCTGATATTACATGATGAAATCAATCCTTGTGTTAAGACACTGAGGTTTGCAGGGTTATCTGTTACAGCAACTAACATGATCAAATACAGTCATCTTCTCACTCCCTTCTGTCTCTCCATTTTCATCTAACATTTTCTCCTTTGATTCATTTTGTAAAGAAGTACTGTGTGCTGGAGAAACCAAGATGGTGGCACAGGTAAATACCTGAACTTGCTGCCTCGTACAACCACTTCAAAACTACAACCAAAAGACAAGATGGACATTATCCAGAACCATAGGAAGGCTGGCTGAGTGGAAATTCTACAAATAGAAGGAAAGAGTAAAGCACACTGAGACTCGGAGGAGATGCGGAAGTAAAGTGCAAAGGTACAGAGACACACCCATGCTGCAAGGGCTGGCAACTGAGGACCTGGTTATCTTTTTCAATTGGGAGAGAGACACCAGCTCCCCACTGCTCTGAACTGCAGTTTTAGGCAAGACTCTGGGGACCCAGACTCATATGGGGAGAAACTGGGTTGTCTGGCATAGGGATAAACTTGAGGGCGGCTTTCATTCAGAGGTGCTTACAGCAATTACTGAGGGACACTGAGACCTGGGGGCCTCTTAGGGCAGGGCTTAGGATCAGGCATAGCTGTTTGTTCCACCCTGTTGATTCCCTGGGACCCCGCCTCACCCAAGCTGTGCACAGAGGCTTTTGCATATGAATGGCCTGACCCTTAGCAATCTAAAATTACCTAACAAACTGCAGCTGGGCCAGAAAGTCCCAGAACATCCAAAAGAAGGGCCAAGGCCCCACAGAAGCTTGCATTGCTTCACAGCAAGGCCTCATCTGGGCATCTCCAAACCTCAAACAAAGAAGAGGAATCTGCAGATCTCTCCGTAGCTCCTGATCAGTGGCCTCAAGCAGAGGCTAAATTTGCACCTCCATGGACATCCAAGAGGCAGTGTACCCAGTGGTCAGAGTGGAACCATCCAGATTACAACTCCTCAGATTCATAAGGGACGCACTCAGGGGGCAGAAACAGTGATCACCAAAGCCCCATTGAAGCAAGTCTTGCCCCATAAGGGTGTTTCCAACACAGAAGTTCTCCCAGAGTAGACACAGCTGATCCTCACAGCCAATTGGCCTGGAGATCAATTCTTCCCAGGGATACCAATAACAATCAAGGCTTAACTACAACAAACCTGTGCACACAGCCCACAAAGGGGTGCACCAAAAGTGCCCACCTCAGGTCATTTTAAAGGCTGAGCCACTGGACACCTAGTACACAAAGTCACTCTATCAACACAAGAAAGCAGCCAAAATGCAGAGACAAAGAAATATGTCACAAATGAGAGAAATGAAGGAAAGCAAACTACTGGATATAGAGTTTAAAACCATGGTTATAAGGTTTTTCAAGAAGCTTCTAGAAACCACCAATAAATTTAGTGAGACCCTCAAGGATATGAAAAAGGATCAACTAGAAATTAAGAATAATATACAGAAATCCAACAGCAGACTAGAGAATCACAAAAATCAAGTCAAAGATTTGAAATACAAAGAAGCAGAAAACACCTAACCAGAAAAGGTAAAAGAAAAAAATAAATAAAAAATATGAAAATAGTGTAAGGAGCCTCTGGGACAACTTCAAGCATACCAACATCCAAATTATGGGGGTTCCAGAAAAAGAGAGAGAGCAAGATATTGAAAACCTATTTGAAGAAATAATGGCAGAAAACTTTTCCCATCTGGTGTAAGAAATAATCTTACAAGTCCAGGAAGTGCACAGAACCCCAAACAAAAGAAATCCAAAGAAGACCACACCAAAACACATCATAATTAAAATGTTAAGAGCAAAAGACAAAGAGAGAATATTAAAAGCAGCAAGAGAAAAACCGTTAGCTACCTACAAGGGAGTACCCATATTATTGTCAGCTGATTTCTCAACAGAAACTATGCAGGCCAGAAGGGAGTGGAAGGAAATATTCAAAGTGATGAATAGCAAGAACCTACAACCAAGATTACTCAGCAAAGCTATCATTCAGAATTGAAGGGCAGATAAAGAGCTTCACAGATAAGAAAAAGCTAAAGGAGTTCATTACCATCACCACCAAACCAGTATTATATGAAATGCTGAAAGGTACTCTTTAAGAAGAGGAAGAAGAAGAAAAAGGTAAAGATAAAAATTATGAACAACAAATACATATTTATCAACAAGTGAATCTAAAAATCAAGTAAATCAAAAATCTGATGAACAAAATAAACTGGTGAATATAATAGAATCAAGGGCATAGAAAGGGTGTAGACTGACAATTATTGGGGAGAAAGGGGTGTGGAGGGTGTGGGAAGAGACTGGACAAAAATCATATATCTATGGATGAGGACAGTGGAGGGGTAAATGCAGAGAGTGGGGTGAGAACCCTGCGGAGGGGAGCTATGGGGGGAAAAAGAGGAACAACTATAATAATCTGAACTATAAAGATTTATATTTTAAAAAAATAATTACTATGTGCTAATCATATGTGCTAGGAATAGAGCACGTTTCATAGTAACTATGTGCAAAGTAGCCCAAATAAACAGTCAACCACCTTATAATTTGACAAGAACAATTACTTAGGTCTACTACTTTAGGAGAGGTGTCAGCAACTATAGTCTAGCTGTTTTGGTAAATTATATTTTATAGAAAAATAGCCATGCTCATTCATTTTCCTACAAGACGGCAAGAATGACCAAGAAGTCCTTGTCACCTGCAGCATCCATGCTACATTGGCTGTGTTGAGTGGTAATGATAGAGATTGATGTTGAAAACCTAAAGTATTTTCTGATCATTTAAAGAAAAAGTTTACTGACTCTTGCTCTATAATATTTTGGAAAGGGTTTTCAAAGGAGATACACATGAGGTGGGTTTTGGTGAAGTACTCTATGGTTAAAAAAAAAAGAAGAAGAAGGCATTCTGGGGAGAAATAATAATAATAATGATGATGATAATAATAATAATAATAATAATAATAATAATAATAATAAAAGCAAAAAAGACATCAATTTAAAGGTTACTCAGACAGCATTTAGAAAACACCCAAGGGTGAGTAACCCTCCCCTCAGATTACCAGTTACTCCTGGGAATGAACAACAGGAAAAACCATACTGACAGGAAGCATTTTAAAACAAGCAAACCTATTGACCTCAGACCTTTCATTCTGTCTAGGTGCCAACTTTTAATAGATAATATTATATCAACACTAAATAGCTTCAAACTCAGCTACAGATAAATGAACTGTAAGTCTTCAGCCATCACTTCATAGTATAGACAAATAGAATGTCCTGGACAACGATGCAAAGGGAAGTGTCACTCTCAGATAACTTTCACTCATTCTTCTGTAAAAATCCTACTGATAAATTAGAAGAGAAATTGTATTTAACAAAGGAGAAATGAATTTAGGCCCCTTATGAAAATAAATTGAAAACATGTGTTGAAAATATATTCCTTGTCTTGATCTGTTCAGGTTGCTGTAACAAAACACTGTAAGTTGGGCAGCTTAGATTTTTATTTCCTTACAGTCTTGTAACTGGAGGTCCAAGAACAAGTTGCCAGGATGGTCAGTTTTTGGTGAGAATGCTCCTCTTGGCTTATAGACAACCCCCTTTTCACTGTGTCTTCTCATGGCAAAGGGAGAAAGCTTTGGTGTCTCCCTTTTCTAATAAGGCACTATTCATATCAGGAGGGTCCCACCTTCATGGCCTATTTAAACCTAATTATCAACTAAAGGCCCCTTCTCCAATTACTACCACATTGGAGATGAGGGTTTTAAGACAATTCAGTCCATAGCATTCCTCAAATAATAATAATAATAATAATAATAATAATAATAATAATAATAATAATAATAAATATAAAAACATGCATTTATCATTTACCTATTAAACATATTTTTGAGTTCCTATTATGTACCAGGCACTTCTCTAAATTTGAAGATGCAACATTGAATAAAACAGACAAGATTTCTTCTCTTACAGAGTTTACTTTTTAGTGGTAGAAGACACATGATCAGGTCGACAAATAACAGAGAAGGGTAACTTCAATTTTTTATTAAGTCTTCTTCTTTAGAATAGAAATTAAGGAAGACCTCATGAGGAGGTGCATATAAAATAACATGGAATTGTAACCAAAATCAGCTATGCAAAGATTTGGGGATAAAAGGTTCTAGGTGGAGAGAAAATCAAGGGTTAAAATTTCAAGGTAGGAAAGAGTGTGGCCTGTTTGAGAAACGGAAATAAAGTCTGTATGGCTTCAGCCTCAAAAAATCAGAGAAGGGGGAGAGGGAAGAGAGAAAATATTTAAAGGGCTAATGACTATGCAACTTTCCAATTTGATTAGAAATATCCACTCCAGGATTCAATACACTCAATGAATCTCTAGAAGAAGAAAAGAAGCCAAATAACACTGTGATACATCATGATCAAATTGCTGAAAGCTAAAGATAAAGAGAAAAATCTTATATGCAACAAGTAAAGAGGAGACAAACATGTATACAGATAAATAATGATGGGTATATTTTCATCAAAAACAAAATAGTCAGATGGCAATGGAGCAACACCTCTGAGGTGCTGAGAAAAGGGGATTTTCAATCTGGAGCTCTATAGCCAGCAAAGATATCCCTTAATTATGGGAATGAGACAGATATTTTCAGATGGTCAAGGATAATAGAAGTTATTTCCAGGAGAGCTACACTACAAAGAATGCTAAAAGAAGTGTTTTAGGCTGAGGGAGGATAGTGGAAGATAGAATCTCAGATCTACAGGAAATACTGAAGTACACCAGAAATAATAAATGTGGAAGTTGTTATTTTTTATCAATTATTTGGTAAAAAATTTACCATTTAAAACAAAAATGATAGCAATATGTTGAAGGGTTTGTAACATGTGGAGAAGTAAACTGTTTGAAGATCATGGTACCCAAGGCTGAAGAGTATAGATGGATATATATTGTTGTAAAGCCATTGCCTTACATACAAGATGATGTCATGTTATTTCAACATAGACATTGCTGAGGAGGAACATATATTATGGTCCTACAGAAAGCACTAGAAAAATGAAACAAAAAAATAAATTAAAAACAATAACCTATAGTGACCATAAGCTTTTGACCATAAGCTGCAATAAGAAATATCACATAGCTATCTCTACTAGCACACAAGTGCTTCACAACATTCTCACACACAAATACATATATATCATAGAAAAAACAATTATTAAGACCTTGTCAATGTGGCTCAGTTAGTTGAACTTGTCCCTGCACCAGAAGTTCCTCTGCTGAATTCTGGTTAGAGAGTGTGCAGGAGGCAGCCAATAGATGTTTCTATCTCTCCCTCTTTCTTCCTATTTCTGTAAAAATCAAAACGTATTTTTTTTAATTTATTCAAAGCAATATTTATTATTACTAAGTACAATAAGTATTTCTTATTCCTTTTCATTTTTAAATCAATCATAACCTGCTGAATTATTTTTTTAATTTAGGCAAATGTGCTTTTTTTTAGGCTATTGCTTTTTAAAAAAATATATTTTATATATTTTTTACAGAGGGGAAGGGAGAGAGATAGAGTTAGAAACTTTGATGAGAGAGAAACTTCGATCATCTGCCTCCTGCACACCTTCTACTGGGGATGTGCCCGCAACCAAGGTACATGCTGTTGACCAGAATCGAGTCTGGGACCTTTCAGTTCACAGGCCGATGCTCTATCCACTGAGCGAAATCAGTTAGGGCCTGCTGAATTAATCTTACTATCAAATTCTTATCATGGATCACCACTTGAAATTCAAAAAATACTTTTATATAGTATCAGCTCTGCATCAGAACATATGCTTTGATTTTTTAACTTTTGTTATATAATTGATGTTCACTAAAATATTCCATGCAGAAGATAAGTAATTCTTATTTTAGAAATGAGAAAATACAATTGGAGAAATGAACATTCTCAAGACTCTAAGACTAGTAGGTGGGAAAGGGAAGATTTCAATGCATATGTAAATATAATAAGTTTGAGTGCTATGTCATTAAGCACTACTGATATATCTCCCCCTGGCCATTAAATTTGGGGACCCGAGCACCATGGATGGGTGCAAGTAACTATAGGCATTTTTCTTGAAATAAAAAAGCTTGAGCATGATAAATTTCTAACCTTCAAGATTTCATATCCTATACTTTTATTTGTATATAATATTGGTGAGTGGGTGGCAACAGAAATCTATAAAACATATAAATGAGAAACTATAATCTAATGAGCCTATATTTCAGTTCTAAGAGTCTATAAACCTATAATTCTAATCAAGGACCCAGCGTCCTGCTATTCTATAACTAAGCCACAAGATAGGCAGTTATCTAAATTGCTCAGAAAGCTATATAAAGACAAAGATTCCTTTGTTTCTTTGTTAGTCCACCCTGAATTTTTGCAAGGCCTAGTGTTAATGAGAGTCTTTTAGTGCAATTTAACCATATTCCTCTTAATTTGTTGTAAATTATACGAATATAATAATCTAGCTTGCCTCAGGATAATAATTCTTTTCATATACTTATAGAATTGAAAATAACTCTTCAATATTTAGCTTTTATCTCTTCAGACTAAATAAATACAATCCCCTTAAATCTGATTGGTTGTCTTAACTTTCTCTGTAATCATTTGGTAGTACCTCTCAGAAGACCCTCTCTGCTTTCCCCACATGCATTTAAAGGGTAGAACCCTACAGTGATTGTATTACTCTATTAAGGCCCTGGCCAATGTCAAGTATGGCTGGGTGATCTGTCCTTTTTGCCTGATGTGTTCTTAGTAATAGAGAATTGAGTATTACATTAACATTTTCAAAAGCATTATTGTCAGTTTTTTTGACCTGCATAAACTGAGGCCATGCTGAATCTCACTTTTATAAACTGCCATAAACTGACTACACCAACACCATACATTCTCTGTTTAAAGATCTGCTCATATGCTTTTAAGGAATTTGGATTTCTTCTTTCCTAACTTGATTTTCTTCCTCAAACTTTTTAAACTGGTTTTCACTATATGACATTATTGTTTGTATTGACTTTAAGAGTTGCTTTTATATTAAGAATTTAAACTTTTTGGAATTTGTCTATGTATTTTCTTTTAGGTTTGTATAAATCAAATATATTGCCAGTTTTTCCCTTTGTTCTTTTTTTTTTCATTGTTTTTATGGAAAATTCTTTTCAACCCCAATACTAATCAATAATTATCTATATATTTTGTGGGAACCTCTTTCCACGTCCTGCGTGGTTCAGGGTTCCCGGGTCAGGGTTCGGGTTCTGAAGGAGGCCGCACGCAAACGAAATGAGAGACTAGAAAGCACAAATTTGGCGATATTGGGGGGCCAGGCGGGAGCCTTCCTCTAGTGGAAAGGACTGCCACTTGCTCTGGCCTTTTTCTCCCTTTTATTAAGGCTTTGGGACACACCCCTAGCCTTTAGGCAGGAAATAACAAAAACAGAAATTAACAAGAAACAAACATAGAGGTTGCTTCAACCAATAATGTTTCAACTAAACAGTGAGTAATTAGCTCTGACCTTTCAGAGCAATTAAGGTTGACCAGCCTTCTGGCTTCCTGTTTACATCCATTTAGTGAGAACAATATTTGGTTTCCGACAATATTTTTTAACATTTATAAGATTTTACAGTTTTGTGCAATCAACTTTTAAATCATATAGCACCAATTTTGGCATTTATCTTATTGTGAGATAATGATAAAAAATCACACATATATGTGTAAGAGAAAGTTTTCTAACTTTTTTTCTTTCTTTTTTTAATATATTTTATTGATTTTTTTACAGAGAGGAAGGGAGAGGAATAGAAAGCCAGAAACATCAATGAGAGAGAAACATCCATCAGCTGCCTCCTGCATGCCCCCACTGGGGATGTGCCCGCAACCAAGGTACATGCCCTTGACCGAAATCAAACCTGGGACCTTTCAGTCCCCAGCCCAACGCTCTATCCACTGAGCCAAACCGGTTTCAGCTTGTGATACTTTTTTAATAATATATTTAATTCTTAAATAATTACAAATGTTTCAGGGTTATCTGTTAATATATTACAAAATATCAATACACTATATCATATATAAAAGGCTCTTAAGAAATAAACCTCCAATAGAAATATGAATAAAGACCATTTATAAATAGAGATATAAAATTTTTATAAACATGTGGAAAACATTCATCTTTACAACCAAATAAGTAAAGAATAAAATTATATACAACTTTTTCTATTGGATAAGCAACTATTTTTTCAAGTTATTATAGTGTTAGGGTGATTGAGATTGTTTTTAAAATGCATGCTTTGAAACACTGCTGTTGGAGCTCTTTTTCCTAATATTTTCTTCAGATAATTTTCAAACTTTTGAAAATTTAAAAGTATTGTATAGTACAATAAATAATACAATAAATATTCATATACCCTTCTTTATATTCATTAATTGTTAACATTTTTCATATTTGTTTTCTGTCTCTATGTCTCCTCATTATATATGCACATGCATATCTGTATGTTTATGTATACACATATGTGCATATATTTATAAGATATACACATATATTTATATTTTTATTTTTTTTGCTGGATCATTTGAAAGTTGGTGCAGACATCATGATACTTTATGCTCAAAAATTTTAACCTGCCCTCACCCATGTGGCTCAGTTGGTTGTGTGTCATCCCATGCACTAAAAGGTTGCTGATTTGATTCTCAATCAAGGCACATGCTGCGAGTTACAGGCTCAGTCCCCAGCAGGGGGTGTGTAGAAGGCAACCAATCAATGTTTCATTCTCACATCAAAGTTTTTTTCTCTCTCCTCCCTTTCTCTCTATCTAAACATATTAATTAACATATATATATTATTTTAATCTGCAGCTAGAAGTGTTTTACACATGAATAATATCTTTCTAAACCAATTTGAAGAGATGCATCAAAGTCTTCAAAATATAAATCAACATAATAATTTCACACCTAAACATTTGTTCAAAAGATATGCCATTCTCATTCCTCAATCTGAGCTTCTTTTTTTAAAGGCATCCAGTGTAACATTAGTTCTTATATATGATTTAACAGAAAACTACTCAAATAATTGCACAGGAGATGTAAAATTAATTCTAGTTTTTGACATTAATGGAATACAAATATGTGATAGCTTTTTTCTCAGAAATTTGTTCTTTGATAGATTTATTTATCCCATTAATGCATACTCAGAACTTTACCAAGATAGATAAGAAATGAACTTGCCCTCAGGGAGTTTGTTATCATGAATGGTTCTTAAAGCCATTCCTAGAATTGTAGACTTTCCTTAGAAAGGAAAAGTTACTGAGGGATTTTAGATAATTTTTCTAATCTGATTTGCATTTCAGAAAGATGGTCTGAAAGACATTTCTAAAATTAGATTAAGCTGAAACCAGTTTGGCTCAGTGGATAAAGCATCGGTCTGCAGACTGAAAGGTCCCAGGTTCAATTCTGGTCAAGGGCATGTACCTTGGTTGCGGGCACATCCCCAGTAGGGGGCGTGCAGGAGGCAGCTGATCAATGTCTCTCTCTCATCGATGTTTCTAACTTTCTATCTCTCTCTCTTCCTCTCTGTAATAAAATAAAATAAAATTAGATTGAATGAGAAAAATATTTGTTCAGTAAAACAGTTGTGAGGCTGTTGCAGTAGTCCATGAGAACTGAAAGAAGTGGAGAGACTCAAGAGAAATTAATAGAAAGTAATGAAAAATAAAGTTTGGACATTTTAGCTAAAAAGGAGGACTGCAAGACCCCTTTCAGGTTTCCAGACTTAAACTAATGGATGATGATGGTGTTCCCCCCCTCCCCCCCCATGGCTAGAGAGCTGGGAACATCAAGTCAGGTGAGAATAAGGAGTATAATCCTGAGTTCAGTGTGATACTCAGTAGACTGGGGAATATATAAGGCTGACTCTGGGAACATGGTAAAAGTTATGAAATCTACACTAATAAAAGCCTAGGTAGCTCTCGCACCACTCCCCTCAATGTCATCACAAGATGGCCACCCCCATGTTGTCACAAGATGGCCATCCTCACATCATCACAAGATGGTTGCCACAAGATCACCACCCTCACAATGTCACAAGATGGCCACCAAAAGATGGCCAGCAGGGGAGGGCAGCTGTGGGCAATCAGGCCAGCAGGGGAGCATTTAGGGGATGATCAGGCTGGCAGGCAGAAGACGTTATGGGCAATACAGCAGGCAGGCAGGTGAATGGTTAGGAGCCAGTGGTCCCGGATTGTGAGAGGGATGTCCCACTTCCAGTTTAAACTGGCAGTTGGACAACTCCTGAGGAGTCCCAGATTGGAGAGGGTGCAAGCTGAGCTGAAGGACACCCCCAATGTGTGAATTTTGTGCACCGGGCCTCTAGTTAGACAAAACTATGGATTTAGAAGACATCAGGGTATAGTCAGTAGTTAGTTAATGCCATAGAAGTAAATGAGATCATCTAAGAACAGTATGGAAGTTAAAAAGAAAATTGAGGTTAGCTCTCTAGAAAACAGTTTAAAAGTAAATAATAAAACAAAAATATAAGAAAATTTGTAAAATCATTTGCATAATTTAAGGAAGCAAGTCTTCCTAAAAGCAAAATAAGACATTCATAAATCATAAAGGAAATGATAAATATACTTACCTACATGCATCGTAAGTTTTTTTTCATGACAAATGACACCATTAAACAATGTTAAAAGTCAAACAAATGAAGGGTAGCAGAATATGCTACCCTAAAATATGCCACTTTGGCATAGGATTATCTGGAGCTAAAGGCAATTGAAAACCAGCTGATAGATATAAGAAAACTCTCTGTACTTACTCTGTTTGTATAAAAGCAAGACATAAATTTGTAAAGGTATCCCTCTCTCTTCTCTTCCTGGAAGGACAGAAGTTGATCACTTGAAGTAACTCTAGATTCTTATCAGGCCAGAGACAACACCAGAGAAATATATATGTTGTAGTAACATATAGAAATGTTTAAGCATTTTGAAACATTTCTATGGGACACTTCAAATAACACCCCTCCTTTCTCAGACAATCTACATATATAAAAAGCCAGCGACCTTAATGCCAGCCGTCACAACTGGAACAACCAGAGACCAGAACACCACAGCCCCTTGGCCAGGCTGGCCTCACCTCCAGCAGGGACCCCCACCCTGATGGGGATGTGGCCAGCCTGCAAACTGCCAGCAACCCTTATTCAGGGAGGCTTCACCCCCAAGTTGGGATCCCCATCCCAATGGGGGCATGGCTAGCCTGCAAACCACCAGAGCTGGCCTTGCACCCCAGTGGGGACCCTCCACCCAGATTCAGGGCTCCCATCAAGGCAGGCCAGTTGGTCCCCACCCATGCACCAAGTCTTTATTTCTATATAATGAAAGGGTAATATGCAAGTTGACCCTAAAGGCAGAACAACCACTGGACCAGTTATCATTGAGGTGCACTGACCATCTCTCGGTCCCTTTCCCCGGTTGGCAGGCTCTGACTGCCTGATGGCAAACATGGAATGGGGATGGGTGGCAGGGGATGTAGGCAGTGCCAGGCTAAGGCCCTCGCCCTGCCAGTTGCTCCACATACAGAGAGCAACTCATGGTGGGGGTGGGGCCTGTGAGCGAGTGGGAACAACCAACCTGTCAATCCCTTCTCCTGGCTGGCAAGCCCAGATCATCTGATGGCAAAAGGGTAACCAGGAATGGGTGGTGGTGGTGGACGGGGAAGGCTGTAGGCAGCGGGGAAGATGGCCCTGATCGCAGGCCAGGCCTAGGGACCATACCCAGGCACAAATTTCATACACTCTAATATATAATAAACGTTATATATATATATAATGAACTTTACAAACTAGCTCTCATCTCCCATTATTTTCCCCCATACATTTACACTCCCACAATTTGCCAACTAGAAACTCATTCCTTTTCCTTTGTCTTGTCACTTCTGTAGAAAGGTTTTGTTCTTTGCTAAGATGCTATACAAGGCCAAATTATAACCACTCCTTTGTGTTATTCATCACTGAGCATTCCCATTTATTCTCAAGTATTACATTATTATAAATATAATTGGTGGGGGTCAATATTAATTGACCAGAAAAAATGACCAGATAAATTAATAAGTGAAAAAAGTATATTTTTATACTTATAAATAATGTAAGTATAAAATAAGACATTGTTCAAATAAAAATATCGTATCTACCTACTTTCATGTCAGTGGTTCTACTTTGCACCTAAATAGTTCCTGTAGGCTTCAGACATGCCAGGGCCTGCTTAGAGTCAGACCCCCTGCGGGGTCAATTTGCATGAGGAATTGCAAGGACTCAAAAAAAATCTAACTTCAACAAGATAGAGTTGGACACACTTTTGGTCAAACAGTGTCGGGAGAGGTGTGATGTTTCAGAGCACAGCATAAGGATATAAAAAAAAAAGAAGCATGACATCATTAATGTTTTCTGACCCAGTTGAGAAGATGAGGCTGTACAATTTGAGAGCAGTGTAGGAGACGTGCTGACACGCTGGGATTTCAGGGGCTTTAGCAGGAAGCACACCTAGTGTCAGCAGCAGCAGTCACACTGGTGGGCATGGCAGCATAGAGGGAACACTGGAAACTTGATCAGGTGTCTACAGGGTCAGCGCTCAGCAGCAGAATTCGGAGCAGCAGGAAGATGAACTTCAATGATGGGCACTGGCGGCAGCAGGGCAGTTCCTGCACATTCTGTTTTATTCACTTAACATTATAAAATCTCTCTCTACATTTCTCTGCTCTTCTTAAATATCATTTTAAATAGATCAAGAATGTTTTATTGATATGATATATGTACCTTATGAACCTCTTTTGTGTTTTTTACTCTGTACTAATATTCACACATATAGCTTTGATTGATTCCCAAGTAGGCACTAACTGATGGCTTCAAATGTTTTGGACACTAACAAATGTAAAGTGCAACACTACCTCTTGCTTTTTGTTTCCCACAGTGTTGAACCAATTTAGCATGCCATCAGCAATGTTTGAGTTATCAAGCTTTTGTCACAAAGAAGACAGCTAGTGTCACCTTTTCCACTTAACAAATATTTATTGAGTGTCTGCTATGATTGACCACTCTTCTGGGTACAGGAGAACAGTAAACAAAACCCAAAATTCTTTGTCTTCATGAAGCTGAGTTAGTGGGCAGAGACTGGTTTTCTAAAGATAAAGTCATTTTCTGTATTGCTTCGATTTTAATGTTCTTTGTACTTGTGGAAGTGATCACTATTCTGTGTTTCTTTGCTGACTGTCACTGCAGTTGTGTGAACTGCATTTTCATGTCTTCTTAATGATGGGAAGATATATGAGTGGCCTCCCAGTTTCTGTTTTCCTCCAAGCTTCTATGCTACTTCCTGATTCCTGGGATGATTATCTTTAGAAATCACTGCCCTGCACCACCAAATAAAGAAGTTATGCAGAGTACCCAGCTGGCATAGCTCAGTGGTTGAGGGGCAACCCAAGTAAATGTCATGATTCAATTCCTGGTCAGAGCACAGGCCTGGGTTGTGGGTTCGTTCCTGTGCAGGAGGCAGCCAATCAATGATTATCTCTCATCATTGATGTTTTTGCCTCTCTCCCTCTCCCTTATTAATAAAGTATATATGGAAGTTACTCACAGCTAAGAAAAATCCATCTGCCATAGAATTCTGTGTTTCCCACTTGCAGACCTTTCATTTTTCAGGGGATCTTTGGGAGCCTTCCATTTTCCATCAAGTCTCCTTACCCAGTAGAAGCAGTTTCTCTTCTTGTCACCAATGTTGATTTTTGAGAATAGCTCCCCTAATTCTTTCCACATCCAGTGCTGTTTGCTCTGTTTTTCCTTCCCTTTTCCCTTCTGGAGAAAAGGACTCTCCTAAAGAGACAAAAGTCCTGGCCAACCACATCCGGCCCTACCCTACAACAATTTATATTCTCCAGTCCCAAAGCCTCGCCAGACCCAGGCAAGCACCAGGTCGGCCCCCTTCTCCGTGCACAAGCCCCATGTAATGGAAAGACCTCTGCCAGTCCCCAAGACACCAGCCCTGCTCCCGTCTAGAAGTGGGTCTTGCTGCTTGCACCGCCCTACACATGGGAAAGGAGCTGGTCCATTGGTTTCACTATAGGTGATAACCTCTGTTTGTCATGTCTAATGTGATCCTTTCACAGCTGCCGACCTAAGTCATTTTGTTCTTGTTGTATATGAGTTTACAATTTGTTTATTAGTCAAATCAGTCCATCTTTTCCTTTGAAATTTCTACTGTCACTTTAAAGTGAAAAATAATAGTTTTTCCAGACATTTGATGGGAAATAATTTACATTTTCTACTACGTTTTTGTTTCTGCCATTTTAGCCATCCAAATTTTTTTGATCATAGAGTCTGAAATTGAGATAATAGTTGATTCTTTTTAAAAAATGTTAATACCCTAAATAAAGTATATTAAATAATTATTTTCTTCGCCATTCTTTTGAGATATCTCTTGTTATCTATTATAACATTAAAACAATATGCTTATTTCTGGACCATTGTATTCTATTTACTTACATGCCCAATGCTTCCCCTTTATAAAATACTAGTTCGTGATCTTAGTTGAGCATAATATTGTTAAGTACCATGGGGCCCAATAACCTGGATTAGAGCCCTGGCTCATCAATTTCCTAGTCATTGTGTGAACTTGGGAAAGCTACTTAATCTCCTTAGATGTGAGTTTCTTTATTTGAAAAATTAGATAATAAAAAACACCTGTTTGTGTGAAGATTAAGTAAGGTATTTACTGTATGTAAAGGCTTTAAACAATGTCTAGTATATAAACAATGTATAGTAAGTGTTCAAGAAATAATATGTATTAATTCAATATAAATTATAACCATAAAGTTCAAAAATTCTATTAATGTTTCTGAGTTAGGTTACATCAGACCACTAATTTGATTGAGTAAAATAAAGGTATTTCCAATTTATTATTAATTTAAAGGACAGTAGTACAACTCTCCACTTGTCTTCTCTAATATTTGTCAATGAAATTTTACACTTTTGTTTATATTAAATAAGATAGCATCTCTATTATAAAATAAAACAGTATTTAACACATGTGAGAATGGTTTTCTTACTGATATGAAATAGAACATCCTATCTAATAAAAGAGTAATACACAAATTGACTATACCTCCACTACACCACAAGCCATGCTCACTAGCCATGCCCACCAGCCAATCAGGAGCGAGTATGCAAATTAACCCAACCAAGATGGCTATGGCCATAGAAAGAGGAGAAGGGAGGTTTGGATTGCCCCAGTAATGGAGGAAGCCAAGCTTTCAACACACCCTGGCCAGCCCAGGTCTCCACTCAAGGCTACAAAGTTTTAATTGTAGAAGAGAAATAAATCCCAGATACCAGGGCCTCCACTTGGGTCACCAGAGGGAGTGGTTGGCCTGAAAACCACCACAGGCCCCTCACCCAGGCTGCCCCACACCCCAAGAGAATCCCCATCCTAATCCAGGAAACCATTCTGAGCAGACCAGCTGGGCCCCACATGTGTAGCAGGCCTCTATCCTATCTAATAAAAGAGAAATATTCAGATTGACCATCACTCCAACACACAAGATGACTGCCCCATGTGGTCAAAGATCCTCCCCCCATATGGACAGAAAATGGCCACCACAAGATGGCCAGCAGGGGAAGGCAATTGGGAGGGACCAGGTCTGCAGGAGAAAGCAGTTGGGGTGGACCAGGCTTGCAGGAAGGGCAGTTAGGGGCAAACAGGCTGGCAGGGGAGCAGATAGGCATCAGTCAGGCTGGCAGGGGAGTGATTAAGGGGTGATCAGGCTGGTAGGCAAAATCAGTTAGAGGCAATCAGGAAGGCAGTTGGTGAGCAGTTGGGAGCCAACAGTCCTGAATTGTGAGAAGGATGTCCGACTGCTCGTTTAGGCTCGATCTGGGATCAGGCCTAAACGGGCAGTCGGACATCACTCGAGAAGTCCCAGATTGTAGAGGGTATAGGCTGGGCTGAGGGACACCACACTCCCCGTGCATGAATTTTATGCACCTGGCCTCTAGTTTTGGAATAAGTCTTGAAGATCACTTTCCACTGATGGTGTCTCTTATCAGCTTGAAATTAAGGATAAATCCCACAATCTTTCTGAACCCTAGTTTTTTCATCATCTGTGAGATGGGGATATGAACACTTACCTCCCAGAATTAGGAGAATAACTGAGATATTAAATTCAAAGCACCTGGCACTCATGACATTTTCATTTCATCTAGAATATATTTTATTTATAAAGAAAAGTGTTGTTCTATTCTTAAATCTCCAATCTTTCTATTATAAATTTGTATTCAAATAAATATTTTAAATGTATTTTCTTTGTGATTAAAATCCAATTTGAATACTATCTCAAGCAAAAAAAGATATCTCAAAACTTATGACTTCCCTACAGCCCCTAAAAAATACAATTGTTTCATAATACCTATGCAATAAGTATTTGCTGAATATTTTATTGAAAGAATTAACTTAGTTAATTAAAAAACACACTTAAGATTTGTTTGTAGGCAATTCATAGTCAGTAGTTCACAGTTGAATATCTTTTTCTCTATCAAATATGGTAAAAAGATCTTGAAAATGTAGTAAATACACATATACCCACATGTACACATCCTATTTAATCAGATCAATATGCAAATCAACCATCACTCCATCATGCCTAGAAGTCATGCCCACCAGCCAATCAGGAGCAAGTATGCAAATTAACTTAACCAAGATGGCTGCAGCCATGGAGAGAGCAGGAGGGAGGCTTGGGTTTCCCTGACGATGGAGATAGCCAAGCTTTCTGCACACCCTGGCCAGCTCAGGCCTCTACTCCAGGCTACAATGTTTCAATTATAGAAGATAAATAAATCCCAACAAAATTGGTGCCAGCTACAGAGCTGGAGAGAACAGGAGGCTAGGTTTGCCCTCAGTGATGGAGGAAGCCAATCTTTCCGCCTGCCCTGGCTGGCCAAGGCCTTCACTCTAAGCTACAAAATTTCAATTATAGAAGATAAACAAATCCCAACAGAAATGGCTGCCACCACACAGTGAGGAGAAGCTTGGCTCTGCTCCAGGCTACAAAGTTTCAATTGTAAAAGATAAGTAAATCCCAGATACCAGGGCTTCTTCTTGGGTCGCCAGGGGCATGGTTCACCTGCAAACTATCGCAGGCTTCTCACCCAGGCTGCCCCACTCCCCAAGGGAAACTCCACCCTGGTTTTGGATACTCTTCAGGGCAAACCAGCTGGCCCCCACACATGCACCAGAACTCTACCCTATCTAACAAAAGAGTAATATGCAAATTGATCATCACTCCAACACACAAGATGGCTGCCCCCATGTGGATACAAGATGACCACCACGAGATGGCCAGCAAGGGAGAGTAATTGGGAGGGACCAGCCCTGCAAGGGAGGCCAGTTGGGGGCCATCAAGCCTGCAGAGGAGGGCAGTTAGGGGTGACCAGGCTGGCAGAGGAGAGAGTTGGGGGTGACTGGGCCTGCAGGGAAAGGCAGTTGGGTGAGACCCAGGCCTGCAGGGGAGAGCAGTTAGGGGCCAAAAGGCTGGTAGGGGAGCAGTTAGGCATCAATCAGGCTGTCAGGGGATTGGTTAGGGGGTGATCAGGCTGGCAGGCAGAAGCGGTTAGGGGCAATCATGAAGGCAGGCAGGAGAGCAGTTGGGAGACAACAGTCCTGGATTGTGAGAGGGATTAGGCCTAAATGGGCAGTCGGACATCCCTCGAGGAGTCCCAGATAGGAAAGCGTGCAGCTTGGGCTGAGGTACACACCCCCTGTATACAAATTTCATGCACTGGGCCTCTAGTACACACACACATATTTATATACTAGAGGCCTGATGCATGACAGTTTTGCAAGGAGCTCAGCCCTTGGAGACCTGGCTTCGTCTGAAAGATTGTCCTGAAGGATATCCAGAAGGATGTCCAGAAGATAGTTCGGTTGCCCAGTCTAATTAGCATATTATGCTTTTATTATTATAGATACTATTCAGACACAAAGGTTTTCTGTTTTTTCTGTTTTTATGTATTGTTTTTCTTTATTTATTGATTAAGTTATTACATAAGTGTTCTTATCCCCCCAAACCTCTCCCACCCCTGCTCATGCCCTCATCTTCCTGTTGTCTATGTCCACCGCTTATGCTTATATGCATGTATAAAAGGCCTTTGGTTGATCTCTCTCCCTGACTCCCACCCTCCTCTACTTTCTCTCTGAGGTTTCAGCGTCTGATCGAAACTTCTCTCTCTCTAGATCTGTTTTTTTCATCAGTTTATGTTGTTCATTATATTCCACAAATGAGTGATAGTTATCTTTCTCTGACTTATTTTGCTTAGCATAATGCTCTCCAGCTCCATCCACGCTATTGCAAATGGTAAGAGATCCTTCCTTTTTATAGCAGTATAGCATTCTATTGTGTATATGTACCACAGGTGTGTGTGTGTATATATATATGTTTTTTATTGATTTTCTACAGAGAGGAAGGGAGAGGGATAGAAAGTCAGAAACATCGATGAGAGAGAGACATCAATCAGTCGCCTCCTGCATGCCCCACACTGACTGAAGATGTGCCCCCAACCAGAATCGAACCTGGGACCTTTCAGTCCACAGGCCGATGCTCTATCCACTGAGCCAGATTGGTCTCAGCTGTATCACAGTTTTTTAATCCACTCATCTTCTTATGGGCACTTAGGCTGAATCCAAATCTTAGCTATTATAAATTATGCTGATATGAACATAGGAGTGCAGATATCCTTTCCGATTGGTGTTTCAAATTTATTGGGATATATTTCCTAGAAGTCAAATGGAAATCACTGAGTCAAATGGGAGTTCTATTTTTCACTTTTTGAGGAAATGCCATAATGTTCTCCACAGTGGCTACACTACTCTGCATTTTCACCAGCAGTGCATGAGGATTACTTTATCTCCTCATTCTCACCAGTACTTGTTGTTTGTCAATTTGTTGAAGATAGTCATTCTGACAGGTGTGAGTTGGTACCTCTTGTTTTCATTTGCATATCTCAGATGATTAGTCACTTTGAGCATGTTTTCATATGTTTCTTGGTCTTCCTTATGTCCTTTTTCAAAAAGTCTCTATTTAGGTTCATTACCCATTTTTTGATTGAGTTGTTTATCTTTCTTTTGTTAAGTTGTATGAGTTCCTTATAAAGGTTGGACATTAAATCTTTATCAGAGATAACATTGGCAAATATGTTCTCCCATGCAATGGGCTTTCTTGTTGTTTTGTTGATGGTTTCTTTAGCTGTGCAGAAGTTTTTATTTTGATGTAGTCCCATTTGTTTATTTTCTCTTTAGTTTCTATTGTCCTAGGAGCTGCATCAGTGAAGATATTGCTTGAGCATATGTCTGAGATTTTGCTGCCTGTGGATTCCTCTAAGATGTTTATGGTTTTCCATCTTACATATGAGTCCTTCATTCATTTTGAGTTTATTTTTGTGTATGGTTTAAGTTGGTGGTCTACTTTCATTTTTTTTTTGCATATATCTGTCCAATTTTCCCAACACCATTTATTGAAGAGACTGTCTTGACTCCATTGTATAGTCTTGCCTCCTTTGTCAAATATTAATTGGACATAGTAGTTTGGGTCAATTTCTGGGTTCTCTATTCTATTCCATTGGTCTATATGTTTATTCATGTGCCAATACCAACCAGTTCTGAGAACAGTGGCTTTGTAATACAGCTTGATATCCGGTATTGAGATCTCTCTTACTTTGTTCTCAGGATTGCTGCAGCTATTATGGGCCTTTTTTATTCCACATGAATTTTTGGAGAGTTTGTTCTAGGTCTGTGAAATATGCCCTTAGAATTTTAATGGGGAGTGAATTGAATCTATAGATTGCTTTGGGTAGTATGGACATTTTAATGATGTTGATTATATCAATCCATGAACATGACATGTTCTTCCATCTATTTATCTATTCCTCTATATTTTCTTCCAGTGTCCTGTAGTTTTCTGAGTACAGGTTTTTACCTCCTTAGTTAAGTTTATTCCTAGGTATCTTAATTTTTTTGATGCAATGGTAAATGGTATTTTTTTTTTAATCTCACTTCCTATAAGTTCACTATTGATATATAAAAATGCCATATATTTATTTGGTTAATTTTGTATCCTGCTACATTGTCAAATTCATTTATTAAGTCTAATAATTTTTTGATGGAGTCTTCTACATACAGTATCATGTGATCTGCAAATAATGACAATTTTACTTCTTCTTTTCCAGTTTGGATGTCTTTTATTTCATCTTCTTCTCTGATCACTGTGGCTAGCACTTTCAGAACTATGTTGAACAGAATAAGTGAGAGTGGGCATTCCTGTCTTGTTCCTGTTCTTAGTTTTGCCCATTTAGTATGATGTTGGCTATAGATTTGTCATATAAGGTTTTTATTATGCTGAGGTATGATCCCCTATCCCCATTTTGCTGAGCATTTTTTTCATAAAAATGTGTTGGACTTTGTCAAATGCCTTTTCTGCATCAATTGATATGACTATGTGATTTTTACTCTCTCAATTTTTTTATGTGATGTATCATGTTTATTGATTTGCAGATATTGTACCAGCCTTGCATCCCAAGAATAAAATTCCATTTGGTCATGGTATATAATCTTTCTAATATAATGCTGGATCTAGTTTGCTAGAATTTTGCTGAGGATTTTAGCATCTATGTTCTTCAGGGAAATTGGCCTGTAATTCTCTTTCTTTATACTGTCTTTATCTGGTTTTGGTATTAGGATAATGCTGGCTTCATAGAAAGAGCTTGGAAGTTCTCCTTCCTCTTGAATTTTTTAGAATAATCTGAGAAGGATTGTTTAAATTCTTCTTTGAATGTTTGGCAATACTACCCTGTAAAGCCATCACATTCAGGGCTTTTGTTTGAGGGAAGCTTTTTGATTACTGTTTCAATTTCATCAGTAGTTATCAGCCTATTCAGTTTTTGTTTTTTTTTAATATTCAGTTTTTTTGTTCTCCCTGATTGACTTCTGGAAGCTTGTATTTTTCTAAGAATTGTCCATTTCCTCAAGATTGTCCAGTTTGTTGAAGTAGAGTTGTTCATAATATATTTTTACAATATATCTGTGGGGTCAGTTGTTACTTCACTTCTTTCAATTCTGATTTTGTTTATTTGGGTCCTCTCTCTTTGCTTTTTGGTGAGCCTGGCTAGAAGTTCATCAATTTTGTTTATCCTTTCAAAGAACCAACTCTTGGTTTCATTGATCTTTTGTATTTTGGGGGGGAACAGGGGGGTTTCTATGTCATTTATTTCTGCTCTGATCTTTGCTATTTTCTTCCTTCTGCTTACTCAGGGCTTTTCTTGTTGCTCTCTTCCTAATTCTTTAAGTTGCAAGGTTTTATAATGTATTATCTTTTTTTCTTGTTTTTTAAGGTAGGCCTGTAGAGCTATGAACTTCCCTCTCAAGTCTGCTTTTATTGTGTTTCAGATTTTGGATTGTTGTGTTTTTATTGTCATTTGTTTCCAGGATGTGTTTTATTTCTTCTTTAATCTCTTTGGTAACCCATTCATTGTTCCATGGCCTGCTATTTAGCCTCCAAGTGTTTGATTTCTTTATTGTTTTTATTGTAGTTGTTTTCTAATTTTATGCCATTGTGATATTAGAAGATGCTTGCTATGATTTCTATCTTCTTGAATTTGAAGAGACTTTTTCTGTGTCCCAATATGTGGTCTATCTTTGAAAATATCACATGTATGCTTGAGAATAATGTATATTCTATAGCTTTGGGTGAAATGTTCTGAAGATGTCAATTAAGTCCATCTGATCTAGTGAGTCATTAGGATTATTGTTTTTTTTGCTGAGTTTTTGATCAGTGGATTTATCCAGGGGTGCCAGTGGTGTATTAAAGTTCTTTATTATGATTGTATTGCTGTTTATCTCTTCCTTGATAGCTTCCAGAAGTTATTTTATGCATTTGGGTGCTCCTGTATTGAGTGCATATATGTTTATCAGAGCTATATACTCTTCTTAAATTGCTCTTTTTAGTATTATGAAGTGGCCCTCTATATCTCTTATTATGGCCCTTATTTTGAGGTCTATTTTGTAAGATATAAGTATTGCAACCCCAGCTTTTTTCTCATTTCCATTTGTCTGGAAAAATGTTTTTTCCATCCCTTCACTATCAGTCTGTGTAAATCCTTTGTCCTGAGGTGAGTCTCTTGCAGACAGCAAACATATGAATCATGTTGTCTTATCCATTCAGCTATCCTATGTTTTTTATTATATTATTATTAATATATTTTATGATTTTTTACAGAGCAGAAGAGAGAGAAATAGAGAGTTAGAAACATTGATGAGAGAGAGACATTGATCAGCTGCCTCCTGCACACCCGCCACTGAAGATGTGCCTGCAACTAAGGTACATGCCCCTGAGCAGAATCGAATCTGGGACCCTTCAGTCCACAGTCTGATGCTCTATCCACTGAGCCAAACCAGTCTCGGCTATCCTGTTTTTTGATTGGAGCATTTAATCCATTTATGTTTAATGTTATTATTCATAAGTACTTGTTTCTCACCATTTTTATTCTTTATGTTTATGTTCCTTCTTGCCTTTCTGTTTCTTCTGAATAAGGCAGTCCCTTTAGAATTTCTTGCATTGCTGGCTTGTGGTAATAAACTCTCTTAGCTCTTCTTTGTCTATGAAGGCCCTGATTCCACCTTCAATTTTGAATGATAGCCTTGCTGGAGATACTATTCTTGGATTCAGTCTCTTGCTTTGCATCACTTTGCATATTACATTTCATTCCCTTCTGGCCTGGTGTGTTTCTGTTGAGAAATCAGTTAATATTCTAATGGGAGATCCCTTGTAAGTAACTTTCTGTCTCTCTCTGGTAGCCTTTAAGATTTGTACTTTGTTGTTAATGTTTGCCAATTTAATTATGATGTGTTTTGGTGTTGTTTTTTGGGGGATTCATTTTTTTAAAATAAATCTTTATTGCTCAGTTTATTACAGATGTTCCTCTTTTTTTCTCTCCCATAGCTCCCCACCACCTGATGCCCCACCCCCCAACCCATGCCCTTACCCCCTGCCACTCCTCACCCATAGGTGTAAGATTTTTGTCCAGTCTCTCCCTATATACCTTTCCCCCTGAGAATTATCAGTCCACTCCCTTTCTGTGCTCCTGATTCTATTATATTCACCAGTTTATTCTGTTGATCAAATTTTTAATTCACTTAATTTTTAGATTCACTTGTTGATAGATATGTATTTGTTGTTCATAATTTTTTGGCTTTTACCTTTTTCTTCTTCCTCTTCTAAAAGAGTACCTTTCAGCATTTCATATAATACTGGTTTGGAGTTGAAGAACTCCTTTAGCTTTTTCTTATCTGTGAAGCTCTTTATCTGCCCTTCAATTCTGAATGTTAGCTTTGCTGGATAGATTATTCTTGGTTGTAGGTTCTTGCTATTCATCACGTTGAATATTTCTCTTTGTCTTTTGCTCTTGGTATTTTAATTATGATGTGTCTTGGTGTGGTCCTCTTTAGATTCCTTTTATATGGGGTTCTGTGTGCTTCCTGGACTTGTAAGTCTATTTCTTTTACCAGATGTGGGAAGTTTTCAGTCATTATTTCTTTAAATAGGTTTTCAGTATCTTGCTTTCTCTCTTCTTCTGGCACCCCAATTCTGATGTTGGTACGCTTGAAGCTCCTTACATTATCTTCACATTTTTGGATTCTTTTCTCTTATTGCTTTTCCAGTTGAGTGTTTTCTGATTCTTTATATTTCAAATTTTTTACTTGATTCTTGCCTTTCTCTAGTCTGCTGTTAGGACTCTGTATAATATTTTTTATTTCAGTCAGTGTATGTTTAATTTCTAGTTGGTCCTTTATCATCTTTAGTTGGATCTTTTCCATCTCTAGTTGGCTCTTTTGCATCTCTAGTTGCTCCTTTTTCATCTCCTCTTGGCTCTCGCTAAGTTTATCCAACTTTTCTAGCATATTTTTGAAAACCTTATAAGCGTGGTTGTGAACTCTCTATCCAGTCGTTTTTTTTCCTCCATTGCTTTTGTTTGTGATCCCTTTCCTTGTCTCGGCATTTTCACTATGTTGGGGAAACTTCTGTGTTGAATTCAGCCTTATGATACCAGACTTGCAAAACCAAAGAAGCCTCTGTTGAGCTTGGGATGGGTGGAGTCTCAGGGCTTAAGGGACCGCCTTGCCTTCCAGTCAGCCCCGCCCTCCAGGGCCCCTGCGTCTCAAGTGACTGGGTAATCACTGGAGCGGTCCTTGTGCACGTGCGCGTGCCCACAGTGCCTCTAGACCACTGCCCCTCCGGCTCCCCTGTGCACCAGGACCACACAAGTCTAGGTCTCCAGGGTTTCACCCTAAACAGGGGCTTAGTGGAGTCAGAAGTGGCACAGTTGGGAGGGTCTGTCTCCCGCCCACACGCAAAAGCCAGCAGCACAATCAGCAATCTGTCCTCCATGCAGCGCCGTGCTCGGCCAGACCTCCCATCTTTTGCGAATCCCCCAAATTTCCATGCACCTCTCCCTTTTCACAGTCCAAACTCCCCCCGTATGAGTTTCGGCTGGATCTGGGGTTTAGTGTCGTAAGATAAGGGGTTCAATGCCATTGGGAGTCTCCGTTTCCCTCCTGCCAGAGAAAGCCAGCCAGGTACTCGGGCACCCGCTCTCTCAGCGTGCGCGTACCTCAGCTTTTTGCAGCTCCTCTGGATTTCTGTGAGCCCCTCTCTTTCCTTCTAGCTGTAGAACTTACACTCAGCCAGCTTTCCTGTGGTTCTGGATGATGTCTGTTCTGTCTTTTAGTTGTGGTTTTGAAATTGTTGTGCGATGCAGCAGTGTAGGTGTTTACCTATGCCGCCATCTTGGATTCTCCTCTTAACAGCCTTCTGGGGATTCATCTTGTTTGAGACTCTATGTGCTTCTTGAACTTGCATGGTTTTTCTCTTGCCAACATCAGGGAAGTTTCCTGTCATTATTTCTTCAGACAGGTTTTCTATTCTTTGTTCCACTTCCTCTCCTTCTGATACACCTATTATGATGATGATGTTTTGGTCCATATTGTCTCAAAGCTCCCTTAGGCTCTCCTCCTGCTTTTTAAGTTTTTGTTCCAGTTGCTGCTGTGGTTGTTTGCTTTTTCCTGTCTTGTCTTATAATTCACTGGTGTGGTCTTCAGCTTCTTCTAGTCTACAGTTTAAGCCTTTCATTGTGTTCTTTATTGCAACTATGTCATTCTTCATTTTCTCTTGGTACTTTTTCATGTTGGTGACATTCTCATTCAGTTCCTTGTAATTCTCATTCAGTTGTATTTATCATTCAGCCATTTGAGCATCCTTATAACCATTACTCTAAACTCTTTCTCTGGCATATTACTTGCCTCCATTTCATTTAATTCCTTTCTGGTGATTCCTCTTTTTCTTTCCTTTGGGGATTTTTTTTTTCTCCTCATGTTTTGCTATAACATTTTAATTGTTTCTGTGTCTTAGATTCAACTGCTTTGCTACCCAGGTTCTTTTGGAGGTAGTGTGACCAGTACTGTTTCTCAGGAACCCTCGGCTTGATGATCCAGTGAGGCTCTCTACTTGAGCTTCTTGGTTTCTCTTGAAGTGGTTGGTTCTTGGATGTTAGTTTCTTATTTGTGGATGAAGTCTTGTCATGTTTTGGCAAAGTGACTCACCCCCCGCTTTGTTCTGCAAGCTGTTTTTGATGTGATCATGGTTCTGGCTCTTGTGGAAAAGGTTGTCAGAGGTCTCACTGGTATGTGCTCACTGTGGGTTCCCAGAGTCCATGGCCTGGGAGGAAAATGTCTGAGGGCTGAGGCTCAGGAACTGAGACTTTGGCCAGTGTGATGTGACTCTTGCTGGATTAGCATCACTCTGAAACTCACTATGAGGGTCTGTGACAGTGGGGGGCAGAAGTGTCATAGTCTGTGGTTCTCTGGCCAAAGTAATTTCCCTCTCTGAATCACAAAGGGGTTCAGGATCCAGCAGCTGGAGATGTAAGATTCTCAGAGACTGTGGCTGAAACAATGTAAATTTGTTCAGGGAGACAAGTATTTAGTAACTTACCACACTGTCCAGAGGTAAGTAGCCAGGAAGGGGGTGTCATGGATCCTGATGAGGGAGCTGTGCATCCTTGGTTGGAGAAATACATGCCCAGTGGTAGCTCACAGAGGGACCCAGGAGCTGTGTGTGTCCTTGTGGGGCCCACACATTGGATTGGAGCAATCGTGATGTGCCACCAGCCCCATGGAGGGAGAAGTCTCGGTTTCTGCTTCAGAAGATTAGTGCCATTGATTGGATATGCATGCCCAGTGGCTGCTTACAGAGGCCCCCAGGAATTATCTGCTGGGGTAGTGGGTAAGGGGGCCCATGTGCTGGAGTGTTGCTACCATGGGAACTGGATTCCAGTAGCTTGGGTTGTGCCTTGCAGCAACTCAGAGAAGCACCCAGGTGCTGCCTGCCACAGCAGCAAGTTCAATGGGCTTGTGAACTGGATCAGTGTGACTGCAGTGACCGGAGGTCAGCAGTCAAGGAGGGGAAAGTCCGAGTTTCTGCTGCCAGGGCCTTGCACCCTTAGATATGAGTGTGCCTAGTGGCAGATCACAGAAGCACCGGGGGCCCTTTGCACTGAGAGGGGCCATCGTGCTGAAGCCACTAACCAATGTGTCTGTGGGCAAACAGCCAGGAAGGGAGAATTCAGAATTTCTACTGCCAGGGCTATGCACCCTTTTTTGGATAAGAGCACACCCAGTGGGGGCTCATAGTGGCACCCAAGAGCAGCCTGTTGGGCACACTGGGAAGGCACAACTGAGGTATCTGGAGGTTGACAGCTGGGGAGGAGGGAGTTGCACTTACTGCTGAGGAAGCTGTGCACCCTTAAAAGTGAACATCCTAGGGTCTGCAGGTCTGAGGCTGGGGCAGCAGGATTTGGGCTGGAGTGGCTGTAGGATCATGGACAGTGACCAAGGCCAGTCTGGGTGGTGGCCTGATGAGTTCCTAGAAGAGGCCACTCTCCCCTTCAAGGTGGCATTGGCTCCACGCCTGAGCTCTGCAGCCTGGGAAGTGGCCATGGCAATGGTAGGTGTTCCCTGTCCAGGAGAGCCTGGTTTTCCAGCCCCTGCTACTCCTAGGATTCAACTGTCCCTCACTCACTCACATACACACCACACACATCCACACACTCTTCTTTCATCCCCTCACACACTCACACCCTCTCCCTCACCTCTGTCCTGCTAGTCGCTATCTTCTGACAAAGTTTTTCTAAGAGGGAAAGATAACTTTGTTAGGGAAGGAAAATAAGACATTTTTAAAAAATGTTTTATTCTTATGCATTGGTATCTAAAAGTTTTAAAATTGAATGCAATTGAAAAACTAATAAATTTCTTTAATCACTAAAATTTTGTTAATCAGTACCACCACCACTGAAAAATTATTAAGTCAGCTCTTATGATTACATTTAATTTGCATTATTTTTGCTCACTATAAGCATTTACATTTTTAACCTAGAACTCCATCATATCACATCTTGACTAAAATAGCTACTGTTGGAGTTACTTTTCTCTCGATGACCTATATATAATATTGGCAAACATGTTAAGACCCAGGAGTGAAGAGTAGAAAAAAAAGGGGAAAGTAAAAAGCAAAAGTAGAAATAATAAGATGATCAAATTTAGATTCCACATATTTCCTTAGTGATAGCTATGGCACTGCACAGTTTTTTTAAAGAGTGTTTTAGTTTTAATTTTGACTTGAACTTGGCTACTTTTAATTGAGCACTAATCATGTGCTAAGCAGTTTCCACATATGTGTTCCTTCAATTATTACTGCCACTATGAAATGGTATTATTGCTTCATCTCTGTTTTAATGATGAGGAAACTGAGGCTCAAAGATGTTGTGTTATGGGCCTGCAGTCATATAACAGGTTTATACTAATGGAGGTGAGAGCTGAAGCCAGATCTCCTGATCTTCAGATCTATTATCATAACCTTGTGCTCTGCAGCCTCTTCAGGAAGAATAGCATTTATGTGTTAGTTGTGCCTCTGAATAGAAACAAATATAGTCACAGATCTATCAGTATTGGCATAATAGGCCCTGGAAGTGTTAAAAATGAAACAACAGGCCCAAAATGGAGACACTTGTGCTAAGCCCGTATCACCAACAAGACTTCGTTGCAGTTTTGACCTCTTTCAGAAATGAAATCTTAAGCCAGTCAATCAAGAATTACCTTGTCAACCTTAGTGAGGTAAGTCTACCTGATAGACTCCTGCCATCCCAGGTGATTTTGTCACAACTAACCTGCTTCTTGCTTGATATAACTTTCTATGCCCTCTCCCTTCTTCCTGTAGAATTCTTTCATTGTTTAGAGTTTCTCAGAGCTCCTTTCTATCTACTAGAGGAGCAGCTGTCCAATTTGTGAATTATTGAACAAAGCCAATAAGATCTTTAAAATCTACTCAGCTGAATTTTGTTTTTTAACAACACTAAGCTATCTCAATGTGAATATACCAGCTTTTCCTTATGAACAGCATCCCATACAGATCAAAAAATTTGAAATGTCTACATCTGATAAGTGTAAATTCAATGTAGTGCTACCTGAAGGTGTGCATGAGGCTAGAAGAGGAACACACATGAACATGCAAGTTATTGATAATACTATGGTATTTAGATTGGGTGATGGGCTCAGAAGTCATCATTACATTATTATACTTTAATATGCATCACCTATACATATAAAAAGCCTGTGTCTGTCACAACCAGGATGACCAAACAACCAGTCACCATGTGATGCTAGCATAGAAACTAATTAATCAGAACCTAATCTGGGTGAACTGCGAAGACAGTTCATTTATAGAGCTCACACTGTAAGAAGGTTAGATCAGGGATAAGAATTCAAAACTGCCACCAGCTCAGACCTGAGGTGCCATTTTTCAAAGCACCAGGGATACACCTGGTAGCAGACTGCGGGCATGACTGAAGGGCTGATGCTGACGTGAAGGCAAGGCCATTCTAGATTTCCCAGAGGAGCCAATGGCTGCCTAAGAGGTGGGGCTTTGGTTCTGAACTGCAAAGGCAGAACCTAAGGTGGGGGCTGAAGAAGGGTTTTAAAGTGTTTGGTGTAAGGTGTAAGAAAGCAGTTCAATTTTTTAATAATCAGTTTGGCAGTATAGTGCATATGTCTGGCTTTCAGTCCAGAAATAGGTGTTATGTATTTTTGTCTGACAATAAGAGCATCTCCTCCTGCTGAAAAGGGCTTCCTGCCCTCCCCTAATTTAAGCAATCATATAATAAAATCTATCTATACTAAAAAAAAGAGTAATATGCAATTAGACCAGATCGACTGGCCATCTTGTGGATGTCCAACTTTCTTCCAGACAAAGCCAAGGTGGTGGGGGCTGAGCCAGAGGCAGGATCAAATTGCAGGGGAGAGAGCAGTTTGGGGCAAGATCAGGCTGGCAGGGGAGGGCAATTGAGGGCGACCAGACAGGCACACAAAGGCCTTTAGGGGCGATTAGGTAGACAGGGGGCAGTTAGGGGCATTAGGCAGGCAGGCAGGTGAGTGGTTAGGAGCCAGTGGTCCTGGATTGCGAGAGGGATGTCTGACTGCTGGTTTGGGATTGGGCCTAAACTGGCAGTCAGACATTCCCCAAGGGAGTCCTGGATTGGAGTGGGTGCAGGCCAGGCTGAGGGGACCCCCCCCCCACCCTGGTGCATAAATTTTGTGCACTGGGCCTCTAGTCTATAATAATAAAAGTGTAATATGCTAATTAGATTGGATGTCTTCCGGATGTCCTTCCTGATGAAGCCAGGGCTGGAGGGAAGCTAGCCCATGCCCCAGGTGCCTGCAGGCAGCCCAAGGGAAGCCAGCCCAGGTCCTGGGTGCTAGAGGGAATCCCAGGTCCCAGGTGCCAGAGGGAAGCTAATGCCAGCAGCAGGGAAGGAAGGCCTACTGTTGCACAAATTTTTATGCATCAAGCCTCAAGTGTTTTATATAAGATATAATTTTCAACTATTAAACAAAGCCAAAAGAATCCCTTATGCACATTTCAAAGGTACAGAATATTAGCATTTGATTAATAATTCTTCTTCCCTCTACTCTGCCTCATTCTATAGCGACAAAGCTGAGCCAGGCCAAACTCCTGATTCTCTCCTCCTGATAATCACTTTCTTCTGATCCAAAGGCCTGGGAGTTACCAGACCAGGTTTTGAAAATCATTTATGTTGCAAAATAAGACAAAATGCCTTTCTTTAAGTATTAGTCTTTCTTTCACAAAGCTTCAAGAAGCAAAGGAATAAAGAATTAAAGAAAGCAGCCAGTTTCACTGCTACCAACTGAGAAATTCTGCATTAAAGGGCAAGGACCATGCTTTACTCCTCTTGCAGTACCCCAAAGTGCCTGGCACAAGATCTCACACTTAGTAGGTGGACAATCGATGTCTGAATCATTGTATGAATGATGAGTCAACTCTCAAAATTTCCATGGAGAATATTAAATGTCACTCTTCTCAAAATTTGACCATACTGCTCAACCTACTAAAAATTTCATAATGCACCACCCACAAGCAAGTCTTGTATGAACATCTTCTGTATTCCTCAAATCCTTCGTGATCTGTAGACACAATTACTGAAAGTGAGCCATGCTCCCACCATGGCTCCCACTCAGCTGGTATTTTTAATGCTCCAGTATTTCCTGAAGTCAAGCTCTCAGGAAACGGTTTCTGTAATAATGAGCTCACCCTTCCCATGTTCCGCTTACCCCCACCACAGAAACCCAGAATAACTGAACAGGTGTCCAAATACCTAGAATTACCCAAAAAACTCCACAACCTGTCTTCTGTTGCCTGTTAGTCATGAAGATAACTTCTTGTTCTTTGCAGTTTGACAGGAATGTGTCCATGAACTAGACATACCCATATTTGTGTTTTATTTATATCTAAGCCCAGCTTATTCTTAAAATTGGCAATAGTCTCCACACACCAGAACTAAATCAGGATAACCTAGTGGTTAAGGGTATGGCCTCCAGAGTCCAACAGCCCTGGATACCGAATTTAGACTCTGCCACAAACTATGTGGTTTTAGGTAACTCATTTAGCCTTTCAGAGCCTCAATCTGTAAAATGGCAATAATAAAAGAAGCAATTTCTTAGAGTGTTGTGAAGAGCAGATACTATGATCCCTGTAAACTGCTAACAGCAAATGCTCACTACTTGCTAATGGTTATAATTGTGTCAAGTTCTTTCAGAATTCAGGTCTGGTCAATTTCTCTCAGTACATTGTTTCTGCACAGGGTTTTTAAGTGCCCACGTACCATCAAAAGCTGACCTGGCCCAACCCATTCTGGGAGCACTGTGGCCACTCTCTGAGAATCAGAAATGTCAGGATATCAGAAACTGGGAAGGTAGGGATGGAGGTTATAAAATCACCAGGTCTGACCCAGGTTCAAAGCAAACAAAGAAGTTGCCACATGAGAATGAAAGGAGATATTTACATAGTGAGGCTCCTTTGAGCCTTTAGGATACAAGTCTACACTTTTTAGAAAAGAGTATGTTTTTCTTACAGTTTTCTTTAAAAGAGCAACCCAAGGGCAAAGATCATGATAAAAAACAACTGGACCATGGGAAGCAGAATCCCACCAATTTCATCAGACCATTAGATAAGCTTCCCAAGGGACTCTTCTAGGCCCTCCCAACTGCACAGTGGAGCTATCTCAAGAGGATGTCCTAGGGGTAGCACAAGCTGGAAATCAGCTTCCAATGGTTCAGATACAAAGGGAAAAGCCAGGATATATCCACTCCTAGTCATCAACCCTTCACCCCCCAGGGAGAAGCACACACAGGGGTTATGAGAGCCCCTGACACTGCTGGGAAACCCAGTGGCAGTTGGTGCTCTGGCCCTGGCAACCAGCAATACACTGGTTTAGGCCAAACAAAACCTTTCTGTGTTCATGGCATGAAGGCAGACCAACAACAAAAAGATGTCAAGCTCTCTTTTAAATGATATTTCACAGTCATCAAACAGTCATGATAGACCCATCAAAGGAACAGCCCATATACAATAAGTAGGCTGGTGGGGATGCTCCTGGCAATTCAGGGAGAAGACAATTCATGGGTTCTCTCTATTTATGAAGAGCAGCACTTTGCATAACAATTGTCCCATGCATAATCTTTAGTTGGCATAATTCTACTGGGCCCAATCATGAGTTACTCTCTGTCCTAACCAAAGGTCCTTATTATTAGGAAAAGTAAGCTGTTAATATTTCTATAAATTGTCCAGATGTACTACTAGTAGTATGATGTACAAGGAGGCTTCCACTTGTATGGGGAGACCACATGCTCCAGATGACCTTGACAAGTTATGTCAGCTATATAGGCTTCAATTTCCTCATCTACAAATATTTTCTTTAAGGAACATCTTATGGGCTTTTCTGGATATTCCCACTATAATTTACTCTTCTTTTAAAAATGTTTAGTTAAGATTTATCACACATGTAATAAATTGCACAAAGAGACACGTTATATTACTTAGCATTAGGTATCTTTCAGGAAGTAGAAAATGGTTGGTGGGGTTATGATTGCTCTCTCCTAATATCAGTATTAAATTCTATCTTTTACTAGTAGATTCTAGAGGTAACCAAAGGCTCAGAGAACGTGTCAGTCATAGCACACAGATTAGATCTCCAAAGTTCTGACTCATAATGGTTGGTCTGGTGAGTTGGATTTCTGAGTACTCCTCTATGGGCTTATACCACTGGTCTTCATGTTAGCAGCAGCCTTGCCTGAAACAGGGACAAGAGTGGAAAGAAGTTATAGTCTGAGAAGAGATTTTTAGCTCACACAGACATGCCTAAAAAGAGTACTAACATGTCTGAAGAATTATAATTCCTTTTGCCTTTCAAGTGCCATAATTTTATAGCTATTATTTATTGAGTGTTTTCTGTGTGCCAAGCATTCCACAAAGAATTTAACATGAATTATACCATTTAATCCTCAAAATAGCTGATGAAATGGACACTTTTATTACCCAACTAGAGGCCTGGTGCACAAAATTCATTCACAGATAGGGTTCTTAGGCCTGGCTATGATCAGGACCATTTGGGGCCTTCTGGCTGCCAGCTAGGGCTTCCTTCATTCCACACTGCCCTCTGGTGTTCAGCACACATCAGAGGGGGCAATTGAACTCCCAGTCTCCTGGTCAAAATCCAAGGGGACACTTTGCATATTATCCTTTTATATATATGGATTTTACAGACAAAGAACCTGAGGTTCATAAAACATAAGCTACTTCTCCAGAGTTATAGATTGTTAGAGCTGGGATTTGAACCCAAGCCCACAGACTTTACTATGACATTATTCAATTTCTCACAAGCCACTTCCACCTTGCTCTACAGCCAAGGCACCACCGGGCCCCAGGAAAATGCACTATCTCAGCCAGATGGCACACTTCCATGCTTCAGCCTCTAACTTGAAATAGTCCTCACTTTCCACTCTGCTCACCAAATTTATCTTTCAAAACCTAACTTAAATGTCACATTCTCCTAGCCATTCCATTCCACCCTGAAAATCCTCTTCAATGAATTCAAATAAAAATTGTTGTCAACTCTATCTGGGGTCTTCATTTTTTAAAATTTGTATATCATTCATTCATTCGTTTGGTGATGCATATACACATTCATTATCCTTTCTCCTCAATTGTCAACCAGTAAAGAGTAGGAACCACACTATCTATTTCTTTTATAGCTCCCAAATTTTATCATGGTACAAAATTTTTAAATCAAATAATGTGATTCTATACAGTGAATATGAAAATTATATTGCTTTAAAGCTATATTTTGTATTCATTGGCTAAATATCTACCTAATTTATTCCCTAAGCATTTGACCAACTCTTTGCCAGGGTGAATTGTTCTTTGAAAGGTGTGTTTTTTTCACCTTCTTAAAACTATAATATTCCATCTTGCATTTTTTTATAATAGCAACCATGTGTGTATGTGTGTGAAGGTGCATGTATATGTGTATGAAAAACATGTTCTTTTAAAGCAAGGGATATGAGATAATAGTCCATTGTACTTTGCATTAAGTAAGCACCTAGGATGGCATTACATGTTTGTTAGCCAGCAAACCTGCCTGGGAAGTGAGCAACTTTCTCAGGCCGCTGCTCAACCTGGTGTGTTGACAATCTTGTGAGAAAAGACTTTAATTGCAGTCATAGAGTCATATCTACCCCTATTCCCTTTGGATTGCTTGTTTATAGTCTGAAATTGCTGAACAGGTTTGCAGGTTGTTCTTGTTCATTTGCTAAGCTTGAATCAAGAAGGGAGAGTTCCAGGTTCACCGAACTGTAAACAGTATTCCCCAAAGTCAAAAGAAAGTCTGCACAGGGTGGGGTGGAGGGGTAACTGGGAGAAGGCAGAGGAAAAAGGCCTCTGGATTTAACAAATGAGACTAACAGCATTGCATATTTACTGGACTGAGATAGTATCCTAAATGATTTCTTATAGTTTTTTTGGCAAACGTGACAAATGACTTTCTAAAAATACTTAGACTTTTGAACTTTGTTTTATCCCACTGCCCCAACCCACAAAACTTTTTCTGTCATTATATAAACATTATTTGAAGTTACAAAGAGCATAAGCCTAGTAAGCTAGATATTAATGAAAGACAGCTAGAGAAGTCAAAAAACCAGCCAGCTTTGTCTTGACCTCAACACTTAAGGCTGAGCTCCAAATGCATGATTTTGATAAGTTCATTTCACTTCCATGTACTGGGCATCATTTCTTCCCAGGCCCATAGACTAACAACACTGAACACTTGCAGGATCCATTAACCAGGAACTTGCAGTCTGCGAGAGTGTTCAACATCACAGCCACCAAAATCCAGGGAAACACAGTGGGCAAAGAGGAGAAAACCCTCTCCTCTATACTGTAATTTTAAAAACACTCCTCACTGCCCTAGCCAGTTTAGCTCAGTTGATAAAGCTTCAGCCTGTGGACTGACAGGTTCTAGTTTAATTCTGCTCAGGAGCATATGTCTGGGTTACAGGTTCAATCGCCGGTGGGGGGCATGCAGGAGGCAGTAGATCAATGATTCTCTCTCATCATGGATTTTCTATCTATCTCTTCTTCTCCCTTCCTCTACGAAATTAATTTAAAAAAAAATAAACAAACAAATAAACAAACAAAAACCCCACTCCTCACTGATTGTGGGTTTTTGTTTTGTTTTAATTCTAAATATCTGAACTTTAGGCCCATTTTTGCCTTTTCCTGGCTGTAAGATCTGAATCAAATCACATCATTAATGGAAACTCCATTTCCTCATCTGTAAAATAAGAAGTTGGTGTAGATGAGGAGTTAGCAAATAACAGCCTGAGGTTCCAAATCCAGCTCCAACCTGTTGTGTAAATAAAGTTGACTGGAACACACCTGCCTGTGTCATTTACAGGTTGTCTGTGGCTTCTCTCCATCTGCAGCAGCACAGTAGCTATGGTGTGTGGTCCACAAAGCTGATATTTACTGTCTAGCCCTTTACAGAGAATGTTTGCTGACCCCTGGCATAGACATCTTGAAGGTCTCTTCCAGGGGTTTACAAGATTATATGTAAACAGATGAAAGCACTTTAAAACAGAAGATAACCATATAAATGAAAGAAATTATCAAGAGTTGCAGTCTGGTTCCAGGAAGACACAGTGCTGTATGTTTATTCACATCAACAGGAAAAAAAAAATTATTCCAATGGATCTTAATTTGAGATCAATATAATACAAAAATATGGAGAAATATTTTTATCTTCACCCAAGTGTATGGTTATTGATTTTTTGAGAGAGAGGAAGGCAGAAGAGAGAAAGAGAAAGAAACATTAATGTGAGAGAGAAACATTGTTTGGTTGCCTCCCACATGTCCCGACCAGGAATCAAACCTGCAACCTTTTGGTGTATGGGACAATGCTTCATCCAACTAAGTCATCTGGCCAGGGAAATACAGATAAATTTTTTAATGTCAATGTCAATGCCTGCAATTCATTATCTAGAGTTTCTGATTTAATTGGTATGCAGTGAGGACCTCGTATCAGCGTGTTTTTTTTTTTTAAGTTATCCCTAAAACTCTAACATGCACTCAAGTTAAGAAATGTTTATCAAAAGCCTGCACACAATCCCATGATTAACTTTGAAAATATAAGAAATCATTGTTTTTCAAGTAATCTTAAATCAGGTTGTCTGAGCTTAATATATAAAGCGATTAATAAATTCATATAAAAACATCGCTATGTATGCAGAGCTGGCTGCATAAGAATTGTTTTGAGAACTTGTTAAATATACAGGTTGGCTGCCCCAACCTCAGAGATTCCTATTTGATATTTATCGTATTTATCTGGTAAGATCAGAATATCAGCTTTAAAAAAATAAAAACAAAAACAAATAAACAAAAAAACTATACTGGTGATTCCACTGAGAAGCCAGGTTGGAGAATCACACTCTAGAAAACTATAATATAGGGATTCAGAAGTAGATAAAGGGCTCCTAAAGCCAGGTCTCACATTCTTTTATCTTTGATTCTCCAAGGCCTAAACCAGCCCCTGAAACTTCATAGGTATTTGGTATATGTTTAATAAATAGAACTTTATTTATTTATTTATTTATTTAATATATTTTATTGATTTTTTACAGAAAGGGAGAGAGATAGAGAGTCAGAAACATCGATGAGAGAGAAATATCGATCAACTGCCTCCTGCATGACCCCCAATGGGGATGTAACTGCAACCAAGGTACATGCCCTTGACTGGAATCGAACCCGGGACCTTTCAGTCCGCAGGCCGATGCTCTATCCACTGAGCCATGCCGGTTTCGGCAGAACTTAATTTAGAGATTGGCCAGGAAGTGCTTTGGTAGATAGGGACACCAGATATAAGGATTTAAGCTTGACCTTGAAAGAGATAAGGTGGAGACTCAAGTTCTACATATTAAGCAACCATCAAGAGCAACCTTTCTCACCAACCCCTCTGTTCTACACTGACTATCAACCTGATAAAAAGTTTGTTATTTTGGAATAACTAAGCCACTGAGGTTCTCTTAGTTCAGAGGTGAGGAATGTCTGGCCCATGAGCTGTACAAAGCCCTCAAAATCATTTGGTGTGGCCTTTCCAAGGCAACAGCAGATAAGACTCAAAATTAAATAAATGTAGGAGCTTTTTACATAGCAACATACATTTATATTAAGTGAATTATATTAAGCAAATGATGTTATAAATAACGAAGTGGCCCTTGGCAGAAAAAAGGTTCCCCACCCCTGCCTTAGGCAGACTGAAGTTCACATGATTGCTTAAATCTTCTTTTCTGGGAATAAATCTTTTAAGCCAACTGGACAGGGTTACTGTCCCATAAACCTACCTTCTATGATTAGCATTTACTGTTGACATTTGCAATGATTAGACAGTGTTGAGCAAAGGATATTTTTGCAGTCCATGGGGAAGAGTAAGGAACATCAGTAAACATTGCATCTCATTACAAAAACCTGAATGTGCAAAGCACACTGCTCCAAATGCCATGATTAGATAAGCACCTGCAACGCCCATTAACTTCAAAGGGAAATTGAAGCCAAATCTAGGTCCATATGCTCCCTGTCCTTACACTTAAACAAGTCAGATGATTCCTATTTTCACATTAAGTTAATTTCTGAAACAGCCTACATGGTGGTAGTTATTCTCCCAGTCCTTTAATAATGATCACAAGGTGGCCTCTCTCTACCTCTACTTTCTAGGGGTTCAAATGAACCTTTGGCCACACCTTAAACATGTTCTTTTTAAAGTTGGGCCATTTTAAATGACTGAAGGACAACCTCATCCTTCCTCACATAAAAGACTAAAATGTGATGTTGATGCACGAAAATGCATTTGTTTTGTATATTGGCAGATGGTTACTAAAGTGGTCATAATAAGAACCATGGTTGAAAGTGGAGGATTGAGTCAATGGGCAAGGAATCTCTCTGAAAGAGAGCCCTGAAGGTCTCTGTCTCAATCTATGACAAACTGCCTTACATAAATATTTTATTCAGCTCTAAGCATCAGTGGTTCAACATGGTAGGATGCAAGTAGCCTGAGAAAGGGCGACATTCTGAAACGTTATTGTGCCTACATGAGACAAATGTGACAAAGTAGATTCCCAATGTTATGATTCATTCAATGAGATGGCCTCCACTGGTCAGAGTGTAATTTAGACATAAGTGTAAGAAATGATTGGCTACATGGAACAGATTCTATGAATCTGGAAAGACCCCTAGGTTGAAATATGGATTTACGTGTTAAACACCCTGCAATTCCATCATGAGAACTTAGTGCCTTTACACTCTTACTGTCATGAAGGCATGTAGCACAGAGAGGAGCATGGACTGGGAGACTGAGTGGGCAGAAACACTTTGGTGAAAAGGCCCCACTAGGGTCCTAAAAGGTCTGTCCAGCAAGGTCTCCCCATCATAGTTGAGATGATAAAAAAAAAAAAATTGACTTCCCTCGCCAGAATTTGTTGATACAGACCAATGGGTAGAGAGCTGGCTATGCATTGACCACAAGGTCTATCAATTCTCAAAAACAGCAACTGTGGCAGAAGGCAGCACCACCCCTAGGACAAGCACAGAAAGAATTCAAAAAGATCCCACCCACCCCCTTTTCCCAAGACTTTCTTTTACTTTTTCTAAGAGTGAGCATATTGTGTGATACTATGTGGATCATAGAGGGGACTAAACTCAGCATGCTCCCTGACATTCCAGAAGAGTGGGAAATTGTGAAACCTGCATCATATAGAAATACCTGCTCCATGTTACCACCTGGGTGAGTATTCAGAAACCAAGGCAAAAGAAGAATTATGTGCCTGTACAATTTGATATCTATATAAAAAAAGAACTTCGAGTTTATGAAAATTCTAGTTCACATTATGTGGTGTGAACATTTCTTCCATAGTTCAGGTGTACCCAGGAGTGCTGTGCCACTCAGCAAGATGCTCTATAATTGACTACCTAGAGGAACACAGGAAACATTGCATAGTCACTGGTGTATTATCTAAGTCAAATACTGACCTTTCAGGTCATCACCTTTCAATATTCTTGATGTTGGTAATACTTTGTATCAGTAACATTTTAGTGTAAAGGAGATTTTATATATAACAGATGAGGCCAATGGTTGAGGTTACATGTTTTAGCAAAAGTAAGATAAGGTGCCACTAAAACAGTGGTCAGCAAACTGCAGCTTCTGAGCCACATGCGGCTCTGTGGCCCCTTGAGTGTGGCTCTTCCATAAAATATCACGGCTTGGGAGAGTCTATTTTGAAAAAGTGGCGTTAGAAGTTTAAGTTTAAAAAATTTGGCTCTCAAAAGAAATTTCAATCATTGTACTGTTGATACTAGGCTCTGTTAGATTAATGAGTTTGCCGACCTCTGCACTAAAAGAAAGGGAAGGAAGATGGCAAACTCTATCTATAAGCCCAGTCTGGCACAAAGGAGAAGTTTTAAGTATTTGCTATGAATTCCAGAGATGTTTACTGGGCACCAGCAATAAGACAAGGCATGTAGTTGGGGACCCATGAAAACAAACAAAGCAACAGATCTATTTCTTCCTTTTTCAATGTGACAGGGGTGGGAGGGGAATGCTCTAAGACCATGGGGTTAGGAAAGGACCTTCTGATAGGGTTTCAGGAAAGCCTGTTCTGAGTTGGTGACCTTTAAAATGAGACCTGCAAAAGGAGAAGGAAATCTGCTGTGCAAAATTAGGGAGAGAGGGTAAGGGAGAAGGTTTCAAGAAGAAAGAGAGTATTTATTCTCTAAAGAGGCTGTCAGAATGAAACTGAGAAAAGACAGCAGTTCCTCCAGGTTGCCTGAGCGACCTCTAAGAGAGCGGTGTCTGCAAAGTGGAGTGGGTGTGAATGGGAGAGTTTTCGGTAGGAAGTGGGGAGAGTGCGTGCTGGCCCTTTGTGTTAGCTGAAGCGGGGGAGGGTGAGCTTGGTTTTGCTATTTCAGGCCATTGATATAGCCAACTTTCAGTTTCCATATGAGGCAGCTGGTAGGTGCCTTCCAGATGCACAAAAGTCACAAAAGTTAAGTAATTCATCTCCAGTTGCCTCCATTCCAAGCTTCTCACAGTCACAATTAGAAACCTTCTCCTTAAGTCCCTCCACCTCCCCAACCCCCATCCCTCACCACCCTCCAATGTCTTTGTTTCATTCCTCTCTGAGATTGAGGCTGCTAGACAAAGGTCCCTTAACCTGTTCTCTTTTCCATCTTGGTATGTCTCTACATCGTCACCCTCCATGTTTTTAGAGTAGAATGCCTCCTTGGCTCCAAAAGTAACTCCACCTAACCACGTGATTTCATTCTTCCTCTTTCTTTCTAAACTTGTTCCACATCATGCTCTCTCTTGTTTGTTTAGCTTTTCCCTCCTTTCTGCCATCTCCCCTTTCCTGAAGAGTTCTCACTCAATCTTGTTTATCTTTTTAGTCAGCCATCAACTCTCTGGAATATTATATCAGGACCTATTGGTTGGGTCACTGATTTCACCTCCTAGTGACTCCCTCACTCCTCAGCCTTTGTTACCTAGCTTCCTGGCCTAACTATAGACTTTTGTGGGGCATGCTCTGCCCCTCAGTTCCAGAATTTTCATACCCCTGCCTGGCAGCACACGATGCCCATGCCAGGGTTCCGGAACCTGCATTTCTCTCCCCAAAACTCACCTGAGCGCAACCCTGTGCCGATCCATAAAACCACCCTATGTCAGACAGAAGAGACATAAAGGCAATTCATTCTAATCTCTGAGATGCAGCATTTCCTACAGATCCTGCTGCTCTAGGTTCAAATACATCTCTATTTTGAAAACCACCTTAAATCTCATGTGTGAGCCCAATTGTGGTTCCAATGGTTTCATTTTTATTCATTCTATTTATTGAGCATTTATTATGCTCCAGACTCTACACATGATTTCACTTACTCCTCACAACATCCTGTGCTGGGAAACACTATCCAGTCAGTCAACCTGTGCTACAGAGACCTTGAGAATTTGCCCAAGTTTACACACCAGTAGATGGTAAAGTCAAGAGTCAAACCAGGCCTTTGACTCTAGAGGCTATGCTCAATAAACAGTTATAACTTTTAACAGAAGAAAGAGTGGTGTGTGTGTGTGTGTGTGTGTGTGTGTGTGTGTGTGTGTGTTAGAGTGATAGTGAGAAAGCTTTCTGAAATCCTACTACTCATGCCAGATTTTCTGGTCCTGATTAGCTACTGCCTGGCTGCCAGGAGCTGTTATTATCACTTACTCCAGTGCCCTGTCACTGGGCCTGTGGGGACTTGCCCTTCCTTCCTGCTCTCAGCCTTCTGATGTTGATGACTGTACTGGAAAATCCCATACTGGCTGCTGCCATGCTTACCAGACACAGATTGTACATGCTGTTCTGAACTTCCTGCCCACTCTGTCCCATGCCTGCCCCTACCCAGGAGGCCAGTCTACTTCCAGGCCAGGCCTTTCTCAGTCTGTTTTACTCCTGAACAAGTAACTGTGTTTTCTCTATGCCACATTTCTCCATGGAATCTTGTCCCTTGTTCTCCCTGACAGAATTCATCCTTCACACCCTCTTTTACAATCCTTTAACTGTTGGCTTATGCTCTCTAGCTCTTTCTTCAACTTACTTTAGATCAAGTTAATGCCAGACCTGTCTTGTTAATCTTTTCTAATATCTAATTTCCTTTTTCTCAAATGGAAATATCTGTTGTGTTGAATTGAGTCATTACAACACACTCCTTCAACACAAGAATGGTCTGGAAAAATTCAAATTAGTAAGTTTGCTAAGAAAAAAGGTCCCTGAAAAAGAGAAGTTTAACAAGAGAAAGAAACAATGATAATTAGAACAATAATGTCCAGTAACCAATGTTTTCAACATGTTTTGCAATTTATTACCAAATGCCAGGCACATTTGGGTCCTCACCCTCCTGGAAGATAGAGTTCTGTGACTTGTTGAAAGCCACACAAGTCTAATGATGGCAGGACCCAACTTCCTGGCTCAGACTTCAAATCCCCATCTTCTTCCTAAAATTCTTTTTTTTTTTTAAAGTACAGATGTCTGTCTCATCAGCCATCTCATCTGAGTCATTTGAAAACCTCAAGCAGAAATCCTCCAGCTCAGCTTTAATGTGTTCTCCAAAAGGCAGCATCTTCGAACAGAAACCAAAACAATGAAAACCAAGTACAAAAGGCTTCTGGCTTCTCTTCAATGGTGGTGAGTCTTAGTTCTTTCTTTGTATTCCCCAGGGGAGTTGTGGGATTTCCAAGGGTTAAACAACAAGACATGAGCTTAGGAAATGAAATTTTCAGGAATTACATTGTCTGTCCTTCCTTTTATGGAAGGAAATGCTATGTACACATTCATGTTATTACATTTTATTTCACTGAATGCAAAGTCAATGAGACCAAAGAGAACCAGTTTGGTAACAAGTTATTTTTACCCTCCTGCTGCTACATACCATGTCTACATACTTGATGCATCCACTCTTTCTGACTCCTGACTCCAACAAGAGAATTGAGTATGTACTTTTTGAGAACATCAGTTCATTCAGGATTATGAGACAACTTTAGAAAAAAAATCCCTCCATATAAGAAGTTTATAGGTCAAATGGACTTCCCCTCCTGGTCTAAATGTTGTGTTTGTACTCATGGGATGGTAAATAGCAAAGTATCAAAGTGAGAAATGGCCCTTCTGCTGAATAAAGCAAACCCCTTACTGACTCATTTGTTATGTCTCCTGACTTGCTTCCCTTCTTAGGGCTGGTGCCTTCTCCCCTTTCAGGTCTCCACTCAAATATCACCTTCCAGGAGATGCCTCCTAAAATTGTTCCTCCTCCACTACCTCCTATCCCTTTGTGCTCCTCCCCTTTATCTTACTTATAAGATATTACTTATCACTCTCTAACATTATTTTTTTTTCTGTTTACTTATTTATTGTCTATTCCCTTCTACTGGAAGATATGACCCGTATGTGAATTTGTTTTCATTATTGTTGTGTTCCCAGAAACCAGTATCCTGAATTCAATTCCCTGGTTAGTTTTGGGATACCACTTATAAGGCAGTTATATATTTTTCCTCATATGCTGGAGAAACTGCAGGGTTTGGGGATGACAACATTTGTGCATTGCTATGAATTTTTCATTTTAGACACTGCAGAGAGGGACCTCCTGATTCGGAACTTTTCTATTTCCTTTGCATTACAAGCACAGCACACTATTTAGGTGAGAAAGAAAAGCCCAGTAACTCTGCCTCTTATCTCAGATATCTAAGACAGGAAACATGTGTTCTAGATTTGTTGGGGAGATTCTAATGCACTCAGTGCCTCACATTCACTCTGTGTGTTCCTTTTAATATTTTGGTTTGTTTTTTTAACCTTATTATCTTCATAGCTAAGAAAGAAAGAAAGATTAATTTATTCACTCAACAAATAGCTCAAATGGTACACCTCTGAGAGGTTCCCTCACCATAATGTCTCAAGAATTCTCCACCCTTCTATCATTTTCTAGTTTATGACATTCAATTTCTTTGTAGTATTTACCTCTGTCTAAATTATATTTTTATTAATGTTTTACATGTTCATTATCTGATTCTTCCTGGTACAATATAAGCTTCATGAGAGCAAGTGCTTTGTCTCTTATCCGCTGAGAATTTCTGATACAAGGAAAATCCTCTAGAAGCATCTGTTGAATAAATGGAGGAATAAAGTCACATCAGTTCTTTAAAGGCTTCTTGACAACTCCAAACTCATGTTAATATCTTGCTTTCCTGAATACTCTTTGAATCGATCATCTCTTCTCCATTGTCAGAACTTCATTCTCTAAGGTTCTCCTTGCAAATGGTTGTATCACACCTCTGGCTCCTTTGCTGCTTCATTGCACCAGACTGAAAGAATTAACACAAGCTTGGTTGGGATTCCTTCCTGCACTGGTGTTTTTTTCCCCACAGAGAACGCCTTTATCTTAGACTAATGAAAGAGAAGGAAGAGAAGGCTTTTGAGAGGATGCTAATAAAGTGAGTTTTTAAGACATGAAGTTTTATATGTCTGTGGTAAATTCAGGTAGCAATGTACAAAGGGCAGTTTATGTAAATGGATCTGATGTCAGAAGAGATCTCTATGCTGCAATCCTTCATCTGTAACTCATCAACATATGTTTAGGCTGACTGACAAATTGAGAGCATGAGCTCACTTGTGGGGAATGTAGAGATTGAGAAGAAGAGCAAAGAAGGGCAGAGCCATGACATTTCTACCACTTAGGGGGCAGGTAGAGAAAGGAGACTTAGAAAGAACTTCGTCAGGGCTAGAAGTACCAGAAGAATGTTTTGTTGTGGATGCCAAGAAAGTTGAAATTTACAAGATGATAGAAAATGGTCAATGGCAGCAAATGTCACAAGGGATTCAATAAAGAAAAGGTTAGAAAAGTGTCCACCGTGTTTGGCAGTCAAGCTTCGCCACAGCAACTCCTCCTGAGTAATGAGAACAGAAGCCTGATTGAGAGGGATTGAGAATGGACTTTCTGGAAGGTGAACAATTAAGAAAGTGAGTTAATACAGTGCCCTTAGCAAGCTTAGCCTTGAAGATAAGGAGAAAAGTAGGCTCGTTCTGTGGAAAAAGACTTGATATTTATTACTCAAAAGTAGGTTAAAATTGTGCACTTGAAACGTGTACAGCTTACTGTACACTAATTATACCTTGGAAAATGATATTTTTAAAAGCATTTTAGAATTTCACATAATACCTTCTCATTTGAGAATAAAATTTCAAATTTATAACATATTAAGATATTTTCTGATAAAAGAATGAGAAAAATCCAGGATGAGGGGGGAAAACACAGAAATATGTAAACTAATATTCCTTGTTTACAAATAATAATAAGACCAATAGTAACAAAAGTTTTGTGTGTGTGTGTGTGTGTGTGTGTGTGTTTCTTTTTTGGTAGGAAAAAAAAGGCATTATGACCTGGAATATGGGCCAGCATAGAGAAAGGATTGAAATTATGTTGTAGTTTGTTGATTCTTGTAGACTTATCTAAGTGGCTAGCTTTAAACTAGATTATGACCCATACTGAGGCAAATAAAAGCCAAAATAAGACATGGGGGAGGGAGAGGATGAAGGGACTTAAAGAGTTTCCTGAGCAAAGATAAGCAGGCCTTAATGTCATCAAAGACTTCATTTAGGGTTATAATGGTAAAAAAAAATGTATAGGGATACATTGGATAGAGAAAGGAGAATAATATCTAAATCAAATATTCTTTCCAAAGGTTCAGCAATTGACCTACCAGTGTCCTAAAAATTGAAGAGAATAAAATGCTAGGCTTTAAACAATTTCCTAATAGTTAGTAAACTCAAAGATGAGGCAGATAAATAAAACTAAAAAGAAATAAACATTGACTCAGTGAATGCTATTTATTCCAAATGCAGCCATCTAGATTTTCCTTTACAATATTTTCACATAGGATAGAAAAGCATGAGAGAAATAAAAGGCCAATAAACTAAATACTGATGTGTACAGTGCTTAACATTTTGTCAAAGCATACTTGTTCTCATTATATGTATAAAATAATTCAGAAAGGTAGGCAGTGTTCCAGGAACTCTACTCCCATTACCCTCAGAGTGATGCTTATTTTTGGGTTTTCACACAAACATAAGAGGTAGTAAGTTTTCCTTTGGACTGTCTTGTTTTCTACAACATCATTCAAATAAACATTTCTGAGACTAAAAATGTAATAGAGTAAGCAGGGAAAAGTGAGAAGGAGGCATTTTATGTATGTTGAAATGAGTATAGTCACCTTAATTTTTAAAGGACTCTAAGCACTAAAGGTAAGTGACATGGTTATCAACTTACTAATTAGAGAGCTAGACAGGAGGCTAAGTGATTTAACCATCTCTTACCATATTGCAATTCATGATTAGAAAAGCAAATTCCAGATTTATAGAGAGTCATTATGATGTTCAATACCCCTGTGACCTCGAGGAGAGGAGAGTGCAAAAGCATGATGATTCACAAGGATTCATCAAAAATATTCAGCATTAATTTAGTATCCAATGTACTAGCATCTTTAGTTATTTACCACTTCCAATTTTCCTGAGCCCAATCCTGTTTATCCCCTCTAAAATAAGTAGGTGGTATATGTAGAGCCCTTACTAAAAACTAATCATTATTCTAAGCACTTTTCATGTATTAAAGTCATTCAGTTATCACAACTACTCTATGAAGAGGTGCTATTTTTTTCATATTTATTTACAGATGAATTGGCCATGACACAACTAAGTTAGATCATTTACCTAGTTGTTGCACAGCTGATGAAGGTAAGAGCAAAAATTCAAGCCCAAACAGTCTGGAATCAGAGTCCTTGTCTAGCTAGCCTCTACTGCCTCCATCTTATTTCAGGTCAGAATTACTCTTTTCTGGAACATTACAACTGCTCTCCAGCTGGTCCCCATTAAACTTACCTCCTTTTCCAGTATTATTTTTTAATTATAGAAATAATATATGTGTACATTCTCCAGGTAAAATAGTATAATAACATGAATTGCAAAACCCCATTTAGGCACCAGCTGCAATCCCAAGTTTCTCCCCAGGGTCTGGTGTGTTTCCTCTCAGGTACTTTTCTTTATATGTATATACCTTTAAATTTTTTTGCAGTTTTTTTATACTTTTAAAAGTCAACGTTATATCATTTACTTGCAAATGTTATCTGTTATTCATATATATGTCTTTGAGAGCATGTTAAATCAAAACAAAAAGAAGAAAAACTCATTCCCTTTTTTGAAAAATAATCCCCATTGCACAATAGAGATGTCACAGCCCTCTTTAAAGTGCTATACTTCTCCCCATTCAGTTTCAGTGGACTCGAGAAAAATTTTCCCAAAAGAAAAGATAAAAAAAAAAATTTAAAGGTACAACAAGTTGAGAGGTATGTACACAGAAGGATAAAAGAACCGTTTATAGCAGCTAACCTATAGGTGAAACAATCCATAGAAGACAGCATACTCATCTAGGGATTTGCTAGGCAGTGAGGCCAGATCCAGTTCCTGATAAAGTCTAGATAACGAGAATATTCCGCTTACTCTTGCATTTCATCTCTATAGCAACCTGAAGTATTGGGATAACATTGTGGTTCTACTTATTGAACGAATCCTTTCATGGACTTGAATGTATTTACTTCTTTACTTGTTTACTATTTCCTGAGTGTAAGCTCATGAAGACAGGAATTATATCTCTTATTTTCTGCTGCAGTGCCATTCCCCAGCTCAGTACCTGGCACCTGGTTGGAGCTCAACAAATATTTGTTGAATGAGTGAATAAAGCCAGAAATGTCTGACTAATGCTGCTTATCAAGGTTCATGACTCTGTACCTGGACTTTTTAAAGCCCTAAAAACCAGGCTGATTTGATCACCCATGGCCACTGTACATTGATCTGAATAATTACAGATCTACAGGTGACACTAATAATAACTTTACCTGTGGCTGAGTAGAAAGAACATAAGCTTTAGAGTCAGTCACCTGAGTTAACAAACATCTCCATCATATGCTTGCTGTGTGACCCTGGGCAATTTTCTTGACCTCACTCTTCAGTTTCCTTATCTGTAATAATAAAGCTAATAAAACCTTTAAGATTTAGTGAGGATTAGCTGGGAGGGAAAAGATATTAAAGTATCTAGTAATTTGTGAGACATTGAGTAACTGTTCAGTAACTGTCAGCCCTGTGCCTATTTCTTCTTCCACCCACTCACTGCTCCTTTACAAATAAGACAACTTTGAGTTTAAGCATTTCTCTTTTCTCATTTCCATTTGTGGCAGTCCAGTCAACAACTTCTTTCTCTTTCAATGCTGATCTGTTTTGTTGGGGTCAGTCCCAGGGGTCTGGGTTCTGGAGATTATGGTTGGACTGAGAAGCACTGTGGATCAAATCCAAGGGCTGCCATACATAATGGATCTGCCATTAAAAAAAAAGATCTAAACTGTTGTAGCAATTTTATGGAGTGCAATATACATTCCAAAGTTATAGTAGGGTCACCAAACACGATGTTCAAAAAATCAAAAATCACCCCCAAATTATTCATCTCATTATAGAAATAAAAGGCTATGTTGAGTATTAAAGACAGACACCTTGCTTTTGAGTATAAACTTTTTTCCAAAGGTCCCACAATTATCATTTCAAACCAGTGAAAGTTATTCAAATAGAGAAAAGTAAAGCCTGTAACTTCCTTTCATTAGATTTAGACTTCCACCCTGTGTGATACTCTTTATTCAACCCCCACCACTTTGCTACTTCAAATTATTCTGGATCTACCTAAAAGCTCTTATTTACAGAGTCTTAGAGTATCAGAAACACTTGCATTTATTCTGTCAGATACAGACCCTAACAAGCCTCCTCTGGCTTTAAAAAGAATTTAAGGAGACTCAGCTAAACACAATCCTTTTCTTATTATGAGCATCGTTCTTTTCCAGCATTAAATTGTCTTCCCACAAATCAGTGGGACAGATCTATTGGGCTGCTACCCAAATGATCTCCTAGCAATTAGATGTCCCTTTAAAGCATGATATCCATTACTTCTCCTTCATTCTGCATTGCAACCTTGAACAATGCCCGGCTTGATGAGAGCCATGTTCCTACTCTCCTGGTTACATTGCAGCCACAGCCATTGAGTGCAGATCAGTCTGGGCACCTTATAAATCTTGTTTAAAAAAATAAATCAAATTCTTGCTTTGAGACCTGGGGAATGTCAAGAATAGTTGGAGTATTTTCTTCATGTGCCCTTGGCCTGAAGATTACATCGTTTTCTCAAAGATTTAACAACAGCCACCAGGTTAGAATTATAGCCAATAGGATTAGCTAAACATACTACACCCCAGAGACAAGCAGCAGCTTGATTACCAGGCCACAGCACACCTGTTCATAAGAGCTGATCTCAGGGAAAGTTCAAACCCTGAGGAATTCACACACCACACATGCATCATCACAAAAGAACTCTGAAGTGGAAATTAACAGCTACGTGGGCCTGAACAGACCAAGGTAGAAGTGTATTTTCTTAATTCTGGATTCCAGGATATTTTTAATATGTAAGATACAGCCAAGAGATGCACTCAAGTCATCTATAGCTCTCTGTGAGCCTTTGATGAGTTCAGTAATGGCGAGTGAATTTCATAGAGATACCAGTGGAGAAAAAGATCTGAGACCTCCAGTTGCACACCAATATCCACAGGAAGGCAGGGTGGATGAAAAACTGGGAAATAAATATAAACCATATGGCTAGCTAAGCATCAGTTCTGCGGGCCAAGTTTTGCTGGGAGGAGGGAGCGAGGCACCCAATCAGGAGCAGTATCTCAGGACCTAGATCTTTCTATTCCCCCATTATCTTTCATGCATCATGGCTTTCCAAGGCTTGGTGTCTCACTGAAAAATTGCCTGATAATGTTAAAGTACAGTCTGTTTTATGGTATTTTTAGTTCCTAAAAACAGCTTGTTCAAGTAACTTAATTCTTTAAAGATGGAATAGAGATAAAGAGAAATGCAGGTTATAAAATTCATCCTCAAAATATTTGATTGGCTGACTGGTTAATTATGATATTCCATTAGTAATAAGATAAAACAAAGATAAAAACAATAACTAAAAAATGCACACATTTCAAAGTGACAGAAATCCCAGTCCAGTTAAAATTGTAAATTAATTTAGAACTTCTCTTCTCTTCTCTTTCCTTTTTCTCTCTCTCTCTCTCTTCCTCTCTTTCTATTTCTCTCTCTCTTAGAAAGCAATTTTGCCCCAACCTCAACCCAAGTCAAATTACTTAAATTACAGTGATGAAATCACAGCCTTGCTTGGGGTATTTGGGAAGATCTACACTGAGTAGCCAGATTATTATGATTTCTGAACACATAATAATATGGCCACTCAGTATGTATGTGTGTGTGTGTGTGTGTGTGTGTGTGTGTATTTGAGGCCTGGTGCATGAATTCGTGCATGGGTAGGGTCCGGCCAGCCTGTCCAGGGGGAGGGGACATGTGCTGTTGGCCAGCCTGCCTGCTGGTCTAACTCCTGGTCAAGAGGACAATTTGCATATTAGCCTTTTATTATATAGTATATACACTGAATGGCCATATTGTTATGTGTTCAGAGATCATAATAATCTGGCCATTCAGTGTATTTTACACATAGCTTATAAAATCATCCACCACTCTAAGGAGATACAGCCAAGCCATCAAAATTTTGTTTCTTCCTTGGCAGTACAATGAATTTAAAACATTCTGTTTTTTGTTGAAGTTTTTCTGATGGTGGTGAGAAGTAGGTTTGGGAGAGATGGGACAAATGTTGGGAAGTTTGTGAGCAGAGCTTTTGTCATGCCTCACTTGAAATGGCTAATTAGGTACAACAGAGATTCCTTGGATACTACGAAGCTATATAAAACTCTTTAGTTTTGAGGGGGAGTTCACTCCCATTTTAAATGTATTCTTTAAATTTGTCATTTGGTAATATGAAACAAAAAAAAGCTCAGAAAAGAAGGGAGGAGGGGGAGAAACACTGACAGTGTGAACATATTAGCAATGTTTCAGAACAAAATCTAAGATAATCACATGGTAGACAAAAACCTCCTTCTTGTATAAAAGTCAGCATATATCACTTTGAAGTGAGTTGGGAGAATTATCTGCTGATATATCAATTGTAGAAATGTGACGATAAACTTTCCTATTGGTAAGACTCCATCTGCCAGTTTCTTATAACCAAGGTCCAGTTTAGCAGCTACCACAACTGACCCAAACTGCCCTACAGAAAATTTATGCAAGTTTTTTTCCTTAGAACAGCCATCAAAAAAATTTAAAAAAAAAATCTTTGACCAGAAGAATTAGGTCACAAGATAAGAGAGACACCATTCCCTTGAATATCATTAATTCTTGATTTTTAAGGAAACATGGTTCCCATTAGGCCTAAGAGAGTTTCTTAAATGTGACCTACATTCAAGCATAATTATCTTTTTTTTCCCCAACTGGCAAACATATACTGCATAACCTTGTTATAAAATCTCATAATTAAAACAGTTTTGAATGTTATGAGCCAAATGATCTGACCTAAAATGCAGTAAGATATAGAATAGCTGAAGACAATTAGAATAGCCTGATTCTATCTTAGCCTGTCCTCAGTGTTTTGAAACAAAAGCTTTTCCTTTCATGCAACATGATGTTTTATCAGTGGGTGTTATCCTTAAATTCATTGGGAGAAAAAGTGAGAAATGCTACATCTTTATCAAGTATTCAGGAATAGCTTTTAATATTATTTAAAAAGTACTACCAGGACTAAAACTAAAGCATTGCACAGGAAGCTTTGTGGAAGTGGGAATTTAGTCTGTCAACATTAAATTATTTATGCTATTGTATTTATTGGGGTTTTATCAAGGAGTACCTCAGAAATATGCTGTGGCTTAGGAGGAATAAGCTTTGAAAAGTTTGGATCTAAACTGGTCAACACTCACTAACTCTCTCAGAAACTCCATATATCATCTTAAAATGGACAGTGATAATATCCATTCTATGGTATTGTATTAAAAACCAGATATAATCAAAGTAAATTATACCTCGAAAATTAAACAAATGTTTGACTTGTCACTATACCTTCAAATATTAAGAAAATAAACAGAGAAATGACACATGCTAATAGATGTTTTAAACATATTCACTAAAATACATTTTTATAAATTATGTGAGCTATGAATAAATACTAAATATACATCAAGAAATATAAGGTTATACAGATGTGTATTAAAAAATTAACATGGACCCAGCATATGTAGTTTAATGGTTGAGCATGGACCCATGCACCAGGACATCACCCTTCAATTCCAGGTCAGGGCCCATGCCTTGGTTGGGTGTGGACCCAATTCTAGTAGTGGGTGTGCAGGAGGCAACTCATTGATATCTCTCTCTCATCAATATTTCTCTAAAATTAATAAAAACATATTTTTAAAAATTAACATGGACTTCCATCAGCAATCAGACAAAAAGAAGAAATAAAAGACATCCAAATTAAAAAGAAAGAAGTAAAACTGTGTTATTTGCAGATGACATAATATAAAGAACCCTAACTATTCCACCAAAACGCTACTAAAACTGATAAATGAATTAGGTAAAGTAGCAGGATACAAAATAAATATTCAGAAGTCAATTGAATTTTTATACACCAAAATGAACTATCTGAAAGGGAAACTAAGAAATCATTCATAATTGCATCAACAAAAATACTTATGAATAAATTTGATCAAGGAAGTAAAAGACCTGTATTTAGAAATTTATGACACTGAAGAAAGAAATTGAAGAAGATACAAATAAATGAAAATATATACCATGCTCATGAATAGGAAGAATTAACATCATTAAAATTTCTATACTACCCAAAGCAAACTATAGAGTCAATATAACTGCTTTCAAACTACCAATAATGTATTTCACAGAACTAGAACAAATAATTCAAAAATTTATAGGGAACTACAAAAGTGAAAAAGAAGAACAAGTTGGGGACAACACCTGGCTGATGTGGCTCAGTGGTTGAGCATGAACCTATAAACCAGGAGGTCATTGTTCAATTCTTGGTCAGGGCACATGCTTGGGTTTGGGGCTTGATCCTTAGTAAGGGGCATGCAGGAGGCAGCCAACCAATGATTTTCTTTCATCATTGATATATGTCCTTTCCTCTCTGAAATCAATAAAAATATACTTTAAAAAAAGTTAGGGGAGTCTCATTACCTGATATCAAACTATACTACAAGGTCATAGTAATAAAAACAGCATAGTAACAGCATAAAAACAAATATATAGATCAATGGAACAGGATAGAGAGCCTAGGGGGGAAAATAAACATACCTATATGGTCAATTAATATTTGACAAAGGAAGCAAGAACATACATTGAGATAAACAGAGTTTATTCAATAAAGTGTGTTGGAAATATTGGACAGATAGATGCAAAAAAAATGAAACTAGATAAACTTCTTCCACCATATACAAGAATAAGTAAAAATCAAAAATTTAAATGTGAAAATCAAAACTAATGATGGGGAATATAAGACATTCGGCGGGGGGTGGAGGAGGGAAGACTAACAATCTGAATTTGTGCCAGTTACCTACCTTCTAACACACACTCTTGCTAGCCGATAAGTAACTCCACTGATTCCTGTCCTGCCTTGCAGAACCTGTTTCCCAGAATACTCCTATTTTACAGAGGCCATAAACCATGAACCATACACAATCCCCGGAAGGGGATTATCAGTTATAATCTCATGGTCCAAGAAAGGTCTGTGAACCTGCCATATTTGGGGGGCAAAGAAACCAAAGGGCATAAAGCTTCCTCCATATTCATTCACTCAGGATTTGGAGACTGACTCCTGAGTCATGGCACTAGTGTAATATGCAATAAAGGCAACTTTTCTGAATTTTCTCTGAGTGCCCCATTGATTAATTCTCCCATACCACCTGGCAGCTGTAAAACTTTCAGAAAAAAAGAACATATTCAGTAAAATCTCAAACATTTCTCTTAGTAATATTTTTTTTCTGATAGATCTCCTCCATCAAGGGAAACATAACCAAAAACAAAACAAATGGGACTACATTTTAAAAATTTGGCACAGCAAAAGAAACCATCAACAAAATGAAAAGACAGCCCACTGAATGGGAGAACATATTTACTAATAATACATCTGATAAGGGGTTAATAGCCAAAATTTGCAAAGAACTCATACAACTCAACACTAAAAAAATCGAGTTAAAAATGGGCCAAGAATCTGAATAGACACTGCTCCAAAGAGAGCATCCAGATAGTCAATAGACACTGCTCCAAAGAGAGCATCCAGATAGCCAATAAACATCAGAAAATTTAAATTAAAACCACAATGAAATATCATCTCACTCTGTCAAAATGGCTATTATCAATAAATCAATAAACAGCAAGTATTGGTGAGGATAGGGGAAAAGGAAACTCATATACTGTTGGTGAGAATGTGGATTGGTATAGCCACTGTGGAAAACAGAATGGAGTTACTTCAAAAAATTGAAAATGGAAGTGCCATATGACCCAATGATCCCACTTCTGGATATATATTGAGGAAGCCCAAAAGACGAACTCAAAATAATAGGTGTACCTCTATGTCCTTTGCAGCATAATTTACAATAGCTAATATATGGGAAGCAACCCAAGTGCCCATCATAGATAAAAGTGATGATGCATATATATAATGGAATATTTACTCAGCCATAAAAAGAATGAAATCTTACCATTTGCAATAACATGAATGGACCTAAAGAGTATTATGCTAGTTGAAATAAATCAATCAGAGACAGGCAAAAACAATACAATTTCACTTATGTGTGGACCCTAAAGAACAAAATAAATGAACAAATGAAATTGAAACAGACTCATAGATCCAGAGAACACACTGTTAGTTTCCAAAGAGGAGAAGTGTCGAGGGGGTGAAAAAGGTGAAAGGATTAAGAAGTACAAAATAGTCAGGGAATGTCAAGTACAGCATAGAGAATATAGTCAATAATTTTGTAATAACTATGGATGATTCCAGGTAGGTACTGGAAATATTGAGTGGACCACTCTGTAAAGTATATGATACCTAACCACTAAGCTGTACACCTGAAATGAGTACAACATAATATTGAATGCAAATTATAATTGAAAAATATATATACACCTGACATTCAGAGGAAATAAATAAATAAATAAAAATTAACATGGATTTCCAGATAAAGATGGCAGATTGTGCATACATATTTATATTATCTTCCATCCAGAAACCCATTAAAATGTCAATAAAGGAATGCAAGTAAGTATAAACTCATAAAATAAAATAAGAATAAAAGTAATCATTAGCTGATAAAAGATTTCAACAAATTTTCAGAGCATGACAAGTTACACCCTCTAACTTCTATTAGCATAGAGACATGCTAACAGAAGACAGGAGTGCCAAGAGATTAGTTTAGAATAAAATAAAGGGTTAGTGGGTAATGTTGTCAACATGGGTGGAGACAAGCTGCCTAAGAGAAACATTGAAGCACTCAGTATTCTGCAAAGTCAGATACAACAGGAGTGGCAATGACATCTAAGACTGAAAAGTAAGAGAAATCAATCAAAATTCTATTTATGGGATAGCTGATGCACCACTATGTAAATCATGACCCATTTCCTTGTATTTGCCTCACTCTAAATGTGAATAGAAAAACCAAAGATTCTCACACATTTGAAAAAGTCCCTAAGTTGAAAGGCTCTGACCAACATAAACAAACAGAAACTACTTTTTGTATTCCAAAATAAAAAGAGATAATATGAGGAACATGAGTTTTTATAGAAATTCTAACATATTTAGAAAGATTCAAGAATATATTTCACCCATTAGACAAGAAAAGGATACTATTAAAAAATATATTAAGAAAGAAACTTGGCTTAAAATTTTGATTGACAAAAGAAAAAAGAAAAAGACATTTTTAAATATGAAATTGAGAAAATTTTATAGGAAATAAAATTAAAATAGACAAAAGGATAAAACCAGATACTAGATAATTAATAGGAATTACGGAAAATGAGTAGCACGAATGGAGGGGAGGAAATTGTTAACTTGACTGATATAAGGTAATTTTGGATAGCTGACAGATTTAAAACTTCAGAGTGGAATAGCCAGCATTGGCTGTAAAAAGGCCTCCAAGTAAGATCCGTGCTGAAAGACAAAACCAGAAAGAAAATGTAAATCATCAAAGAATGGAATCTGGCATAAATTTCACATCAGCATTACTGAATCCTTAAGGAAAGGGAACAGCTTTAAAATTCTGAGGAAAAGTTATTTTTAAACTATATTTGTATACCTAATTAAATTATTATTCCAATGTGAACAGGGATCACATTTACATGTGCTGATTTTCACATATTCAAAGAATCAGAAGAGTTGCATCTCACATGTAATTTCTTAGGAATTTTGTTCAGTTTGCACTGAAGCAAAAAAAAAAAAGAAGTAAACAACGATAGCAAAAGACTCAAGTTCTGAAAGAAAGCAAAAGTAACACTATGATCATTGTATAGAAGGTTTGCAGAACAAGTACAGACAAGAGTAGCCAGACATAGAGCTTCAGAAGAAAGAAGTTTCTGAAAAAAAATCTTCTTTTAATTTTATGATAGGGAAAAAAATTGAGAACAAAAGAATGACAAGTAGCATAAGAAAAAAAAAGGCAATTAGTAACTCCAGAAAAATTAGAAGTTGTACAAGTATAGTAATAATATACTATGTGACACTGCAATAAACAATATTGAGCCCCAATGTAAACATTATTTATTAGTTTACAGTTTTAGAATCAATCTATAGACTAAGATGGTAGAACTATGATTAGAGATCAGAAGATAAATACTAGTACTCTTGACATTATCGAGGTAGAGATTAGGAAAATTGAGAAGGAGAAATGTATAGAAGAACTAAAAAGATGGAGACTCAGATTAAATTGTCTATTATTAAAAGGAAAAGTATTTTACCTAAATACTCTAAAATTACTAAAGGAATAAATATTTTATTTAAAGTTGCATAGGTAACCAATGAAGATTTTAAGTAAAGATATGACTAATAGGAGATATTGAGTAACTTAACTGAGGTACAGTCTCATCTACCAGTATAGGCAGACAATATCTAGTACTAATAACCCAAGAATTAACAGTATAAGAATACTTTTAAGATATAGAGGTAAGTAACAAAAATGCTATAAAAATTAAAAATTACATCTGAGAAGAAACTGAAGAAAAGTAGTGGAACAGGGAACTATTGCTTTTCAGCATAAGTGCTTCTATTTTTTCTGTTGTGTGCACTTTTTACTTTGGTGAGCATTTTAATTATTACTACAAAAATCCAAGTGTATAGATTTTACTAAGAAATTTGTAATCTACTAGTTTACACAAATTGATCAAATTTATGTAAAATTTAAGTGGCAAAGTATTCTACAATATATTTCATCATATTTAATGCTGAATGTGATTTCAGGGCAGGGAGATATCCACTCTATTTTGATAAAGTGTCACTAACTAACTCAAGTGTTCCAAATGCAACAAAATGTAAAATATCTTCAAATATCCCCTCCATTTGGAGACATCTATGCTCATTGATTTACAATCAATGGCCCCCCTGATTATTTTGTGTTATTTGCTACTTCAGGAATTATTCATGATGCTGCACTAGCAAGCTGAGAACATGTGGGCTAATATCCTGATTCAGAAACGTAAACCTAAAGTGGATAAATGTACTTGGTAAATTCAGAAGCAGATTTCACCCCTCTACCATCACCCCTTTTTATCTGCCTTCAAATACATTACCACCAGAAACCACAGGTGCATTTTGCATGACATTTCCTTTGTGAGCAGCTGAGAACAAAGAGAATTTCCTGCAAAATGATGCTGAAACATGATCATTGCTGTGTATTATCTTGCCAACACCTTGCCTATTGAGTATTCTCCCTGGCTATTATTCAGATATTGTTCTCTTTGGATGGGTAACACAAAGATGAGGAGTCTACTTAAGTGCTCAAACAGTACCCTCTGCTGGTTGAGTTTGAGCTGATGACTTGATTTGTAGCAGGGCTTAGTCACACTGACAACACATGGGAGGGAGAGAAGAGAGCAAAATGGAAACTATACACCAGGATGGAAAAGGCAAAAACAAATTAAAAATCAATTAATTTTAGTTAGATATAAGGAAACTGACATTTTAGGCATTATATCATATATATCTGTGATCATATATGTATTTTATTAAATCTTAATAGAATACTGCATTATTGTAAAAAGTAGCTTTTGATGAGTGATGCTGCATATTGCATTCAAATTCTCTGCTTTACAAAATGATTCATTACAAGTTTTCCAAGGAAGTTTCTCTGGAGCTCTGAACACATGACATGATTTACACTCTGTTTGGAAACACATATTAACTGTGTAAAATGAAGTGGTTTCTTGCATCACAGCCCAGGGCTCTTACACTATATCAAGATGTCTGCATGACTTGACATATGTATAAATGTTTAGGAAAAGTCCAAATTAATTTTTGCTACCTGGCTAATATGTAAAGCACAGTGATTTGGAGATGGCGAGATTAATCTGTCTGACCCCGGGAGAAATGAGTATATTCTCCAGTGCAGGAGTTATCTTATGATCTATTTTGCTCAATATAGTAGAAATGCTTAATAAATTGAGTGGCAATTAAAAACAGATGCTACATTTAGAAGCACAGAACCAGCATTTTTATATCTTTAACCCCAAATCATATTCAGCCCTCTGTGTCTACCATGGTGGTGGGGTTCACAATGCATAAAGCACATCTCATTCTCACAAAGAATTAAAGTTGAGAAAAAAAGTCAACATATTGTAGGCTATTCAATAGTGGTACACCCTTCTGGCCTTTATTCTGATTTGTCCTAATTTGGAATGGGGGAATTTAAATGCCTACAGGCCCAAAGAAATATAGTACACAAGTGGCACATGTTGAGGGTGAGAAGTATGTGATTCTCTTGGTCTATCTTTTATTTGTGATTAAGGCAGAGATACAGAGAACTAACTCTTCACTATATGAAAAGCACAGTGTCAGCAACATAAGAGGTTAATGAAGCCTCACTTCAGTGTTGTAAAAGCAACCAGGTGTAAGGAGATTGTGTGCCCCACCTAGACTGTCAGATATGCAGCACTTATCAATGTTGCCATGAAGCCTGAGGGCCAAGGGTTGCCAGATTTATGCTTTTTCCAGAGGAACTTAAAGTCAGAATATTTATGCAGCATTTCCTCTTTGAGGCTCAAATTTTTCCAGAAGAGCCTGTGAGCCAAAACAAACATCTACAAACTAAATTTACCCACTTGCTAGTAGTGTCTGCAACCACAGACTAAAAGTTCTTTCTCCTTGTTTCAGGGTCTTTGCACATGTCTTTCATGCTGCCAGTAATTTTCCTCTCCCATTTCCCCTCCCTGCCTCCAGGTACTGCACTCATCCCTCTGGTATTTACTCAATTGCCATTGCTTCCAGAAAGTATTTCCTGATCAGCAAGGTTTGATTAGGTTCCCTTGTAATAAGTCCCCCTACATTTCTGTGCCTTTCCATCACAGCACCTAGCAGAGCTTGTAATTATATGTTTGGGGTGGGGGTGGACTTATTTGATTCATTTTCTCCTTCACTACGGAGCATGCTACCCATCACACAGGAGGCACTGATAAGTAATGTTGAAAATGAACAATGACTTTATAATAACTCTGGTATAGCCAGAACTGTACATGTATGGTTAGTTTTACTGAACCCTTAGATTCTGGCTTTGGAGGCAGGAAGTCTGGGTGTGAATCCCAGGTAGCCCATCTGCAGGCTGTATGATGTTCAGTAGTTGCTGTATTTCCTAAAATTAGTTTCCTCATTTAAAAAGTGAGATCTCCTGGGTTTGTGCACGGGACTAAAGACAATGCATTGTATAGTAGTAAAACATAGTAGGTACTCAAAAATGTTAATTATCATCATTAACACCAACACTGATAGTTAGGCTATTCACACTAACTTGCCCACATGCCCTCTGGTCACAATGGTGAGCATTTGACAAATCTTAGCATTATAACAGACATACTGAGACCTGTGACCATAGAACAGCATGCTCCCCACTAACCACATTTTCCCACCAACCACACTAATCAGTATTCAGAGGAAACAGGCTGGGAAGAGATTTTACAATCTAGTATCTTAATCATAAAATTTTCTTTTTAAGTCAGAGAGACTTAGCCACCACTGATCTTTCCTGATTGTGTAAGTGATCTTACTGAACCCCTTAAGAATGCTCAATACAGCCGAAACAGTTTGGCTCAGTAGATAGAGCGTCAGCCTGCGACTGAAGGTCCCAGGTTCGATTCCGGTCAAGGGCATGTACCTTGGTTGTGGGCACATCCCCAGTAGGAGGTGTGCAGGAGGCAGTTGATGGATGCTGCTCTCTCATCGATGTTTCTAACTCTCTATCCCCCTCCCTTCCTCTCTGTAAAAAATCAATAAAAGATATATTTTTAAAAAAAATGTTCAATACATATCTCAGGCGCACCTGGTAGGAGTGAATTGTGAATTTAAAATGGATCAATGGACATATTACCTTTAGGATAGGACAGTGATATCTGGGAAAGAGGCACCTTACTGTGTCATGGAAAGAAGGTAATATAGGAGCCAGATAACATCTATGTCCTACCTTTTTGTCACCAACCAGCTCTGTGATCTATAACCTCACCTACAAAAACTAACCTCACAATGTCTGCTTAGAGGGTTATTTTGAAGATTGAAGAAAATATGTGGGAAATAGCCTGGCATGAAAGAGATGCTCAAGGCATGACAGTTATGTAATAAAAGGGAACCAGAGCATTGTACTCATTTCTCACAGCCTCCTCCCTAAAATAAAATTCTATTTAATTTATACAATATAGCACAAACTACAGCAAGCTGGTAGGTATACTGTAAATCATAGGATTTCAATTTTTTTTAATACAAGCAAAAGTTTATTTAGAAAGTCATGAGATAGAAGTGAGCCATGGAAGATGTGAGCCAGCTGGGCTGCGTGGGTTCAGGAAGCAAACTTCAGAGGCAAAAGAAGGGTCCTTGGAGCTTAGAAGAAACAAAGGCAGAGACAGTGTCTCCAGGGAAAGGAGAGTGGGAAAGGTGTGTGGGTGTGCTCCAGAGAGGGAGAGAAAGAGAGCAAAAGGAGGTGGGGGAATAGAAAGAAACTAGGATTTCAAACTTTTAATAGAAGAAATAAGACAATCGTTGGAAAGTTCAGGATCATGGATAAACTGGGCCAGGGATTTGACTGCTATGTACAGCTCTTTGTCTTACATTTTCACAAAACAGCAGGGAGAAATGTGAGTCATGGATAGTGCTTCCCTAGAAGGCTGGCAGGGAACCAGCAAGTTCTGGTCACCATCCCACTGCAATCCCTGGTTCCAGAATTTGTCTTCTGAGATTACCTGGTCTGATTGGATCCTGTGACTCATTTCGTACCACTTTGTAACAAAAGATCCATGAGTTACACCCTTCATCTTTTTTTTTTTTTTAATGTCTCACACTAGCCTCCCTGGCTCTTAGCCTCCCCCACAAATTGAGCCCCATCGGAGTTATTAATAGTCTTCTAGTCAGAGCTTCCTCAGTTCTTGGTTCTATCCACATAGCAGCACTCCCTGAATCTTGCCGTTTGTTATCTTGAGGGAAAACACAGGACCTTCGATTTATCATTGTTTTGCCAGAAACTGGTACACAGTAGGTGCTCTTATCTGCCCACAAAAAAACTGAAATGTGGCTGATTTAAGCAAGAAAGGAATATATTCAACGGATGTTGGGTAGTTCCCAGAGGCAGCCTGAAGACCCAGACTCTAGTTCCCTGTGGCTGGAAAGAAGGTCACAAGTAACACCCAGCTTTCCTCTGGCACAGAGTCACCTCTTCCCTCTCCCCGCACTCTTGGGTAACTGCTTTTCAGTTAAAACCCTGGGACAGCTGTCCAAGCCTGCATACAGAGGAGGTGGGAAAGTGGATATCTGGCATTTTCAGTTTCTCACATAAGAGATGGCCTCCTGCCCAGCAAGACTTAAAAGGTAAAGAATTCCTACATAGAATGAGGTTCAAATGCTGGGCAGCCAAAGTTAAAATAGAGCAAATAATTCCCTCAACTACTCCTTAGCATTGGCTGGAGTCCAAATTGTCTGATGTGTTTTCATTTTCTCTGTGCTCCCTACTACTCCAAAAATTACAAGACTCATCACCTGTTTGTTGGCATAAATAAATGAACAATGAATTGAATGCCACAGTCTCTTTCTTCCTGGGCTCCCATGACATCCATCTGGATTCCTCCTTTGGTATTGAGCTTTGAAAGTGGCCCAGACTCACTGTGTCCCACAGACTGGATGGGAGAACCACAGGCTCTGGACATGGCATCAGGCTCACTCCCACTACTGCAGCCTGGCTGGCACTAGCCAGGGCTGCCTTGCTGTGCCCCTCTGAGGCTTGTTTTCTCTTCTTCATCATTCCCGTGCCCTTTGGACTTGATGACTACATTTGGCTCACTTACATTTTGATCCTGAAACTTTGCTGTATTTCTTAACAGGGGCACTATGAGCATTTGGTGCAGAACAATTTTTTGTTGAGCAAAACAGCCTCATATGTTGCAGGACTTTTTAACATTCCTGTGTTTGCTCATTCAATGTTAAGACTGTCCTATAATCTTGGTGACAAACAAAAGATAAATACACCTTTCCAAATTGTTCCTAGTTTGTGATAGGGAGTGGGAGAATAGTATGACCCCCATAGAAGCTCTATCAAAATTGCTTAGACTCCCCCCTGACTCCTCCCTGGTGACTTACAAACTCCAGGTCAGCACCCTGTGATTTGAACTCGATCCCTGCCCATCTGGACATTAGAATTTCACACTACATTAAAGGAAGAAAGCTTGCTGATGAAAGTTAGCATTGGGTAGAATCCTATTTAATAAAGGAATAATATGCAAATTGACCATACCTCCACTATACTCACAAGCCATGTTCGTCAGCCACACCCACCAGCCAAACAGATTGGGTATGCAAATTAACCCAACCAAGATGGCTACGGCACACAGAGAGAGTAGGAGGGAGGCTTGGGTTGCCCTGGCGATGGAGAAAGCCAAGCTTTCCACAAAACCTGGCAGGCCAGGCCTCTGCTTAAGGCAATAAAGTTTCAATGGTTGTGTGAGCAGAAGGCTTGGCTCTGCTACAGGCTACAAAGTTTCAATTGTAGAAGATAAATAAATCCCAAATACCAGGGTCTCTGCTTGGGTCACCAAGGGGTATGGCTAGCCTGCAAACCACCACAGGCCCCTCGCTCAGGCCACCCCACACCTCAGGGGAATACCCACCCTGACCTGGGACACCCTTCAGGGCAAACCAACTGGCCCCCACCCATGCACCAGGCTTCTATCCTATTTAATAAAAGAGTAATATGCAGATTGACCATCACTCCAACACACAAGATGACTGCCCCCATGAGGTCAAAAGATCCTGCCCCCAGGTGGACACAAGATGGCCATCACAAGATGGCCAGCAGGGGAAAGCAGTTAGCAGTGACCAGGCCTACAAAGGACGGTTGTGGGAGATCAGGCCAGCAGGGGAGGGCAGTTGGGAGGGACTAGGCCTGCAAGGGAGGGCAGTTGGGGGTGATCAAGGCCACAGGGTGGGGCAGTTAGGGGCAAGCAGACTGGCAGAGGAGCAGTTAGGCATCAATCAGGCTGGCAGGGGAGTGTATAGGGGGTGATCAGGCTGGCAGGCAGAATCAATTGGAGGCAATCAGGAAGGCAGGCAGGTGAGCAGTTGGGAGCCAGCAGTCCTGGATTGTGAAAGCGGTCTCAGATTGGAGAGGGAGTAGGCTGGGATGAAGGTACAGCACAAATTTTGTGTACCAGACCTTTAGTTATTATACAGTAATCAAACAGAGTCAGATAAAACTGGACTTCATGTTCCCACTCTTCTGTGTGATTTGGGCAAACAAACACAATCATTCTGTACTCAAATGTCTACTTTCATAAAGTGCAAGGCGTTTTAGGTCAGGGTCCCTAGAAACAGAGCTAGAGTTGAAGGGTTTTGTTCAAGTGATTTATTGGGAGAGTACTCTCCAGAGAAGGGCAGCGGGGGAAGCAGGATGGGACAGGGGGAAGCCAGACGAGAAAGCTCTGAAGCATGAATGACCAGAGTAGGTTCTGCCTGGAGATGAGGGAACTGGCCTTTTGGACCCCAGGTCTGGCAGGCGTTGGCTGTAGTGTAAATGGAAAGACAGCTCCCACTGGCCAAGAAGAGCTTCTCACTCTCTATCCCCATCCCCAAGGATATATGTTGTCTGACATTTCTCACAGCAACTAGACTGCAGTGGTTCTCAACCTTTCTAATGCCATGACCTTTTAATACAGTTCCTCATTTGAGGTGACCCCCAACCATAAAATTATTTTTGTTGCTACATCATAACTGTAATTTTGCTATTGTTAATGAATTATAATGTAAATATCTGAGTTTTCCGGTGGTCTTAGGCTCTACAGCAGTGCTTCTCAACCTTAGGCGACCCTGCTAGCAGTTCTCAACCCAGATTGAGAACCGCTGCTGCAGAGCCTAAGACTATTAGAAAACATAGATATTTACGTTATGATTAATTAACAATAGCAAAATTACAGTTATGATGTAGCAACAAAAATAATTTTATGGTTGGGGGTCACCACAACATGAGGAACGGTATTAAAGGGTCGCAGCATTAGAAAGGTTGAGAACCACTGACCTAGAAGATGGAAGAGCAGGGTTAAGGGGATCTGGGCAGGGTGACAACAGTATCCAGTACAAGAAATAATAATATCTATCTTAAGAAATACTGCCCTGGCGGGATAGCTCAGTTGGTCCCCATATGCCAAGGTTACTGGTTCCATCCAGTTAGCATACATACAGAACCAACCAATGAATGCTTAAGTAGCTGTAACAACATCATTCTATCTCTCTTCTTTTCTCTTCCATTAAAATCAATAAATTAAAATGTGTTTAAAAAAAAAACACGAACAAGAAATGTGGATAGTGTCATATTTAGTACACCGTAAGTGCTCATCAAATGGTTTCCACGGTGGCAGGAGTTGAGGGCCTGCCATCCATGCTCGAGGACAAGTCAGTGGCTGCTCTGCAGCTGATGGACCCAGTCAGAAGGAGCCATATCAAGCTATCTCCTCTCAAGAGCCTGCTACTTCCCCACCCACCCTGACTCTGAAGGGCTCCTTACCCTCTGTGCCCTGGAGGATATCTATTATTTACCATTTTACAATGCACGCAATGCCCACATTTTAGAATACCAAAAATATAAATGAGGAATCATCCGAGGGAGATGGTTGTCTAAGCCCTTAGTCAGCGCTTTCCAGAGACACGGGGGCAGGGGAGCAGGGAGGGTTGGTGGATTCCCATGAAGAGGGATAATCTTGCTTCTATTAGAAGGGGGTGAGAGAAGAAGGAAGGAAGGGGTGGGGAGAGAGGAAAAAAATACAGGATATGTTTGTGGGACTTTGGAAAAAATGTCATGAATTTGAAGATACTAGCAAAAGAGAAGAAATTAGAACTAATTGACAGGGCACAGAGACTGACTAACTCTTCCAGACTAAAGGCCATTCTTTCTCGTGAAAAGGAGCAAATAAATCTTGCAGTAAAGTCACACACTCTCCATAATGAGAAGAGAGAAAAACAAGCAGAACTAACTGAAGGTGAAAGGCAAGATCCCCTTTCAAAGACCTGTATCTTTCTTGGAAATGAAACATTTTCTTTCTTGGCTATAGACACAAAATAAAGCTCTGAGGGAACAAACGATTTACCTCACTGCTGCCAAAGGACATGTTTGCCCTCTTGGTTTATTAAAATCCCTGAGGATCCCACAATTGATGCTGTGAAATTCTTCCCAAACTTCAGCTTCAGACACCATCTCACATTGTCAGGCGCCTGTCTCACCTGGGAGGATGACCCATGCAGGTTCGGTACTGAGTGTGCACACACCTATCTGCCTTCAACAACCAGTTCTGCACATGTTTCCTCTATATTTTAGTATTTTTAAAATTAGAACAGTCAAATTTTTATAAATTTCAACAACAATATGTGTACATGGAAGAAAAATTAGAAAACCTCTGTAAGGAAAAAGAGGAAATATAAATACTCACTACTCAGAAATAATGATTGTCAGCATTTTATCATATATGCTTACAGATATTTCCATGCACCTGAAACTAATATAATATTGGATGTCAAATAGTAATTTAAAAAATTCATTGAATATTTATCCGAATAAGTAGAGTGGAGAGGAGACAAAAACAAAGATCCTTGATGAATGGTAACTATATTCATCAAACAAACACATAACTTTGGCATTAAGAAACAGAGTTTCTCCCCAGCATTGTCCCTGATTTTTTTTTACTTTTGAGAAGTCAGTTAAACGTATCCTAAAATAGAAAAGTAGAAATGACTCTCACATCCCTACTTTCCGGCACCCCGGGCCTCATTGCTCATGCATTTTGTAAGAGTTTATTAGAAAATGTCTGCCAAGCACTTGGAACTCCTTGAAGAGTGTTTTATAAATAGAATTTTAGCTTGTGGAATATTTTACTAGTTAAGTAAATGCTTCATGTTTCTTTTTTAAAAAAGCATTACACAAGTGACTTGATAGAAAAGAAACAAACGCTATCCATTCTCAGAATCCACTGGTTCCTGGAAAGCTTCCTCAAGCTAGTCTCCTTCTATGTGCACCTAGAAACTTCATCATCTTCTCATCCAACTCTAAACATTCCTCTTTTTCCCTTAAATTAAGATTTAGCTCTCTGTGAGACATTTTTCTGAGGAAAGAAAATATTGTGATAATATTATGTACACTCAATTCTAAGACACAATTGATGTTAGAACTTAACCACCAATGTCAAGATCACTTTATCATTAAAAATGAAACATAACAGTAGAAGTACACATTGATGATAAGGTGGTTCCAAGTTTAGAAGCATTAAAATGGAATAAATGGATACTGAACATAGAATAGGGGACATTGGAAATGATAATCATAGCTAGAAATTCTAGGTCAATAGCACATACTGGGCACTGGGCCAAGGGCTTCATGTGTGTGCTATTTATCCTCATAACAATCCTAGGCTTGCAGGGACATCACTAAGGCCAGATGGGTTTAGAGAAGAGCATCAGATCCCCAGGTCCAGGGTCCCAGTCCCTAGGCACTCTGTCTCCCCAAGGCATCACTCACATTTCCATTCCCAGACTACCTCACTGTCCTTTATATGGCTATCCTCAGCAAACATTGGATTTACAAGGACAAACAGGAATTGCCTACTCCCAAATGACTCCCCTTAGCCTGCTCTACTTCCGCTCCCTACTCAACCTCCTCTGGAATTCCCTCTGGACTTTCTTGTTGAATACAAAATTGCAGTGAAGCAGGACTTCTATAAAATTGTAGCTAAAATGAAAAAAAAAATGCTCAACCTCACTAGCTATAAAGGAAATTCAAATTGAAATAAATGTGAGTGATGCATTGGGGAGACAGAGTGCTGTAGGACTGGGACCCTTGATAATAGCCTGTTAGAATGGCTATTATCAAGAAGACAAGAAATAAGTGATAGAGAGGATGAGGGGGAAAAGAGAACCTTATTCACTGCTAAAGGGAATGCATACTGGTACATCCACTTTGGAAATAGTATGGAGGCTCCTCAAAAAATTAGAGCTACCATATGGCACAAAACTAGTATCTACTGGAAATATTTGAAAATAATTATTTGAAAAAATATGTATGTACTTTATGTTCATTGCAGCATTATTCACAGTAGCTAAAATCTGGAAACAAGCTGTGTCCTTGATAGATGATTGGCAAAAGAAGATGTGGAACATAGTATATACAATGGAACACTACTCAGCCATAAGAAAGGATAAGATACTGCTCTATGTTACAAATAAACAAATCTTGAAAGTATCATGCTGGGTGAAATAAGATGGAAAAGGAAAAGAACCATATAATTGTACTCATATGTAGGATACAAAGCAAAAAGAAAGAAATGATTAAGGAAAAAATTCATATACATGGACAATAGTATGATGGTTACCAGGAGAGAAAAAGGGTGAGAATGAATGAAGAGGATAAAGGGGTTGAAATATATGGTGACAGAAGGATACTAGACTTTGGGAGGTGAGCACACAATCAAATACAAAGATGTAGTATTATAAATTACTAGAGGCTCAGTGCATGAATTCATCCACTAGTGTGGTCCCTCAGCCTGGCCTGTGGGATCAGGCCAAAAACGGCTCTCCAACACCCCCTAAGTGGTCCCAGATTGTGAGAAGGTATAAGCGAGGCTGAGGAACCCCACTGGTACAAGATCAGGGCCAGGAAGGGATGCAGGAGGACTCTAGGGCATGTCTGGCCTATCTTACTAAGTCCTGATCAGCTGGACTCCAGCCTACACCCTCTCCAATTGGGCCTAAACAGGCAGTTGGACATCCCTCCCACAATCCAGGACTGCTGGCTCCCAACTGCTCACCTGTCTGCCTTCCTAATTGCCCCTAACCACTTTTGCCTGCCTTCCTGATCACTCCCTAACCACTCCCTTGCCAGCCTGATTGATGCCTAACTGCTCCCCTGCCAGCCTGTTTGCCCCTAACTTCCCTCCCCTGCAGGCCTGGTCAACCTTAACTGCCCTCCCCTGCAAGCCTGGTCACCCCTAACTGCCCTCCCCTGCAGGCTTGATGGCCCCCAAGTGTCCTCCCTTGCAGGCCTGGTCCATCCCAACTGCCCTCCCCTGCTGGCCATCTTGTGGTAGCCATCTTGTGTCCACATGAGGGCAGAATCTTTGACCAGATGGAGGCAGCCATCTTCTGTGTTGGAGTGATGGTCAATCTGCATGTTACTCTTCTTTAGATAGAATAGAGGCCTGGTGCATGGGTGGGGGCCAGCTGGTTTGCCCTGAAGGGTGTTCTGGATCAGGGTGTGTGTTCCCTGTGGTGGTTTGCACGCTGGCAATGCCCCCAGGGGACCCAAGTGGAGGTGCTGGTATCTGGGATTTATTTATCTTCTGTAATTGAAACTTTGTAGCCTAGAGCAAAGGAGTGGGCCCGCAAGGGCAGGCAGAAAGCTTGGCTTCCTCCATTGCCAGGGAAACCCAAGCCTCCCTCCTGCTCTTTTTGGCCACAGCCATCTCAGTTGGGCTTATTTGCATATTCCTCCTGATTGGCTTGTGGACGTGTTTTTCTGTGTGGCAGAGGTATGGTCAATTTGCCTATTAGTCTTTTATTAGATAGGATTAGAGGCCCAATGCACAAAATTCATGTGACAGTAGGTCTTTCTTCCCCCAGCTGCTGGCACCTACTTCCCTCTGGCACCCAGGACTCAGGTTTCCCTTGTATCCTCAGCTTTATCCAGAAGGCTGGAAGGATGTTCGGTATAATTAGCATATTATGCTTTTATATTATAGAGGATACACCTGAAGCACATATCCTTAACCAGTTACCCCAATAAATTTAATTTAAAAATAAAACAAAATGGAGAATTAGTAATTACTTAGATGAATTTCAGATTAAATAAACCGTATCTATGCTTATTTTCTTTTCTTCACCCCGTTTATTTGTCTGTCTTCCTGAATGACTGTCCCCCACTTCTAAATATGTAAATGAAATCATCTAGTTTGTATTGGAGTCTTCCACAGTGTTTACAGGCCTTGCTGATAACATAGTTGGGAAAACAAAGCTACAAACACTTTCACAGGAATCTTACAATCCAGAAGGAGAGTTAGAAATTAAACAAATATTTACATAAATAAACTCATAAATATAAATTGTAATCCTTGCTCTAAAAATCAAACATGTAGGCTTTTGAGTGTCTTATGACCAGGTATCCACACCTTGCCAGGCAGATCGGCCTTCCTGGAGAAACTGACATTGAGTAATGAGTGGGCTTAGCCAAGCATGGGATATGGAGAAAGAGCAACTCAGCTGACGGGGGCACCTGTGAATGCCCTACGATTGAGAAGTTAAATTTACACCTTATATAGTCTCAAAGCTCAGCAGGAATAAGGTCTTCTCCTGAAAACTTTCTAAAAATCTCCCCCCAGATATTTAGTCTAACTCACCCTTTTTGCATATTCTTTCAGCATCGGATTATTAACTCCTTCATAACAGCAACTCACATTTAATTAGGACCTACTATGTACCATTCTCCTCTGTTAAGCAGTTTATCTGTTTTTCACAGTTATCCCTCAGAGCAAGTCTGTGAGATCATTATTGTGATTAGCCTGATCTGATAGGTGGATAAACTAAAGCAGAGGCCATTAAATAACTGTCCCATTTCCCGGTTAATGAGTGAAGCCATTGGGCTGGACTCCTAACCAGCACCTCATACTGCCCCCTGAGGACTGTATACCACATGCACCCCCACAGGGACACTGAAGGAGAGAATGAGGGAGTGGTCACATTGCACAACTCAGAGAGCCTTGTCTGGGGCAGGAGATGGAAGGCAGAAGCTTTCATGGGGCCCAGGAAGATTCCACACACATGTCATCAAATGGTACATCTCATCATTCTTCTCTAGCAAGGAGGATGCCTGAGCACAGCCATGGCTCATGTTCTCCTGCTGCCAGTACAGTGCCCCTATGGGAGGGGTTTGTTATCCCAACTGTACAAATAAGGAAACAGAACTTCACAAGGTGTATGTGATATGCCAAAGCCATACAGCTAGGAAGTGGCAAAGCAGCGATTGAGCCCAACCTTGTCTGGGGTGAAAATCTCCTTTTGTTTGGCCTCCCAGACTCTGTTATGGAGTCTTTCCTTATTAAACTGACGGGTACCAAAGGCCTAAAAAGTCTTCCATTTCCAAAATTATAGCTTTTATTAATGAAACCATCAACACACACAAAAAAACATGATTACCAAACAAGTCAGAACAGAGCCTATTCTGAGAGAAAAGAGGTGAGTGGGTTAGAAAGACATTCAGCAAACTGTGGCGGTGCTGGTAATGTTTTATTCCTTGCCCAGAGTAGCAATTATATGAACATTTACTTTATAATTTACTGAGATATGAATTTATTTGGTGCACTTTTCTCTATGTGTGTGATAGGTCACTATGAAAAAGTTTTAAAAGAAACTTTAAAGTCTCAGCATTTCTTTCAGCAAAATTCAGGCTACCATAGATTATAAGGCAGGTAGTCATGGTGAGAGAGGAATTTATGTTAAGCAAGATCTAAGGTGACAAATTCTTGAGGAGGTGGCAGAGATGATGTGAAGTCATCTCCTCCCCAATCCTAGTTGCAGGTGTCAGGGATGCTTGTTTTAACTGGTCCATATAAAAGCCCAAAATGCAGAGCCAGGTACACAAAAACCAGGTGAGGTTTCCTGCTAGAGGTCATAGAGGGTGTGCAGCTTTATTGAAAGGAATTATCTTCTGGAAATCCACCAAGAATAGCTGAGGGACACTGGAAAAATTGACAGTCTGGAAGCAACTACTTGCTCAAGTTTCTTAGTCTGCTGTCCCACCAAGCCGCTGCCCTGAGGACTGGCACGTAGCAGTCTCCATTACTCCATTCATGCAAGACAGCAGAGTATGTGGCCAAGAGTGTAAAAGGGCCCTGGCTTTACAACATGGGGCCTGTGGGAGAATAGATGGTCCAGGCCAAAGTACTAGTCACAGAAGACACTGGAGAACCATCGCTCAAATATAATGAGCTGCCTGCTGCAAGTCTCCATTTCCTGTGTTCATCCTTATACTTTGGTATGATTATTTTAGGGAGAGTGGGTCAATTTGGTTGTCCCAAAGCAATATTGTAGCCATAGAATATCCGTCACCTTGAGAGTCAAAGTAGAGCTGTTCATCATTTTGTATCAGAATTCTATTGTATCTCACGTTAACTCTGTTAGTAAGTACCTGAAATGTGCAGAGTGCACCAAATTCAGAATATCAGCCCCCATGACCACACACGTACCCCCCCCACACACACACATTTAGTTCTACCTCTGCCACATGACACTCTATGACATTTGTGTTCCCAAGGTTATACATCAACTGTTTTATTTCATTTCTCCTTGCTTTTATTTTCTCTTTTTTTCATTTTAATCCATTTTTTATAATTATTGACAATGTACTTACCTAACAAACAGCATTTTAAATATTTTTTTTAGAAAATGCATTTATACTAAATTATTCTACTCTCTTGACTACCTTAAACATAGATTATGTTACCAGCTGTGTATAGGTAATGTAAGGAGTTGTCACCTGATAACTATGACACCTGGGCAAGTGGGTGAACCTCTCTTAGCCTCAGTGTCCTCATCTATAAACAGGAGCAGCAATGCATGCTCACAGAACTGAGTGAGATAATGTGTGTACAGCTGATAGCACAGGATATGGAAAACAGAAGGTGGTTATTAAGTGTGAGCCCTTCCCCTCAGCTCACTGAAATCTCCAGAGGATTCAGTAAGTAAATCCAAATGACAAAAAAATGTGATGTTCAAAGACATAGGGTGTCTTAGTTTCTAAAGCAATCATTTTACATCCAAGAATAGCTCAGTTTATGACTATATCATTATTCATCTTGGTTTACTCAACTCTCAATGTATCAGTTAGTCTTTCACATTAGGTTTAAATTGCATTTCTCCCAAGGAAGTCTTCCTTAGGCATTTCAGCTCACAGTGATCTCTGCCTTTTCCTTTCTGAATACATTAAACAATACCTTCTTTGTGTATATAATTTGTGTACATATATCATTTTTCTTTAATCAAATTGTACATGCTAAAGCAAGGGTTATAATCAATGCCTCTTTGTGTTTGTAAGCCCCAATACAATGGGTTCAAGTAGCTGCTATATATATATATTGGTTGATCAATCAATTGAATGAGTGATTAATATGTAAGATCTTAACTCTTTTGTTGTAACTGTACAATGGGCCTATGCAACCTAGAATTCATAAAGGAAAGCAGATTTCTTGGATTCCCCAACAGCCTCCTAAATGGCACTCCTTGGAGTAGTTGAGGGATTACCCAGGATCTGTGATTTGAGCCAGTCTGAGATCTACTATAAGTCCAACAGCTTAATCAACTGCTACCCTAGCTAAGCAATGAGAAGAGTTTCTTCTCTGATGGAAATAAAAACATGTGTCCAAGTTAGCAAATGTTAGCATGGCACCATGAAGAACAAAAATCAATGGCATTCCAAGATGTAAAGTTATTGGGTCAACAGCAGATGCACCCGTTGGCATCAGGCAAGATCCTTATGTAAGCAGCAGTAACATCAGAGATTAAGAAAACACAAAGCCCAAGCTTTTAGGCCTAGTAAAAGGGCCATCTATTATCTCTGCAAATAGTGCCAGAGATAAAATATCCTGGAGATACGATGTCAGGCAGGCTGAAAATGCATGTGCCTAGTCAAAATGAACACAAGGCTGCACAATAGTAACTGCTGAAGAAGCAGTTGGTTCTGGTGGCACCAGACTGTGTCTTTCAGCCCATGTCATCAACACTTGTCCATATCGTAAACAGTTTCTGAAGAGGTGTCTGTCAGTTTCCATTTATTTATAAATAAATGAATAGCATCCCATTTACCCATTTTTCATGGTCTCTTTTTTCCCCTTTTAAATTCCAAAACAAGATGAGAAAGGACAGCATATAGCAAAGTGATAGCATCAAAAGAATGCAGCTCTGTCCTGGAAGGAGGTTGAGGATTGAAAGATGATACACATTAGGACAATGGATTGAGGCAGTTGCAGGCTTTTGTTGGAACAAAAGGGGGTCAAGTCTTATTCTTTTCTTCTGCCAGGACACAGAGTTGGTCACAACTTCTTTTTTAAAAAGAAGAATGCATTCCTAAATTAAGTCTCCCCGGGATAGCGGGAGCAATCCCAGCACTCCTACTGACATGATCTTGGTTGGTGGACAAATATTTCTGACCTTTTATGTTGAACTTGCAGACTTCTTGGGCTAAGTCGCCATGTTAAGAAAGTCCTCTTAAATGCAAATTAGTCATAGTCATTTCATTTTATCCATCTGCTCTTGAAAATATCAAAGTGACCATGTAGAGTAAAGCTAGACACATCTATCATTGTTCTTTATGGAAATTTATTAAGTCCAGTGGTCACTAAGTTTCTTATCAGTAAAAATGGTGTTTGAGTTTTCTCCTTACCAGCTCTCTCTATACAAAATAAAATACTGTATAAACATAAATAAAGTTAGCCTAGTTGGTGTGGCTCAGTGGTTGAGCATCAACCCATGAACCAGGAGGTTATGGTTTGATTCCAAGTCAGGGCACATGCCTGGATTGCTGACTTAATCCCCAGTAGGGGCTTGCAATAGGCAACCAACTGATGATTCTCTCTATTCGTTGATGTTTCTGTCTCTCTCTTCCTCTCCCTGAAATCAATAATAAATAAATAAATAAAAGAATGAATTGAGTCAAATTAATCTTGGGCCAGACAATGAATTAGAAACAACACAAGAATGATGAAGAGAATGAAATAATCATACCTTCTCTGAAAGCAGTCACATCAAATCCCCAATTCTTCAACCCTTCCTGTGTCAAAGTTCTGATGCTGGTCAAAGTGATATGATTTTCTTGGATCAGTAGGTTGTTATTAGATATGTTTCAAGCTGCAGGGTTAAAAGGTGCTTGCATGTTTCAGGTTGTACTCTTGTCCTCAGCCATTGCCATGAGAATATACCATGGCTAACCCCCTGGATGGTGAGAGATATGTGGAATACAGCTGAGGCTTCCTAATCATCCCAGCCCAAGCAATCCTAACCTGCTGATAGTCAGCTAACTGCCAGGCATTCCAGGGAGCCCCACTCAGACCAGAAGGAGGGCCCAAGTGAGTCCAGCTAGTAGTAAGTCACCAGCCTGCAGACCTGTAAACTAAATATACACTATTTTAAGTCACTAGATTGTGTGGTTGTTTGTTAAGCAGTAATACTGTGAAGAAAGATAACTGATACTGGGCAAATCACTTTCCCCTACAAGCTTTAGTTTTCCTTAATTTTCTTATCTGTGAAACAAGTGTGCAATAACTTCTTCACAAGGTGGCTGACTTTATTAAATTATACAAGGCATACAAAATTGTTTAGCATGCCCCACGTACATAATTGGCGTGTAATCAATGAAAGTCCCCTCTGTGCTCATGTTCTGCCTTTCGATCTCTGCCATCAGAAGAAATGTCTTCTTAATTTTCTCACTATTGATCTTTATACACTGTAGAAACTATATGAGCCATAATTATGCCCTGTTTAGAGTATTTCAGTGAAAGGCCACAGGATGGACTGCAGACATTTAAACAGAAGTCTCTTGTGTTACCCAGAGATTTCTATAATATGCTTGAAATTTGTCAGATCACTTCAAAAACTTCATTTACTCAAGATGACAAATCTAGCATGAAGCCTAGAGAAATATTACTGACTTTCCACTGCCTGATAGCTTTCTCTGCAGGTAGGAGCGCACCCTTCCAACAATGAGGCTGTCCAGAAGAGTCCTCCCTCAAATAATAATAGAATTTGAATAAAAACACCAGATCCCTTACCCCAAGATGAGAATTCTGGGATATGGGGTCTGTACTGTTTCCCAGAGATCCTTAGAGAAACAGTATCCCAGTTGTCCCCAGCAGTAATCTCATCTCTAGTACATGCTTTGTTGGGTGCATTGCCTTCACTGTTTTATTTCTCCACCCCACTCTCAACCCCAAACAACAAAATTTCCTAAGATTATCTCCCAAATAAAAGCTTGCATTTAAATCCTTCCAGATCCATTAAGGAAAAAGGTTGCTGATTCCTGGTTCATATTATTAAACTAGAGGCCCAGTGCACAAATTTGTGCACAAGTGGTGGCCAGCCAGCCCACTTCAATCAGGGTCGATTGGGCCAGGCAAGCCTGAGGGAGGGGCCACGGGCAATTAGCTGGCCAGCCACACCCCCCTGGTCCAACTCCTGGTGGAACTCCCAGTCAAGGGGACAATTAACTTATTAGCATTTCATTAAATGGGATTACATGCAGCCATCAAAACAAATGGACCTATGTACTAACCTGGGGGGCAGCCCACCATGTTCCATGGTGAACCAAAAATAAATTGTAGAGCACTAAATAAAGTGTAAGGCCATTTTATTAAAAATGCACATACAATTAGACAGAAAGATATTTTACCTTTCTACCTAACAATCCTCACCAAACTGATAAAGAAATGACTTGATGAGTGGAAAGGAAAGGGGAAGAGATAGAAGGGCTTAGACATTTGTATACCTTGTATTCACTAATATTTTAAAATATATCTTATTGATTTTTTGCAGAGAGGAAGGGAGAGGGATAGAGAGCTAGAAACATCAATGAGAGACATCGACCAGCCGCCTCCTGCACGCCCCCTACTGGGGATGTGCCCACAACCAAGATACATGCCCTTGACCAGAATCAAACCTGGGACCTTTCAGTCCCTAGGCCAATGCTCTATCCACTGAGCCAAACCAGTCTCGGCTCATTCATATTTTTAAATGACCATTATTATATATGTATATTCACAAAACAAAAAATAAGCATAACATGAACAGTGATGACTGATGATGCAAAGAAATCCAATGAGAAAGAACTTGGAAATGACTGTGAGAATCACAATGTCTTAGGATGCAGAAGCATTCTAAGAGCTCATTTGTTGTTTGGATCTATTCCACAACAACCTAACCTGAGTTTAAATGCCTTTACTAGCAGCAAACCTACTGTTACTCATATCAGACCATTACATCTCTGAATAATTCCAGGAGTAATAGTTTCATCTCGATTTGTTTAAAATATTTGCCTCACTATGGCTTTTACTTGTTCATTCAAAAATCTTCATTTTAGGCTTATAAAGAAAAGTAACCCTTTCCCCATCTGAGAGCCCTTTATATATTTGAACACTAATTGCTTGATAATCTTAAGTCTTCTCCAAACCAAACATCCCTCTATCCTTCAACCATTTTATATGTGGTATTAAAAAAAAACAGAGGAAGGAAAAAAAGAGTCAATAAATCATGAAACAGAATGGATAAGTATAAAATATATGCTTTTGAAAATGTTAGCAGGAAAGGTTAATTGTTCATTGAGATGTATTTTGAGTAGAAAGAGAAAACTGAGCATAGGCCTACCTACAAGTGAAACCAATAGGAATGGAGTTGGAATAATAGGATATGAGTGAGTACCCAGGCAGAGGGAAGAGAGAGATGCTGAATACAAGGGTAAGAGACAAGAAGAATGTGATGGGTAAATAAAGAAACTAAATTGAAACAAATCTTCCCAGGAAAACAGGTCATCAGGTCATCTGTTTGAGAGAGGACGACCAGTAATGTCTGATGAATGGAGTAAAAGAAGTGGTAGGAAAAAATGGGAAGAAGTATGACGTTGAATTGAAAACTCATGTTAAAGGTATTACAGTTGCCACTGAGGAAATAAGTAGAAGTGGGAATAAATAGGAATTAAACAAAAGGAGTACTTAGCTTAGGTGAGGGACATGTCTGAGGTTTAGTGAATTTTTTCAACAGCATTTAACTATTCATGGTCTTCCCCCTTATCCCCTTCCTCTCTCTCCCACTAAGTGCATGTGATTGCATTATTCATTGCTGGCAGGAGATTGAGAGGCCCATGGCAGAAAGACAGCAGTTATTCTTTGTTCCCAGTTACAAGGGTGTGCACCTTAGACCCACAAGTATATTCCCAATAGAAACATTATATTCTATGAGTGGATGAAAGAATCTAATGCCTTCCAAAATTGCCCAAGCCAAAATAAAAGCTCAGTATTCAATAATGTGAACTGCTTAACTCAGTCCACCCGAAATAATAGCAAATCTATTTATATAGTGCTACTTTTTTATGCTCTTGACATAGTACTTTGAGTTTCTCATGGTATCCCAGTGGATTACTATGAATTACTTTGCAGGTACAAAATTTTGTTTTTCTCTCCCACTCTAAGCTATAATCTTTGAAAAAGTATTTGTTAAAAGCTGAAGTCACTTGTTTCTCCACCAGTCTTCTGTGCAGGTATATAAAACAGCATGTAGAAAGCCTACTGTTTAAAGAACTAGCGCATTTGAAGAGCTCTTCCCATATGTAACTCAACAGTCACATTTCCCTTTCTGGTTGACTTCTTGGTCTATCTACCACCATTATAGTTGCTATTCTAAAATTCATACAGTTCCCACCTCATTCTCCACCCCCATGTACTCTCTAGGTAATCTTCCTATTATCTCTGCTAGGAAACCCCCATCCCTGTGCCCTTTTCAATCCTCATGACTCTGAAGGGACAGAGCTCTGTAAAAGAAGACAGTGGCTGGTCAAACTCAAAACTTTCGGGAAATTTTATGGATATGATGGAACCCATAGCTCCACATGCACTGTGATATTTGCACATCTGACCAGTTAACAAAATAGACATTCTCTTTAAGGTTTATATGCCTTATAATTGTGTCCTCCTTCAAGTGCTTTCTTAAGTGGTCTCTTGCCATCTCCTCCTTCACATTATTGGGCATTCACTGAAAATGTATGTACCAAAAATAACAAATAAAGGAAACATGAATAATTTGTGTATGTGTGTGTGTGTTTATTTTTTGTTTTTCTCCCCCCCAAAAAATTCTTATTTACTTACAGTATTAACTATAAGTGCCAAACAGGGTACTCCAGCTGGGGAGATAAGAACTGCAGGGAAAGCATTAAGGAAGAAGAGTAATTTCCTATAAGGAGAGAATGTCAAATTTCTTGGTTTGAATATGAAAAGTGAAGAGAATAGTTTCCCAGATACTCTGCCTTCCAGCTGGGTAATCAGCACTTTTCACCCCGATTTTATTTGAACATAGCCTTTTAAGTCCACTTAGCCTCTTCTGCTATTTTACTGAGAAAATCAAGGCCATCTGATAAAAGCATCCCAAATTTTCCTAAGTCCTCTGGGTACTGGCAGACCTGAGTTTAAATGGAAGCTTTCTCTGACACTAGCTAGCTACTGGGCAAGTTCTTTGATCTTTCCATGTTTGTAAAAAGTTTCCTCATTACAAAGGGTAAAAATAAGACTAATTTTGCAATATTGTTCTGAACTTTTATTTAAACCATGCATCAAAAGCTGCTGGTCTTCTTCTTAGCATGAGATTAAAATGTTTAAAATGGTATAGGAACTCCTGGTTTTCAGTCTGTATTTAATCATTTGGACCAAATTATATATTTAATAAATGGTCACTTTTATAATATCTTTGTTTCCTTTGCTAGAGATATAAAAAGCATTTTAAAAATTAACAAATGGCACTGGGTAGAAGCACTTTGTCACCGTATTATGTGTCCAAATCTGACAAGAGATTAAACTAAAGTCATCATGAAGATGATTTGGAATCTGAATTTATATGTGCCCCCTTGATAATGAATGCCACTCTAGGTGTATATTGAAATATAGCTATAATTTGCCCTGGCTAAGTGGCTCAGTTAGTTAGAGTTCTACCCTGTACACCAAAAAGATTGAAAGTTTGATTCCCAGTCAGAGTGTGTGCAGGAGGCAACTAACTGATGTTTCTCTCTCACATTGATGTTTGTTTCTCTCTCTGAAAATTAATAAACATATATTCAGATGAAGATTAAAAACACACACACACACACACATATATATATATATAATAAAAATGTAATCCTATATAATAAAGATGTAATATGCAAATGGTCATTACACCATGAAGCGTAACAACCGACCACATAACAACTGGATCATGGATCAGCAGGAGGGTGGGGCAGCAAGCTATGAGCGGGCGGCAGAGAGCTACAGGAGAGGGCAAGGCAGCAAGCTATGAGGGGGACCAGGAGGAGCTACAGGAGGGTGGGGAAGCGGGCAGAGAGCTACTGGAGGGCAAGTGAGTTACTGGAGAGCTACTGGTACACAGATTCATGTACAGGGCTACTAGCAATCAGAACAATTAATACTATGGTTTTAGTAAAAAAAAAAAAAACTTAAAAATCAATTTGAAATATTTTAAATATATTATTTTATCTTCATATTATCCTAGTTAATATCTACTTTTGTATTTTACATTATGCAAAAGTGTTTAGTACAAGCCTGTATGCATATAATTTACAAATAAACAGATATGCATATATTAGCAGGACAGGCTCAAGCATTTTTTACTGATGGGGAATGTACCATCAGAAGTTAGAGAACATAATCCACATATACCTCAAGTGTTTGCTCCACTCTTTGGATTATATCATACCTTTGCATAAAATTCTATGTTCCAGGGGCCTCCATTTCCAATGAATATAACCTGAACTTCCTACATGAGTGCAAGGCCTTCCCTAACTTGGTCCCAGCCCTCTTGTATTTCTCCAAATCCTGGTAGGAAGCAAATTGGTATAGGTAAGCTGAAGAGAGATCAATAGAGAGACTACCTACAAAGAGGTAGGTAAAGTATAGAAAAACCACAAGGGATAGTGATGTGGAAAAAGAGAAGGAAGTGTTATTCTCCCTAAAGTGATGAAGGAAGGAAATACTTCTCCTTCCCTGAAAGCAGAGAGGGCCTTTATAGTGACCATAAGGGCAGGGAGGCAGCCAGCTGGAAGCCACTCCAACCAACCCTCCTCTTTCCCTTAGCTGTTCCTTCTTGGCTGGATCCAACCCAACAGGTAGATATTGATGTGGTTCATACAGATCAGCCTTCCATGACACAAGACCTGGGAAAACAAATAGATGTTACTTAGACCAATCTTGTTCTGGATTTTTTTATTCATTCATTCATTTGTTCATTTATTTATTCATTCACTAATGTTTTCATTTCTTTACTCAACAAATTTCCATCAAGCACAGTGTCAGGGACTGACCTGGGCACCAGGACACAGCAGAAACAAGATTGTCAATGTCTCTACCCTCATGTCTCATGCCACATTTCAGAGCAATAGACAGGTAAGAAACATGCTAACGAAAAAAAATAATTGCAAGTCACATGTTCTATATGACTTGTGCTGTAATGGGGAATACCCCTGACTTGCTTCAGGGAAAATGGCTCTGGATGGTCTCATTGAGAAGGTAAGACCTGAAGAGTGGTAAAGGATTGGCCATGTGAATATATGGGGAAGAATGTTCTAGAAAAAAAGAAGAAGCAAGTGCAGTGCAGTGCAGTGACTCTGAAGTGATTATGCTTAGGATGATTCAGGGACAAAGAAGAGCTGGTGTGGCTGGTGGTTATGAAGCAATGTATGGCTTGGGAAGGTGGACAGAGACGGTCTCATGCCAGGCTGTGCCACTGAGCTAAGGAACTTGGGCAATGACATGCCCAAGTTCTTTATGAACTGCTTATGATGGCCTAATATGGCCAATTTTTGTGTGTTGTGCCTCAGTGCCTTTGCACTTGCAATTTTCCCTGCTTTAAACTCACCCTCTCTCTTTTATCTGACAAATAGTTACTCATCCTTTGACCCAGAGTATATATAATTTCCTGTCTGAAGCTGTCCTTGGTCCCTCAGGCTGCCTTAGTCACTTCCTCTTCTGTGCCCCCTTAGCACTTTGCACAGCTCTCACAGCTTTGAGAGACAAATCACAAAATTGTCATGTTTACTGACAGCCATTCTCTCAAGTCAGAGAGCTGTTTGAAGGCAAGGACCATTCCATGTTTCTTTGTATCTCCACCCTACCATACCTCTTATCCCCAAGCCTTTGAGAACTGAGACCATGTCTTAATTATATTGATGTCTTCACCTTCCCTTACTCCACAAGGTCCAAGGTGTGCCACATTAGTATCACCCAAGAATGCACAACTGATTGAATAAAGTCAGAGAAAAATAGACCTTCCACTAACTCTGGCCTTACGTAACAAGAGAAGTCTGCCCAAAAAACTATCAGTGAATGGGTGGTGTCTTAGAGTTTCCTGAACTTAAAAAGACAGATGATGGAATTCATTTAAACAATGAGAAGGGGTTCTTTGTTGTTTTTTTTTTTTTGTTTTTTTTTTTAATTGACAAAGTCACCTAATTACATATTTAATAAATTACTTAAATTAAACATTTATAATAAGTCATATTTTAAAATAAGTTAGTGAAATTGTACGTATACAGGTTTGCTACAAATTTTGCAAAATTTCCTCTTCCTAGAAGACAAAGTATCTTTTTTTAAAGTTAATTTTTGAGTCCACAAAGCCTACCACACAGCAAACGCTATACAAAAATAACAAGAATTAGACATAGAACATGCTCTGTCTCGACCATATACATATTGATTGTGACTTCCAAGCATGGTTAGTATATGTAATGGTTATCTATGACTGCAAAACAAATTATCCCAAAGCATAGCGGCTTCAAACAAGCATTTCTCATGTCACAGTTTTAAACAGTAAGAAGTGTGATGTCTACGTAGAGTTTTGTGGGTGTTTTTAATATATATATGTATATATATGACCTTTTGACCAGACGACTAGCCAGTAGCCATGACATACACTGACCCAGACCTTGCTGCTGCGGCTCTGACAGCCCCAAATCTGGTTCACCCAAACCGCACACCTAGACAGGAAGGAGAAGGGAGCCTAATTCCTCACAGAATTGACTGTTGGTTAGCTTGCTGCAGAGGCCAACCTCCCATGGTCTCTTCCTTCAGCAGGTTGCTGCCTCCACCCCTGATGGGCCCCAATCGCAGGCCAGGCCAAGGGACCCCACCTGTGCATGAATTCATGCACCAGGCCTCTAATCCAGCAGTCAGCAACCTTTTAGACCTCATGGACCACCAGCGATCCTCAGACCACCAGTGCAAAATCTGTGCACAGTGTAGTTAACTAACTCAATGAAGGTCATTACCAGTAACAGGCAGGCCTGGGGTTTATACCCATGTAATCAGTTCCAGAGCTCATGCTTTTCATCTCTTATAGCCTGCCTTCAACACAGACAAATAACAATATACTCTTTGTTTTAATATGTTTTTATTGATTTCAGAAAGGAAGGGAGTGGGAAAAAGACATGGAAACATCAATTAGAGAGAATCATTGATTGATTGCCTTCTGCATGTCATCTACTGGGGATCAAACTCTTGACCAGAATTGAACCTGGGACCCTTCTGTCTGCAGGCAAATACCCTATTCACTAAGCCAAACTGGCTAGGGCAAACAATATATTCTTAAAGATGAAGTTAATATGATGAAGGCTCTTCCCTCTCATCATTGTCATATGTGGGTCACTTCATCTCTCTTGGATAAACTTGCATAGCTTTATTGTCCCATATATGCCTGATGGTCACCCATATTTGATGGTGAAATCAGTGGTCATCAATCTGAACTTAACCAGTAATAATTTTGAAAAGTGAATTTGATTACACTATAACCTTCCCTCCCAACTCCGTCATCACCAAATACATTCTTAACATACTGAAAGGAATTTCCATCAGAACATAATTGTAAAGTAGTACACACCTTCTCTCACTGAGAAAGCCTTGCTAATTGTGTATGTGTTTGCATGTATGCATATGTATATATAGGCTCAGCCATAAGTGTTTTAGGTGACATAGTTGACTTTTATCTGCACAGCTTTTTTTCTTACCATAGACATGTGCTCAGCAGGTTGTAGTCCAGCAGCCCATGTGCAGACAAGTTGAATAGTGCTGATTCCATAACACAAATAATGAGGCTCCTGCTTGTCTCTCACACTTCATTTTGAGCCTTTTCTCTTTTGTTTCCTCTGTTCCAGTCAGTGAATTCCTTTTGGGTCCTGCACATAACAATGCTGTCTTAGAGACATAAGCATCTTAACCACCATCTCTCCTAGAGACTTCAAACTTGCTTTCCCTCAGTCAGAAATACCTTGTCCCTGACTTTTTATTTCAATGACACTTCTTCATATCCCCTTTTTTCCTGATCACTTATTCTCTATCACTATTTGGTCTCTATTTTGACACATTTTTTTTTCAATCTGCAAGCACATATCTCTGTGTGTGTGAGTGTGTGTGTGTGTGTGTGTGTGTGTGTGTGTGTGTGTGAGGTTAGCTGCTGTTTGTTTGTCTTCCTTACTGGACTAGAGGTTCCATGAAGGCAGAGCCCCCATCAGTTTCCCTGGTTTCACTGCTCAGAGAGTCACTGCTTCGGCATCTGTGACAGGAAAAGGAAGGTTAGAAACTAAAGTACTAGTGTCAACTATGTTGACACTCCAAGATGTTAATTTACTTCTTTGAGGCTTCCCAGAATCATTTGCAAAATCTAAATAAGAACTGGATTCCCAGACCTTGTTTGCCCAATCTATAAAGTCAATTGTCTCTCACTTTGTAGTTGCAACAAGTCTCAGCTGGTTTAAGGTTAGGCAACTTATAAAGGAGAAACAGAATTACTTCATGTAAGTAAACAATTCATTACCCTTACACAGGATTTTCTCAGCCTGAGTCATTTCGATGAGTCGATATGCATTTGCATCATCATCTTTTTCCTTAGAGTCCCCATCATATAATAGCTACAATTGTTAAACAGCTAGAAATGTAGATGCCAAACACTGGGGTCCCCTCAGGGAACAAGACCACCCAGACCTGCCTTCCCAGAACTCATGGTCAGCAAGAAGAAAAGGTGTTAATCAAACAGTAAACCTGAGAGTGGTGAGTGAGATGAGCACAGGCCTACAGACACACATTCCAGTACACTCATATATTTTAGCGGTCAGGGAAGATTGGCACCTGAGGATGGACAAGAGTCAAATAATGGAGGCAGAAGAGTGATTCAAGAAGAAGAGGGCTGTTAAAAAGACAAGGGGAGAAGATCAGGCTGGGTCAATTCTAAGGTCTAAAACAAGTCCAGAGAGGCTGGAATGCGAAGTAAGGGGGAAGAAACAGCAAGGAATGAGGCTGAGAGTTAGCTAGCAGCTAGATCTTATATCATAGCAAGGAACTTGGACTTTGTCCTTTTATACCAGGGCACGACATGCCCCACCTTCCATCCACTCACCTCTTATGTATAAATTGTTTACAATAATACTGGGCATGTAGCACTTGTGAAATATATGTCAGGGGCCTATAGAGGTTGATTAATTAACACAAAGCCTTCTTTTTAATGGCAGCGTAGAATTCCATTGTGTAGATGTACCACAGTTTTCAGATCCACTCATCTGCTGACAGGCACCTAGGCTGTTTCCAAATTGTGGCTATTATAAATTGTGCTGCTATGAACATAGGGATGCATAAATCCTTTCTGATTGGTGTTTGTAATTTCTTAGGATAAATTCCTAAGAGTGGGATTACAGGGTCAAATGGGAGATCCATTTTTAGTTTTTTGAGGAAACTCCATACTGTTCTCCACAGTGGCTGCACCAGTCTGCATTCCCACCAACAGTGCACAAGGGTTTCTTTTTCTCCGCATCCTCACCAACACTTGTCGTTTGTTGATTTGTTGATGATTGTCATTCTGACAGGTGTAAGATGGTATCGCATTGTCGTTTTGATTTGCATCTCTCGGATGATTAATGACTTTGAACATGTTTTCATGTGTCTCTTGGCCTTCCTTCTGTCATCTTTTGAAAAGGTTCTATTTAGGTCAGTTGCCCATTTTTTTATTGGATCGTTCATCTTCCTTTTATTAAGTTGTATAAGTTGGCTGTAGATTTGGGAGATTAAACCTTTATCAGTGATAATATTTGCAAATATGTTCTCCCATACAGTGATCTTTCTTGTTGTGTTGTTGATGGTTTCTTTTGCTGTGCAAAAGCTTTTTATTTTGATGTAGTCCCATTTGTTTATTTTTTCTTTAGCTTCCATTGCCTTTGGAGCAGTATCAGTGAAGAAGTTCTTTTGGCATATATCTGAGATTGTGCTGCCTGTGGATTCCTCTAGTATTTTTATGGTTTCCCTTCTAATGTTTAAGTCCTGTATCCATTTTGAGTTTATTTTTGTATTTGGTGTAAGTTGGTGGTCCAGTTTCATTTTTTTTTTTTGCATGTATCTGTCCAGTTTTCCCAACACCATTTATTGAAGAGGCTATCTTGGCTCCATTGTATGTTCATGCCTCCTTTGTCAAATATTAGTTGAGCATAGTGGTTTGGGTGGATATCTGGGTTCTCTATTCTATTCCATTGGTCTATATGTCTGTTCTTGTGCCAGTACCAGGCTGTTTTGAGAACAGTTGCTTTGTAGTATAGCTTGAAGTCTGGTATTGAGATCCCAGCTACTTTATTCTTCTTTCTCAGAATTGCTGTGGCTATTTGTGGTCTTTTTTGTTCCAGATGAATCTATGAAGAATTCTTTCTAGGTCTGTGAAATATGCCGTTGGTATTTTAATGGGTAGTGCGTTGAATCTGTAGATTGCTTTGGGTAGTATGGACATTTTAATGATGTTGATTCTCCCAATCCATGAGCATGGTATGCTCTTCCATCTGTTAACATCTTCCTCTATCTCTTTTTTCAGTGTTCTGTAGTTTTCTGCATATAGGTCTTTTACCTCTTTAGTTAGGTTTATTCCTAGGTATCCTAATTTTTTTGGTGCGATGGTAAATGGGATTGCTTTTTTAGTTTCTCTTTCTGTAATTTCACTATTAGTGTATAGAAATGCCACAGACTTCTTAGCATTAATTTTGTATCCTGCTACATTGCCGAATTCATTAATTAAGTCAATTAGTTTTGGAATGGAGTCCTTTGGGTTTTTTATGTACAATATCATGTCATCTGCAAATAAGGACAGCTTTACTTCTTCTTTTCCAATTTGGATGCCTTTTATTTCTTCTTCTTGTCTAATTTCAGTGGCTAATACTTCCAGTACTATGTCGAACAGGAGAGATGAGAGTGGGCATCCCTGTCTTGTTCCTGTTCTTAGGGGAAACGGTTTTAGTTTTTGCCCATTGAGTATGATGTTAGCTGTGGGTTTATCATATATGGCTTTTATGATGTTGAGGTATGATCCTTCTATTCCCACTTTGCTGAGAGTTTTTATCAAGAAAGGGTGTTGGATTTTGTCAAATACTTTTTCTGCATCAATTGATATGACTATGTGATTTTTATCTCTCAATTTGTTTATGTGATGTGGAATTCGTACCATTTGCAGCAACCTGGTTGGAACTGGAGAGCCTTATGCTTAGTGAAATAAGCCAGTTAATGAAGGAGAAGCATAACATGATCTCACTCATTTGTGGATAATAAAGAACATTATAAACTGATGAACAAAAGGATAGATACAGAGACTGTAAAGCTTCAAACAGACTGTGAAATTACAGCAGGAAGATTAAAGTTAGGTGAGGTAGATAAGAGATCAATCAAAGGACTTGTATGCATGCCTATAGCATAACCAATGAACATAGACACTGGGGGGTTGGGGTATGCCCGGGAGGGAGGGGGGCAATGGGGAGATATGTATAAAAAATTAATAAAAAATTTAAAAAAAAAGAAGTATGCAGGCCTGTAAAAAAAAAAAGGAAATAAACAAATGGGACTACATCAGCAGATTAATGGATTAGACAACTATGGTACATCTACACAATGGAATACTATGCTGCTATATAAAAAGAAGGAATTCTTACCATTTGCAGCAGAATGCATGGGCCTGGAGAGCATTATGTTAAGTGAAATAAGCCAGGCAATGAAAGAAAAATACCACATGATCTCACTCATTTATGAAAAATAAAGAACATTATAACCTGATGAACAGAAAGATAGACACAGAGGCAGTAAAATACCGAACAGACTGTCAAATTACAGCGGGAAGGCTGGAGAGTGTTGGGGAGAGGGGGAGAGAGATAAACCAAAGGACTTGTATGCATGCATATAAGCACAACCAATGGACACAAGACACTGGCGAGGGTGCGATGAGGGCACGTGACAAGGGGTAGGGGAAGCTAGGGGAAGGTCTATGGGGAAAAAATGTTATGTATATACTTACTATATGTAATACTTTAAACAATAAAATAATAACAATAAAAAAGTCAAAAAAAAAAAGAACACAAAGCCATAAAAGAAAACAGAGACAATATTTACATCAGGAGAAGAAAATTTGTAGAAGAAAGGAAATGAAATCAATACACTATGTTACTCAGCTGTGAAAAATATTTACCTGTGTGTATAATATGTAACATATAATATATAATACATATTAAAAATGAAAAGACTTTTACGAAATACATGATATAACTATATTTGAAAGATTTGTAGGCAGTTAAGAGATATCTAAAATTGGAGAATCAAGAAATACTGTAGAAATGCATTTTATAGAAATAAGAAAGCAAATACCAGAATAAAGAGTTGAAAGATTTGTATGCAGTTCTGAGGTAAGGAAATATAAAAATGGAAGGGGGATAAGGTAAAACCTGGGCACTGGTTTTACTTTTTTATAATCCTTATATATGTGTTATTTTTTTATTTCTGTGGTTATGAAATATGTATATGTGGGGTGTCTTTGGGACAGAAGTATAAATTAAACACACACACAAATACTAATCTAAAGGGAAAGGAATAGAGGGAAGCAGTAATGACGCCCCCACTACTGGCCATCTCTGTTGGTTCTATTGAGTCAATCCCGTGTTCATTTGCCTGTGAAGGGCAGGAAAAGAGCAGGAAATCTGCCCTTCCTTTTTTTGGAGAAGCCATGAATTGGGCTGCCATGCAACGTTTGGATTTGCAGAGCTAGGGACCCCTACTTATCTGCTGAGATTCCAAGTTGGCTCCATCTAATGGATCAGAGCCCCAGTGAAGCAGATCTGTTGAAGTTTCAGAGTTCTCAGGGTCTTTACAGGAAGCCTTGGGATAAGAGGCAAGTGTGAGCTCAAACACGGTGAAGCAGATCCAGAGATAGAGCATCCTTCTCTTTGAATTGGCTGACACATTCACTTGTGGAAAGTAGGTGGACTCACAAGATGCTAAAGAGTTACAGCAAAGGTCTTAAGGTGTTCAACATCTCATTACTTCACACCCCACTCGCTGGAGATGTATAATAATACTTAACCAGGACAGGACTCAAACATCTTTTACTATCCTTAAAGGAAAAAATGGTGATAGAAAGATTATTATTGAAACAGCCTATGAAGAGAGGAAGCTATATTAAGTATTTTCAAGGACTTTGGAATGGCTCCTTTTACTAACAATGTTAATTCAAAATTATTCTTATTTATGAAAGCAATTCCCCTAATTTTCTCTACCAGACAAAATTTTTATTAGGCTACTTCCCATAACTAGATAGACTTGAAAGAAAAAAAAAAGTGTTAAAATGTTTATAGATAATTCTTACTTTTTCAAAATAAGTTTTACATGTAATGATTTTTTAAGTGAAGTGTTATTATCCTAACAATTTTCCTTCTAGTTAAAGTTAATGAGGGAATTTATCTTTTCTGAATATAGAATAGGTTTTTTTTTCTCTTTTAAAAAAATAAGAACTAGATATTTTCCCCTAAAAAGTGCCAACTATTTCTTCATTATATTTTAAAAGAATAACTTCCATGTAAGTAAATGTTCATGCTAAATGCTATTAAGTATAAACAGCATAGCTAAAAATAGGTCAAATCTTCTAGCTACATTTTGTCAACAATCTTGCTCTGGCCAAGTTCCTCATTAATTGCACAATCTATATTTTGAAAAGACAGAACTTAACTGTTTCCAAACAAAATTTTAAGCATCCATACTGTTTCCTCCCTCTGGTTGGTTTCAGTTACATGCATTACTCTTTCAAAAGGGATAATGCAGAAAGGGAACTTCTCCAATAAACTCATTTGACATATGCATGTCATCAAGGGCTTTAATTATAATGTTGCAATAGATCATTTTTGTTGCAATCATCTTGGGAGAGATTTCAGTTTTTTTAGAACATTCCTTTCATCTTTTGCCTTACACTTTGTACCGACAAATAGCAAACAGCAAATGCCAACTTGAAGAAAAGCTATTTAATGTTATTTGGGCCCAAGGGCCTGAAAACAAAACCCCAAAAATTTCTACTACAGTTCAAGCAATGTTATATGAAAAATTTTATCAGTTCATTAATTTCTTCTTCTAGAGTAAAAAAAAAAAATACAAGTAACTCATTTATGACACCAAGTAAACTTTTTCTGAGTTGGTGAGTGTTACTTTATGGACTTTTCCAGTACCTTTTCAAAAGTCATCAAATTTTTAATATTCAAAGCATGTTATGTACATACATGGAGAATATGAACAAATATAAGATACTCCTAACCTGGATAAGTATACTTGGAAAAAAGTAATCTTACTATGGGCACATTTTGTGTCTACTGAGTTATATTTTATTAATAAAGCATGTACAATTTCAGCACTGGCTATGTGAAGAATTAATTAGAGTGATAGATCCTAACATTAATCAGTGAAAGGTCCTTCAAATACGATCCTTAAAGGAGGCATCCTTCACATATAAATTCCTATTTAACCCTCACAACACATAATTTGTGTATAGTTAAATAGATGACAACGCTATAGTCTGAAGCCAGCCTGCAGAACTAAACTGCCTAGCCACCAAGACTACAGGAGTTCCCCATGAAACAGGAATTCAGGAACAGACACGGCAGCCCTCTGGATTTGGAGACTGAGATCTACAAAGGAGAACTGGTATCAGTCCTTTTTTTCAACTGATGTCTTAAGTAGAAAAATGTGAAGCCATTTTAGAGTTTTCTTTATTTAGGAAGCACATCCTTACTGAGCTTTAGCATTTCTATGCATAAAACACTTGGATGGTTAAAGTAGTTGTCAGTAGGCTACAGTAAGTTTTGTTTAATTTTTATATCATAAAATATACAGCCCAAGGTTTTAAAAATATTTCTATGATTTAAATTGTCATATATACCAAATTACAAATCTTTGCTTTTCATTCTGAAATAGAATTTAATGTATGCTTAGGCTCAGATCTTATATTTGAAGTAGTCATTTAAGTATCTAAGCATCCAATAAGAAGATATAAGATTCTAATAAAACAAAGGGAAGAGCTTAAGGGGAGAAAAATTTTTATTCTTCCAGAAGATGTAAGTATGGAAATTTATGTGTGTGATTTTATATGAATTTTTAATAAATTATTTCAAGACATTAATTAATCTTGAAATAGAAGAAGTTGTTCATGAGCCCTGTTCATCTACTTTAGACTATACAGAGTCTCGGTTTCTGCAGATAATATTCTTCTAGGATGTTGTTGCAAGGCTCCATAACCTGTAGGGACCAGGATATATGTGGTTATGAAATGACCATTAGTATGTTTTGTTTGTTTTGCTTGCAGTGATGTTTAGCTGAATAAATATCTTTTGAAGCCAATGGTTTGAAAGTGGCAAAAATAATGGCAGTGTTCAGCTAGTTCTTAAAGCAGGATGGAAATATAGCTTGAGACAATTTCTTCCAAGTGAATGTTTTATGAATAATCTAATACACTTTCTCCTAAGAGCATTTTTTTAAATATTTCAAAGCATGTTTGTTTAAGAGAGAACCCCACTTTTTCTTGCAGAACTTTAACTTCATTAAGCTCTTTATTTTATGCTTTTATCCTGTGGGTTATTTAGGCTGGTTTCTTTCCCAATGCATAGAGAAAATTATTCATTTTATCTATACTTCTTTAGTATTGGACAGCATTATGATACGTTTCAAGCCCTAACCACACACACACATGTTAAAAATAATTATATACTGCCTATCACCCTTTAATAGTACTGTCTGGTGGTCCCATTAAACTGTTATTAGATTTTCCTGTGGCACAGAATCTATCCGACTCTTTGCTTCCTGCTGGAAAGGTCTGCAAAGCCAAGTGATATTTTTCTCTCTTGCCTCTCCCCACTCTCAATCATTTTTCCTACATTTAGCTGAGTTCTTAATTTCTCTCATTTTTTTTAAGAGAGAAGGAAATACAACTGTCACAGGCAAAAAAAAAAAAAAAGTTTTTTTCTTCCCTTTTATCTCCAGGCAGATGAATCAATAAAATACTAGTATAAAGACAGAAGTGCTCCATCTTCTGGCCAAGGAAAAATGTGCACCAGAGAATATTCTCTGTTTTAAAAAGAAACATTTTATCTCAGAGACAAGGTCTGAAAAACAACCACTGAGTCCTCCAACACCATCAGGAATAAAACATCCTTCTCCTAGTCTCACAAACTTGAAATCATTTCCTTCCAGTCTTCTTTTCTTCCTTTTCTCACTCCTACAAACCCAAGTCGGCTAACAGTGCAGTCTTTGGCTTGACATCAGGCAACACTATCCCCAACCTGCCCCTTCATGCCCCAGCGCAAGTTGCTTAACCTTTCCAATCTTCAGCCCCTAATTTTAACATAAGTATAATTATTTATACCATTTAAATGAGGTTTGTAAAATATTTAACCTTACATCAGGCACATAGAAAGCACTCAGCACATGTGAGCTGCTCTAATTATTGTTATGACATTTTTTTTTTTACTTAAATTCAATGCAAAATTTTAAGCTGCTAAACAGGGTGGTAGAACTTTTTTAATGTAGCCTTTGCCTTGAACAAATAATGGTCTATTAATAGTGACAAAGAAGAACTTAAATGACGTTAATATGAGACAAGATATGGTAGCTGACAAGAGCTCTAAAGTGTGTAAGATAGTCTGCTTCTCAAACTGTAATGGCCATTTCAGTTACTTGAGGATCCTGTTAAAATGCAAATTTCTATTCTGTAACTCAAGGGCAGAACTTGAGATTTGCATTTCTAATAAGCACCAGGTGATACTGATGAGGCTGGTTGGAGGTGTGCCCTTTACTACTAAATAGCAAAGTTTTAGGATATTACAGTATGATATAAGCACCAATTTGTGTTTAACTTTGAACATCATATCTGTACTAGTTTCTTAAAGGCTATCTATTTTCTGATTGGCCATTATCAATGTCAAACCTATTATTAAATCTATTGTTGAAAACTATAAACAGATGCATAGGTACAAAGAATAGACCGACAGCTGTCAGAGGGGAGGGGGATTATGGGCCTGGGTGAAAAAGGTCAAGGGATTAAGAAGGAAAAAAAAAAAAAACCCTGACAGACACAGATAATAGTATGGTGATTACCAGAGGGAAAGGGTCATGGGGAAAGTAGAAGAGGATATAGGAGGGATAAATGGTGATGGAAGGAAATTTAACTCAGGTTGGTGAACACACATTACAATACTAGTATATAGATGATGTATTATAGAACTGTACACCTGAAACCTATATAATTTTATTAAACAAGGTCACCCCAATAAAGTCAATAAGAAAACTTATTGTTGAGTTTATATCACTGTGGATATAAATGTTATAGAGCTCTGGTGGATAGCATAGATGTTACATTTGGTTTTAGGGCAAATGGGTCACAGTATAAATAGCCTTTAAGAATAGACTAGAAAATTAGGAGGATTTTACTAATTTCTATTGCTTGAGTAGTACATTCCCTCTATCCTCTCCAAACACCATTGTTACTGTTCATCTATATATTTAGAGAGATCCAGAGTCCATAACATACAAAACGACTGAAGGCTCAACCAAACACCGGAAGTCAGTCCTGCAATGGCAACCCAGCACTGACTGCTGAAGGGGCTGCAATCAAACCCGGAAAGAGGGCCAGAGAGAAAAGCAGGGTCTGATCACAGCACCTATGGCAGTCAGTGCTGGGTTGGCATGGGAGAAGTCAGTCCTGCAGTCAGTGAACATAGGGTCAATTAATATCTCTTTGAGAGAAGTTGATAATATAAAGTACAGTGTAGAGCAATTATTTATATTATTTCACATAAAACTCTTTTCAACTAAGATATTTTCATTTATTTAAAATGTATCTTTATTGTTGAAAGTATTACAGCTGTCCCTTTGTTTTAGTTTGTGGTTTGTTTGTTTTTCCCATTGATCTCCTCTACCTGCTCCTTCCAAGCCTTCACCAGACTATTGTCTGTCTCCATGGGCTATTCCTATATAATACATAAAAATCTAGAAAGATTTAGAGAAAATAAAATAAAAGATATGCCAGGTAAATATTGAACAGAAGAGCTGAAGTTGCTGCATGAATACTGGATATAGACAACTCATGAGATAAAGTTAGTCATTGTAACATAACAAAAGGTTCCTTTCACTAAAGAGATAAGATGGTTCCCAATACTTATACACATACTAGAACAGTGTGGTGGTTCAGAATGAGCCTCACCAAGTTGTGTCCTAGTGGTATGCAGATTTTTGAGCTACGGGCAATTTTAGCTTCAAGCTCAAGTGAAAATTCTGCCCCTCCCTTTACTTAAAAAAAAATTGAATTAGAAGCCTTGCCCATAATAAGACATTATCCTATATAATAATATAATAAAAGGCTAATATGCAAATTGACCTAACAGCAGAACAACTGGTAGCTATGACACCCACTGACCACCAAGGGGCAGTTGCTCAATGCAGGAGCTCTCCCCTGGTGGTCAGTATGCTCCCACAGGGGGAACGCCACTCAGCCAGAACCTGGGCTCATGGCTGGCTAGTGCAGCAGTGGTGGTGGGAACCTCTCCTGCCTCCTGCCTCCATGGCAGCACTAAGGATATCTGACTAATGGCTTCTGGACTTGAGAAGGTGCAGTCCAGGCTGAGGGACTTCCCCCCGCCCCCCAGGGTGCACAAATTTCATGCATCAGGCCTCTAGTTTGAATAAAAGTTTCTCCTATGCCTCCCCTCTATACAGCATTCCTTTGAGCCTTTGAGAACAGACTTCTTAGGCAGAATGATGTCTTAAATGTTGTCCCCTTCTTCTCAGGGCTTCATTGCTGTCATTTCTGGTTTTTCAATGAAAGTAAACAATAAGGAAGTAGAAAAGCAGCCTCTCTTTTACATGTGAAACCTTTCCAAGCTGAGGCCAGTCCATATATGTGTTTGGTTACTGGATGCCAACTATTGAATTGGATACCAGGTTTTAATTTTAAAAAAATCTCAATGCTCAGCTTGAAAAATTGGGAAGTCAGCTGCCCAGGACCCAAGTTCCCATCTGGAAGCAATCAGGAGCAGTGGCAGAGCCAGACCGCCTTGGATGGGCCCTGTGCCCCCAAAGTCTCCACACTCAGGCAAAGCTCATTACCTCTCACACCTGATCCACTACACGCTCTCCTATAAATTGGCCAGTGCAGGCCTTGGAGTTTGTGATCCCATCCACCCAAAGCCTGGGAATCATCTTGATTTGGAAAATAAAATATTGTTTATTATCAATGCAATACAACTACAATCCAGGGTAGTTTCAGAATACAAATCATCTTTTTTTTTCTATGAAAATAAATCTTACTATAATAAGCAGGACAAATTTAAAGCCAGTATACTATAGCTTTCTTGGTTTATATCCTTTGCTTTTATTCATTGTTGGAGAGCTCAGTTCCAGTTTTTCCTTTCCCTACTGTGGAAGTGAAAGGAAATCTGAGTAAGGAGGAGAAAAAGAGTAAACCAAGGAATCAATACCCTATTTCATGAGTAAGATGTTTCTGAAGGCTGTTCTAGTAACTTTAATGGATCAGTAAAAATTCACATAAAGAAACCAGAGAAAAGAGCCTATTTTTGCCAACCTAGGTTCTGTGGTACAGAATTTTATTACCAACTCAATAAAACCCAGTAAATCAGTAAAAATCCTTAGTTTCTGTGTCTCATTTACACCTTACAAGAAAGAATTTTTTTTAAAAAATAGTGTTGAGTCATTTTGAAAGCATTTTCAGATTACTAATAATAGACATATTTTTAAATTAAGACCCTATTTCCTCACTTAAATATAATACTTTATTTTGGATTTTTCCCTTTCCATATTTAAATGTAGTCAAAACTACAAAATTATATTCATACCAAGAAAAAAAAACACTAATTGCCTTAAGAGATAAAAAAATGTTCTGACTTTTTAAAAAGTTGTATAAATAAATGACCATCCTCCAGCATAACTGTCTGACATTTGATGAACAGAGAGTTTTCTAAAGGAAGACAGGATCACTGAAGGTTTAGGAACTTCCCTAAGCACAGTTTCAGAATGAACATACTATGACCTCATGATTTCAGTGGACAGCTGCTGTGCTGGAAGACTCCGGCCTGTTTTGAAGTTAGGAAATGACCTAATACCTGGGCCAATATCTGATTCCCATTTCAAATCCATGGATGTGTGAATTTGCTTAAGATGAGGCATGAGCTGAGGAGTTTGCTGCCACAACCCTCTGCCTGTGGTGGGCTCTGCCTGGCAGTGGTTCCACAGCCTGACTTACCTGAAGGCCACATGTACCTGCAAAGGCTGTTGTAAAAATCAAGTAGAGAGATTGCCAATGGAAATACCTGAACCCTTAAGAAGTACACTGCAAAGACAAGGCATCATTTGATAAGGAAAATACTCAGAATAGTACCTGAGATGTTGTAAATTTTACATATATCCTGTTGATTTAAAAAAATATTCTTAATGTCTGTGGTATTGCACTCTATTATGAATTTCTTAGTGATCAGTTACATGGAATATTTCCATTGTTGGCCTATTCCTCACTCACTTCCTATGCCATCCTAACACTTCTGGAAATAGCTGAAGTGCAGAACAGGTTTGATTTTGCTAGCACTCTTACCAAAAGGTTACCCAAAAGAAGATGCTTAATTGATGGAAAATAGCATTGCATATTTAGTGGTACATAAGCTTATAAAAGGGGTACCATATGGGAGCTGAAATTCAGTTCACCAACCATTTCTCTTTGTGGTCCCTTTGATGCAACAATCTGCCTCTCCCCTTCCTCCACATGTATGTTTTCCAGCATGCCCTCAGCTGCATGCTTGCCTCTTTGGGTTTCTCTGACATCCACCATTGACCTGCCTCCAGCTTTAGGAGACTGGTTCTTGAATCCATTGTCACTTATTGTTCCCCAGTAATCTGTTAATATCATGGAAATAAGTGGAATCCAGAAAGTATGAAGGCTGAGGATGAGAGGAATGAGGAAGGTGTGAAGAAAGAATAAAGCCAGAGTGCTTGTCACAGTGCTTCTAAATGTACTTTTGTGTTATTTTAGGTATTTACTTTTAAGAAAGCTGTGTTTCTAGTCTTGCTTACCATACTGTAATGCCCCCATCTGTGATAGAGTGTCATCCTGAATTTTCATACCTGTATTGTAGTAGCGAAAACAGATGGGAGATGTAGGGGAGGCATTTTCGTTTTGAGTAACTTCTCTTACAGAAAAAGGCAGTGTTGACATTATAAAGAGAGTTTTTATCATTTATGGAACTGTTTTTAAAATTGAAGAAAAGTCCAATATCATCTCTACTGTGAGTCATTAGATTTGAAGAAAACCAAACCTTTTATTTTGTCTCTCCATTTCCAAATGCCTGCTCCACAATGTGTCAATCTAACATTGATTTAAAAAAAATAATAATGTTTATGGCTTTTTAAAGAGTATTGGTTTGACTGGTTTAAATCCAAACCATTCCTCTGGAAATGTACTGACTTGCAGGGAATGTTTGTCTACCATTCTCCTGGCTGCCCTGAACAGGCTGGTCCTTCACGCTCCCATCTCGCAACAAGTTCCAAGATGTCTCTCCCCAGCACCCCAGCTCATCCAGTCAGCTCTGGGATGAATTGTTACAACTGGGAGGCATCCAGTGAAGTGGACTACAGATAAGTAGCTGCCTGCCTCCAGCCTTCAGCCATGTCTTAAAGCCCATTTTCCAGTATGAAATTTAAAACTTGCAATGTCTCAAATGCCCCCCTGGGGAAGAAGGACTGGATCATGAGTTGCATCACAGCTGCCTCAAGTAGGGAGCTATGTTGAGAAACAATTTCTCCAAGCTCACCAGGTCTTAATTACTGAGGGTGTAATAGCAAAGAATTTGAAATTCACAGTCAACTTGGCCTCTAAAACAGTAAAAGCCCTCTGGGAAGACAGCATTGCTCCCTAGTTGCCTTAGAAAACAGATTAATGTGACTATTTCAGGAATTTGGAAGTTGAGCCTACCACCCAGCCACCCCTTGAGGATGCCAACCCACAAACAACTCCACCTGCAGCCTATTGAGTGATGTGGGATTAGACCAATTCTGGGAACACATTCAGTGCTTGAAAAGAGCCCAAGGGACCAAGCAGAGAATGTGGCTTTTTTTTTTTTCTAGCCATCAGTCTCTTGAAATAAATGTGGATTTTTTAAATGCAAGCTAGAGAATAATCACTTCCATTCCAGATAGGTCTGGGATGCAGACAGCTACTTCAGAAAAGGATGAAACCACAGCACACAGTCATTCAGCTGAGAAAAGTTTGGAAGAGGAAAACTCTAAGGATAGTCAAAACAAAACATTGGTCAATGCACCTATCTCCCAGTCTTAAAGTGTAGTATAAAGACTTCATGGTGGAGAACAAAAGACTGGTAGAAATAATGAAAACAAAACAAAACAAATCCCCAAAGGAAAGAGAGATGGGTGAAACAATAACATTCTTTCAAGACCTGGAACTTAATCCTTCCTAAAAATAAAGGGCACAAAAGAATGACAGCTATACAATAGAAATAAAAAATGACTGTGACATGTTGGGCTAGGAAGCCAATATGACAATATTTTCTCATAAATGATATTCTATTTCATCACCATAAATCCAATATGTTCCTGAAAGACTTCTAACATTTTTTCCCAAGATGGTTAAAGCTTTAGGGAATGTGTCAAAGATACTCAGCACCCATTGCGTTCTTTAATATTACACATTGGTAATTCTCCGGTTCATGAATTTTAATAATACCATTGCCATTCACTTTGCCAATCACTCTCCCCAGTGGTGGCTGATAAAAACATTCAACAGCACATCCTGGATTTTGTTCCAATATACTGTTGAATCTGTACATGGAAATTATACATGCAGAAATTTTCTTAAAAGCAACGGTATGCTAAAATGGAATATAAACACTATTTGAAGAATTATTTCAAAGCAGTGGTTGATGACATTTCTAAATTTAGCTCACTAGTTATTGTTGAAAAGAAGTGAGCATTAAAGATTGATGATTCAGCCACAGATATATGACTTCAAACTAAGTAACATCGGTGAGAATTAAACAGGAGATTAAACTGAGTCATTTTGTGCTGTTTGCTTTGCACAAGACCAAGTGGGGGACTTTTTAAGCTATTTATGCAGCTTTCTCCTCTCCAGCCCTATTTGCATCTCTCTAAGTGCCTGTACATATCTAGTGGTCTATTGTGGCTTCATCACCTATGCTATTGATACTATACCTGGAAAGGTACTGGGTAAACAATAAGGTATTATATACAGTATACTGGATGAGGTACTCTGCCATTAATATATTAGTGTAAAACTAACATAATCTATTTTTCCTTTTATCTCACTTCCCTGCTTTATTCTTCTCTTTTCCATCAATTCTAATTTTATCCTTCCAACTTCAAAGGCAGTTGTCTTTCATTTGTCCTATTCCCCAATGTCACCTTTTCCAGTGAGCACACTCTACGAGATCTCTATTAGTTATTTCATGAACATGGCCTTTAAACCATCTGTCCTTTTTCTATCCCCATTTTTCAAAGCAGACCCTCATCTTATACCTAGACTCTGCTAAAAATCTCAATAGCTTCCTGCTTCCAGTTTGGTTCCTCTCCAATTCATTCCTTTTATTGGCACCTGGTAGATCATTCTAAAATGCTGCCTTAATCTTATCACACCTCTGCTCAAAAACAAAGGTAGCCACTATCTACAGGATAAAGAACACAGTCCCCATTTCTTAGCCCAGGGCCAAGGTAAACAGCCCAAACTCTTTGCAGCCCCACTATCACTACATCTCAAAACAAGCTCTTGCCAGCAAGAGTGTCTATTGCTACTTTCCTGCCTGCAACAACTTCCTCCTCTGTCCATCTAATTTTTTTTCAGTTTTTTATTAATGTATTACATGTGTACATATCTTCCCATTGCCCCCCCCCACCCCACTCCCATGCATGCCCAAACCCCCCAGTGTCTTGCGTCCATTGGTTATGCTTATATGCATGCATACAAGTCCTTTGGTTGATCTCTTATCTACCCCACCTCTCCCTAACATTTCCACTGTAATTTGACAGTCTGTTTGAAGCTTTATTGTTTCTAATTCTATCTTTTTGTTCATCAATTTATAATGTTCTTTATTATCCATAAAGAAGTGAGATTATATGGTATTTTTCTTTCATTGAATGGCTTATTTCACTTAGTATAATGTTCTCCAGTTCCATCAGGTTACTGCAAATGGTAAGAATTCTTCTTTTTTATGGCAGCATAGTATTCCATTGTTTAGATTTACCATAGTGTTCTGATCCAGTCATCTGCTGACAGACACCTAGGCTGTTTCCAAATCCTAGTTATTCTAAATTATGCTGCTATGAACATAGGGGTGCATGTATTCTTTCTGATTAGTGTTTCTAGTTTCTTAGATATATTAATAGGAGTGGGATTACTGGGTCAAATGGGAGTTCCATTTTTAGTTTTTTGAGGAAATTACATACTGTTCTCCACAGTGGCTATACCAGTCTGCATTCCCACCAGCAGTGCACAAGGGTTCCTTTTTCTGTGCATCCTTGCCAACCACTTGTCATTTGTTGATTTGTTGATAATTACCATTCTGACAGGTGTGAGATGGTATCGCATTGTTGTTTTTATTTACATCTCTCAGATAATTAGTGACTTTGAGCATGTTTTCATGTGTCTCTTGGGATTCCTTCTGTCTTCTTTTGACAAGATCTATTTAGGTTTGTTGTCCATTTTTCTATTGGATCATTTATTTTCCTTTTATTAAGTTGTATAAGTTGCCTGTAGATGTAGATGATTAAAACTTTAACAGTGATAACATTTGCAAATATGTTCTCCCATACAGTGGGCTTTCTTGTTGTTTTGTTGATGATTTCCTTTGCTGTGAAAAAGATTTTTATTTTGATGTACTCCCATTTGTTTATTTTCTCTTTAGCTTCCATTGCCCTAGGAGCAGTATCAGTGAAGAAGTTCCTTAGGCATATGTCTGAGATTTTGCTGCCTGTGGATACCGATAGTATTTTTATGGTTTCCTGTCTTATGTTTAAGTCCTGTATCCATTTTGAGTCTATTTTTGTGTGTGGTGTAAGTTGGTAGTCTAGTTTCATTTTTTTGCATGTATCTGTCCAGTTTTCCCAACACCATTTATAAGAAACGGTCTTGAGTCCATTGTATGTCCGTGCCTCCTTTGTCAAATATTAATTGAGCATAGTGATTTGGGTTGATATCTGGATTCTCTATTCTATTCCATTGGTCTCTATGTCTGTTCTTGTGCCAGTTCCAGGCTGTTTTAAGAACAGTGGTGTCGGAAACCAAAACATTGTTCTCACTAAATGGATGAAAACAGGAAGCTAGAAGGCTGGTCAACCTTGAAGCTCTGAAAGGTCAAAACCAGCCACTCCCTATCTAATTGGGACAATGAACTTCCCCATCAAATAATCATGTCAATCCTGACTGATAAGATAATCTACTTGTTACTGGAATTGCCTGTTTCAGGGCAAAGGGTGTATCCCAAACCTAAATAAAAGGGATGGCAAGGCCAAAGGAAAGTGGCAGTCCTTTCCACTAGAGGAAGGCTCCTGCCTGGCCCCCCAATATCACCAAATTAATGTTTTCTAGTGTCTCATTTTGTTTGCGTGCGGTCTCCTTCAGAACCCGAACCCTGACTCAGGAACCCTGAACCACACAGGATGTGGAAAGAGGTTCCCACACAGTGGCTTTGTAGTACAGCTTGAAATCTGGTATTGATATCCCACCTACTTTATTCTTCTTTCTCAGGATTGCTGTGGCTATTCAGGGTCTTTTTTTGTTCCAGATGAATCTTTGGAGAGTTCTTTCTAGGTCTGTGAAATATGCCCTTGGTATTTTAATGGGGACTGCATTGAATCTATAGATTGCTTTGGGTAGTATGGACATTTTAATGATGTTGATTCTCCCAGTCCATGAGCATAGTATGCTCTTCCATCTGTTTACTTCTTCCACTATCTCTGTTTTCAGTGTCCTGTAATTTTCTGCATTCTTTTACCTCCTTAGTTAAGTTTATTCCTAGGTATCTTAATTTTTTTGATGCAATGGTAAATGGGATTGTTTTTGTAGTCTCTCTTCCTGTAAGTTCACTATTACTGTACAGAAATGCCATAGATTTCTTGGCATTAATTTTGTATTCTGCTACATTGCTAAATTCATTTATTAAGTCTTACTAGTTTTTTTATTGAGTCTTTCAGGTTTTTTGTGTACAGTATCATGTCATCTGCAAATAAGAACAGCTTTGCTTCTTTTCCAATTTGGATGCCTTTTTCTTCTTCTTCTTGTCTAATTGCAATGGCTAATACTTCCAATACTATGTCAAATAGGGGTGGTGAGAGTGGGCATCCCTGTCTTGTTCCTGTTCTTAGGGGAAACGGTTTTAGTTTTTGACCATTAAGTATGATGTTAACTGTAAGATTATCATATATGGCTTTTATTATATTTTATATATATATATGGCTCATATTATATTATATGATCCTTCTATTCCAACCTTGTTGAGGGTTTTTTATCAAGAAAAGGTGTTGGATTTTGTCAAATGCTTTTTCTGCATCAGTTGATATGACTATGTGACTTTTATCTCTCAATTTGTTTATGTGATGTATCACATTTATTGATTTGTGGATATTGTATCATCATTAAATTCTTGGGATAAATTCTGCTTTGTCATGGTGTATGACCTTTCTGATGTACTGCTGGATCTGATTTGCTAGAATTTTTTGAGGATTTTGGCATCTACATTTATGAGAGATATATTGGCCTATAATTCTCTTTCATTATGTTGTCTTTATCTGGTTTTGGTATTAGGGTAATGCTGGCTTCATAGAGGGAGCTTGGAAGTGTTCCTCCTTCTTGAAATTTTTTTGAGTAGTCTAAGGAAGATAGGTTTTCATTCTTCCTTGAATGTTTGGTAAAACTCCCCTGTGTAGCCATCTGGCCCCGGGGTTTTGTTTGCTGGAAGCTTTTTGATGACTGCTTCCATTTCTTCCATAGTTATTGGCCTATTGAGATTTTTAGAACCTTCCTGATAGAGTTTTGGAATATGTCCATTTTTCTAGGAATATGTCCATTTTCTACAGATTGTCCAGTTTGTTGGAATAGAGTTGTTCATAGTATTTTTTAACAGTCCTTTGCATTTCGATGGGATCTGTTGTTATTTCACCTCTTTCATTTCTGATTTTGTTTATTTGGATCATCTCTCTTTGCTTCTTTGTGAGCCTGGCTAGATGTTCATCAATATTATTTATTCTTTCAAAGGACCACCTCTTGTTTTGTTGATCTTTTGTGTTGTTCCTTTGATCTCTATGTCATTTATCTACATTCTGATCTTTACTATTTCCTTCCTTCTGCTTACACTGGGCTTTTCTTGTTGCTCTCTTTCTAGCTATTTGAGCTGTAGGGTTAGGTAATTTATTACCATTGTTTCTTGTTTTTTTTTTTAGGTAGGCTTGTAGAACTATGAACTTCCCTCTCAAGACTGCTTTCATTGTGTCCCCTAGATTTTGGATTGTTGTGTTATCATTGTCATTTGTTGCCATGATGTTTTTTATTTCTTCCTTCATCTCTCTGGTTTCCCAGTCATTGTTTAAAAGCATGCTGTTTAGTATCCATGTGTCTGACTTCTTTGGATTGTTTTATTGTAGTTGATTTCCAGTTTATGCCACTATGATCTGAAAAGATGCTTGATATGATTTCTATTATCTTGAATTTGAAGAGACTTTGCCTATGACCCAACATATGCTCTATCTTTAAAAATGACCCATGAGCACTTGAAAAGAATGTATATTCTGTGACTTTGGGGTGAAGATATAAATTAATTCCATCTGGTCTGGTGAGTCATTTAGGATTAATGTTTCTTTGCTGATTCTTTGTTCACAGGATTTGTCCAATGGTGACAGTAAAGTATTAAGGTCTCCTACTATGATTGTATTACTCTCAATCTCTCCCTTGATATTCTCCAGGAGTTGTGTGTTGTTGTTTTTTAAATATATATATATATCTGTTTGCTTCTGTGTTGGATGCATATATGTTTACCAGAGTTATTTCTTCTTCTTGGATTGCTCACTTTCATATTATGAAGTGGCCTTCCTTATCTCTTGTTATGTCCTTCACTTTGAGATCTAATTAATCAGATATAAGTATTGCTACCCCAGCTTATTTTTCATTTCCATTTGCCTAAAAAAACGTTTTCCATCCTTTCATCTCCAGTCTGTGTGTGTCTTGTAGACAGCAGATATATGGGTCATGTTTTTATATCCAATCCATTACTTTATGTCTTTTGATTAGAGCATTTAATTCATTTACATTTAAAGTTATTATTGATAGGTCCTTATTTGTCACCATATTTATCCTTGACCCTTATGTTCCTTTTTGATTCCTATTTCTTTTTTTTACAGCAGACCCTTTAGCAATTTTTGCATTGCTGATTTGGTGGTAATAAATTTCCTTAGTCCTTTTTTGTCTGTAAAGCTCCTGATTTCACCTTCAATTTTGATTGATAGCCTTGCTAGGTACAGTACTCTGGGATTCAGACTCTTCCTTTGCATGATTTTGTATATTTCATTTCATTCCTTTCTGACCTGATGAGTTTCTGTTGAGAAATCAGTCGCTAATCTGATTAGGGTTCCTTTTAGGTAACTTTCTGTCTCTTTGTGGCCATTTTAAGATTCTTACATTGTCATTGGTGTTTGACAATTTAATTATAATGTGCCTTGGTGTCAGTTTTTTTGGGTTCATTTTGCTTGAGACTGAGAAATTCTTGGATCTATGTGGATATTTTTTTTCTCTATGTCAGGGAAGTTTTCTTCATTATTTCTTCATACAGGTTTTCTATTCCTTGCTCAGTTTCATCTCCTTCTGGAACCCCTATTATGTGGATGTTGTTTTGTGTTGTCCCAAATTTCCCTTAAGCTTTCCATCTGCTTTTTATTTATTTTTTCTAGAAGCTGCCCTACTTGGGTAAAATAGTAGTAGAAATAATACTCATTGAAAATAAAAATGTAATAATTAAAAAGGTAAAATCAAGTGAGGAAAAGAAAATAGTTTCTTAAGTAAAAAATGAAAAATTAAAAATAAAAAATAAAATAATAGAATGTGCAATAGTTAAGGTCATTCAATTCCTCTATTGTTCTGTTTGACAAGCCTGTTTCCCAGGCAGGACAGTATTGCAGTTCTCTGCCTTCCACTGGTGCTCAGTGTTGTAAGCCAGTCCTGGTTTTTAAGCAGGTGGTGTGTTTTAATTTCTTTATTTCTTTTGTGATTACACAAGAGTCAATTTGTGACTCAGCCTCTGGGTGGTAGTGTTTCTGGATTGACCTCTGAGACTATAGGTCCTCTCTAGCCTGTGCTTAGATCCTATTTTCCCTGTGGCACTCAGTATTGCTTTGTGGAAGTAGGCTGCCCCAGAGATGGTTCTCTGATAGTCACTCCCAACTCTGATACCCAGGTTCAAGAATAACAACTTTCCCCTGCAGTATCCCAGGGTGTACTATGTATTGGGCTTAGCCACAGTTAGTTTCCATTAGACAAAAATATATGTGCATCCAGGACTATTTTATATTTATAATAAAGAGATTTTGATGCAAGAATCATTGATAAAGTGTATGCCTAGTCTGCACTCATGTTACTTGTTTAGTAGAAAGAAGTGACTCGACACTTTGAAAGTCAAATAGCCCAAACAAAGAATAAATCAAAACAATGTAAAACAAAAAAGATGCACAGGGGAAAAAAAGCTCTAACACTAAGATATTAACAAAATTTTTTCTAGTTTTATTTATTCACTCATTCATTTAATCATTCACTGAATATACACTTTTGGAGAATTTATTAACTCCCAGGTATTATGTCAGACATTGAGTTGTCAGACTTTCTTTTTAGTTCTCCAAAATCCCATGACAGCATGTATCAATTTTATGATAAAAAATAAGCTCTTGACGAGACCGTTTGGCTCAGTGGATAGAGCATCGGTCTGTGGACTGAAAGGTCCCAGGTTCAATTCCGGTTGGGGGCATGTACCTTGCTTGCAGGCACATCTTCTTTGTGGGGCGTGCAGGAGGCAGCTGATCGATGTCTCTCTCTCATCGATGTTTCTGACTTTCTATCTCTCTCCCTTCCTCTCTGTCTCTTCCTTTATATCCATCAAGATTTGCTTTATATGTTTAAGTGTTCCTATGTTTGATTCATAGATGTTTATCCTTTTGTTGAATTGATTCTTATATCTTTGTGTAATATTAATTTTCATCTTTTTATTATAACCTTTGTTTTAAATTCCTCTTTTGTCTGACATAAGTATTACTAACCCAGCTTTATTTTTTTTCAATTGCATTTCCATGAAGTATATTTTCCATCCTTTAACTTTTAGTCTGTGTGTGTTTTTCAATATGAAGCAGGTCTTTTGTACATAACATATACATGGGTCTTATTTTTTTTCCATTCATCTACCCTATGTCTTTTAATTAAAGCATATAAGTCATCTATATTTACAGTGATTATTGTTAGGTACAAATTTATTGTCATTTTATTCTTTATAACTATGTTCCCTTCTGATTTTCTTTCTTCTTAAAGAAGATTCTAACATTTATTATAATACTGCTTTGATGGTAATCAACTTTTTTAGCTTTTTCTTGGCTGGGAAGCCCTTTATTTTTCCTTCAATTTTTAATGATGGCCATACTGAATAAATCAGTCTTGGTTGTAAGTCTTTGCTTTTCATCACTTTGAATATTTCTTGCCAATCCCTTCTCACCTAAAATGTTTCTATTGAGGAATCAGCTGACAGTCTTACTGGAGCTTTTTTACAAGTAATTTTTGCTGCTTTTAAGATTCTTTCTTTGTATTTAATCTTTGCCATTTTTTTTTTTAATGATGTGTCTTGGTGTGGGCCTCTTTGAGTTCATCTTATTTGGGAAACTGTGCTTTCTGAAACTATATGTCTTTTTTCTTTACAAGATTAGGAAAGTTTTCAGTCATTATTTCTTCAAATAGGTTCTCAATCCCTTACTCTCTCTCTTCTCCTTTTGGTGCTTTTATGATATAGACATTGTTATGTTTCATGTTGTCCCAAAGATTCCTTAAACTATCATAATTTTTTAAAATTAATTTTTCCTTTTGCTGCTCTGTTTGGGTGTTTTCTGCTGCCTTGTCTTCCAAATCACTGATTTGATACTCTTCTTCATTTAACCCACTGTTTATTCTTCCTAGCATATTTTTCACTTTTATATTGTATTTTTATTATTGACTAGTTCATTTTTTATGGTTTCCATGTTCCTTTTCAAACTGTTGAAGTTCTCACCAAATTCCTTGAGCATCCTTATAATTATTATTTTGAACTCTATATCTGGTAGAATATTTGAATCCATTTTATTTAGCTCATTTGTTAGTTAGTTAGTTAGTTTGAGATTCCTCCTATTTTTTAATTTGGGGAATATTTGTTTTTCTCTTCATTTTGACTGCTTATTTGTGTTTGTTTCTGATAGTGTGGCCTTATGTACTAAGTGTTCTCTAGGACTCAGTGGCACAATCTCCTTAATCATCTGAGCTGAGTGCTCCAGGAATGTGCTTGTGTGGGTTTTGCAAGGCATCCTATAATTGTCTTGATTGCTATTGGTTCATTCATGCATAGGATCAACCCTTAGATTGGCTGACTGTGAGGATTGACCCCAACCACAGTGTATGAGTTGCTGGGCAGATGCTATCCATGCAAAGCAGATTTTAATTCACAGGATCTGGTGCCTGCTGAGATCTCCCTTTGAATATTGCTGGAAACCAAGATCAACAGTAATTAATATGAATGCAAGGAGTGTACCAGAAGACTGAGTGGCTGCTTTGAAATTCACAAAGTGAATTTCCATTTTATGACCTACTGCTGGGTGAATTTCCATTTTATGACTCAATGGCCTAAAGCAAACATGCCCAAAGCCTGATAATTTTACTGTTTACTATAAACATTACCATTTATATGTCTGTTTGCATTCCTAAAAGGCAATTGTGTATTATCTAATAAAAGAAAAACATGCAAATTGACGGTACCTTCGCTACACCCACAAGCCATACCCACCAGCCAATTAGGAGCAAATTAACCCAACAAATATGGTGGTTAATTTGCATACACAGGCACCAATTGGTCTGGATACTAGAAACATATTTGGGACCTAGGCCGCTCCTAGCCTGTAGGCTCACACTTAAGCTCTGAGAGGCATGGGTCCCAGAACACCCCCACTCACTCTGAGACTATGGGTGCAGCAGCCAAGCAGCTGGGCGTGGGGTGGGAACATCCCTGCGTCACTGTTCCTGCCCCACCCTCAGCCACTTGCACATGCTTTGGCACCAAGTGTCAGTTCAGGTCCACGCCCCCAGCCCTGCACCCATGACAGGGAGCTGGCTGCTGGCCTCTAGAGCATGTGGAGACCCTGGCAGCCATCCCATGTGTGGCCCAGGGATCCCTGCATGCCCCCCAATCTGATGCCCATGATGGGACTGGCTGCTAGCCTTGGAGGCATTCAGAGACAGGGATATTTCCTCTGGCGCCAAGTCGGGTCCATGCCCCCAGCCCAGTGCCCACAATGGAGGGGAAGCTGGCTGCTGGCTTCTGGGGCATGCAGAGACTCTGGTGGCCACTATTGCATGCAGCCCAGGAATCCCCACATGTCCTCCAGCCCAGCACCCACAATAAGAGCCTGGCTGCCAGTCTCTGGGGTGTGCAGAGACCCCAATGGTTACTACTGGGTGGCAGGGACACCTCCCTAGCCCAGTGGATATAATGCAGGGGCCACGTGAACTGCAGAGGAAAACACTATTTTTAAATATATATATATATTTTATTGATTTTTTTACAGAGAAGAGGGGATAGAGATAGACAACTGGAAACATCAATGAAAGAAAAACATCGCTTAGCTGCCTCCCGCACACTCTCCACTGGGGATGTGTCTCCAACCAAGGTACATTCCCTTAAAAGGAATCAAACCTGGGACCCTTCAGTATGCAGGCCCATGGTATATCCACTGAGCCAAATCAGTTCCAGTGTAAACATCTTTTCTGACCCTCATTGGCTAAGCTCCTGTATGTCACCACTTGCAGTGTTCTTGGTAACTTGGGTTATAAGAATCCAAAAAGGTGATCTAAGATTTTTTCACCTCACTCCTGGAGGAAAGAATGAAAGTCTGCTGCTGGAGGGGCTAAGGAATGTCATATCCTGCCCTAGCCAGTTTGTCTCAGTGGGTGGAACCTTGGCCTGCTGACTGCAGGGTCCAGGTTCGATTCTGATCAAGGGCCTGTACCTAGCTTAGGCTTCTTTCTGGCTGGGGCCCAGGTCAGGGTTCATGCAGGAGACAACCAATCAAAGTGTCCCTCTCACATTGATGTTTCTCTCTGCCTCTCCTTCTCTCTTCCACACTCTCTAAAAATCAATGGAAGCATATCCTCAGGTGAGGAAAAAAAAAGAGAGAGAGAAAGAAATGTCATATCCTATGAAAGACACATCTTGAAAATGCCTAAAAAAAGTTGTCATTTTTTCACAATGAAGGGACTAGAGTCCATGTTGATGAAAACACCTTGGCAGCTACAGTAGCTGGCAGTGGCTGCAGCAGTAGGATAATGAGACTGGTACCTTCCCTTGGTCAGCCTGGTTACCTCCCATAGAAGGTGGCCCTCAGTAGGACATCTCCTGAGGGCTCCCAGTCTGTGAGAGAGGGCAGGCTGGGCTGAGGGAACCCCCCACCATGCACGAATTTTGTGTACCAGTCATTAGTAATAAATAAATCAGCTGGGTAAAGGATACTCAGTGAAACTTGACTGCCCTAATCGAGTTCGCCCTGGCCTCCCTCCATAATAATTAAAATTAATATTGTCCTGTGTGTATCATTTGTACATCAGCTCTTCCTCAAAGCCTTTGAACCCGAAAGCCACACTGGCCGTGGCCTTTCACAGGATATTTTGCTTATGAAGCTAAATTGGATCAGGCTTTGAATCTCACCGCTGGGTATATTGATTCTGGGGCCTTTTGGGAGGAACTAAAGTATAGGTCAATGTCAGACATTGCCTGTGACTGCCTTTGGGCAACCTGTTTGGATCTACAAAGTGATCCACAGTTTGTGGCTGCCTTTGCTAGGAAGGGCCACGCTGCACACCAAGGCCAGCTTCCAATAGCACCAAGCCTGAGGCACCCTGAACTCTGCCTTCACCTTTTGTCTGCCTATTATGCTCAGTCACTGAAGGAGCCTCTGTTGGTATTCTAGTTGCAAGATGTAGGTTCTCACTGAGTCACCAGGAAAGGGTGAGTGATGTTCAAATGGATACAGGTTCAAATTCAGTGTCAGTGCTCAGTCTGAGGCCAAAGTTTCAGAGTATACCAAGTCTAGCTGCCCTCTGTCAGGTGCCTGAAAACCTTTGTGGTGAGGTAGGGTTATAAGGACTCATCAGGGTGAGGCCAGCAGAGTTTATCAGGCCCAAACAGAACAAGATTTGGCTTTGTAAAGGGTGATCTCTGCACTGGTAGTGTCTGTAAGGGAAAAATGGCCCACATCCTAGATCCACACAACTCAGTCTGTCCCAGATGCTGTCTTGACCTTTTGAAGAGCTCAAGCTCCACAGGGTTGGGCTGCCGGGAGTTTGGAAGGTAGAACTAGTAGATTTTCTGTTAGGGGAAGGCTCATGGAAAGGTGGAGGAATGGCTTCCACACTAGAGCCACACAACTCAGTCACTGACACACACTGAGTGTGTCTGGACCTCTATACCCCAAACCTTGGTAGCTGACTCTTCCATAGGCATGATTTTTGCAGGGTGGGGCAAGAGGGAGTCAGGAAGGTGAGGCTAGTGCATTCTCCCAGGCTTATGCCATATGAAGGGGGGTGCTCCACCCAAGAAAGATAGCATCTGTGTTGTAGAAGAGCCCAACTCAGGGATCTTGGAGGCTGTCCCTTCAGTTCTCTCCCAGAGCCACAAACCCCAGTCTCCCCTCACACAACTTTAGTCCACTCTGTCCTCCCTCTGCTGAGCCCAGAGTGAGTGACTGCTAATGAGATTTTGTGCACTTACCCTTTAACAGGGCTCCCGAGTTACTCCATGATGAATAGAATCCCCACTGTTTTCAAAGTCAGATGTTATATGGGCACCTCTTCCCAGCTCTGCTGCTCTGGTCTGATGAGCTCCTGGTGGGGTTGAAACCCCACATTCTGTATGGAACCTTTGAAGCTAATATATCCCTCCAGATTCTCAGCCACCACCCAGTGGGTGCAGAGCCTGCCCTTTTCCTGTCTCTGTCCTTCCTACCAGTCTCCATGTGGCTTCTTCTGTAAATCTTGTTTATTAAACTTCTGTTTAGCTAGTCTTCAGTTGCTTATTTGGCTTGATTGTTTTATAATTTATTTGTAATTCCAGTTTGGTTCTGGGAGCAGATAGGTATAACTTCCTCCTACTGCATCACCATCTTGGATTCTCCTCCAGAGGAAGAAACTTTTATCCTCCTGGGGCTACTTTGTTTACAGTGCTTTGAGCTACACTTTCCCACATTAATTCCCCCCCAAAATGAATGTCTTCTATGCCATCTTCACTATCCTATTTCCTCATCATGAGTTCTTCTCTTCTTAAAAAAAAATTAATCATGAACTTTGGATCATGTTATATTGTTATGGGCTAAATTATGTTACCCTCCCCCTTTTACCCCCCACCAATTCATATGGTAAAGTCCTAATTCCCAGTACCTCAGAAGAATGTGACTATTTGGAGAGAGGGCCTTTAAAGTGGTAATTAAGGTAAAATGAGGTCATGTGAGTGGCGTTAACCCAATACAACTGGTGTCTATGTGAAGGGGAGATTATGACACAGACATGTGAGCACACACAGAGGAAAGACCGAGTGAGGACATAATGAGAAGGCTCCTATATTGTCATTTAGGGGATTCAGTTTCAACATATAAATTTGGGGGAATACAAATATCCAGTTGATAGCATGGGATACTACTCATATCTGACCTCCTTCCCAAAGGTCACCAGATGTCTAGTCCAGGATACTTCTTTCTACCATACCATCATGCCTTGCATTATTGTAAAGCAACTCTCCTGTAACAAATGTAGGGCTAAGTGATGCCAACCACAACAGTCACCACTTTCTCAAATTATCCAAACAATTGACATTAACCCTAGACTAATTCAATAGATGACATTTGACTGGTGAAGAAACCAACACCAAAGAATAAATAAAATGCCAAGGTCACATAGGAAATAGATGGAGAGCTAGGACTTCAAACTAATCTTTATCCTTCTGGCATGCTAATAACTCAGTAACTATCAACTAGTTATTTGAAGATCAATTCATTGGCAATTTAGAGGGACAAACCCACAGCTAGAGACTCCTGGATTAGAATGTGCACTCCATAATACACACCAGCTGTCACTTAAACTTACAGAGCCTCAATTTCTCTTCTATAAAATGGGGATAAATAGCCGAGACTGGCTTGGCTCAGTGGATAAAACGTTGGCTTGTGGACTGAAAGGTCCCAGGTTGGATTCCGGTTGAAGGCATGTACCTTGCTTGCGGGCACATCTCCACAGTGGGGTAATCAGGAGGTGGCTGATTGATTTCTCTCTCTCATCAATGTTTCTGACTTTCTATCTCTCTCCCTTCCTCTCTGTAAAAAATCAATGAAATATATTTTAAAAAATGGGAATAATAACCATACCAAATCATAGTTAAATGAGATAATACAGGTAAACAGCTTTAGTTATATTTAACTTAGTAAGTACATAGAAGACATACTCACCTTTGTTAGGACATATGAATACTATGTAGATACTATAGTAAATATTATGTTAGTTTCACAATTTACAGTAAATATTATGGATACTGTATAGACACTACAGCAAATATTATGCTGGAAGTGTTGGTGTGCCAGTCCCAAAGCAGGATTGTGCAATGGAGTTTCAAATGCCACAAAGAACTGCCTTCGGTAGCCACAATGGGGTTACTATTCCAAGTTTGGTAAATTTAAACATGAAAATTGCAGAAAACAGTGAAATACCAGCTATTTAAAACAAGTCAATATCATTTCTGGATGAATATTGGTCTTTAAAACCTTTCTCAATAATATCCAATTAATATCCATAAATCTAAATATTCTCAACAGAGATAAATAGATAAATATCCAGATTTTGTTGTGTATGATTCCACTCAGCCTTTACCAATTTTAATACTTAGTGCTAGATACATTTTTCCTAATGTTACAATCACATAATTTGTACCCTTTTCTCCTGGTGAAAGAGTCTTCATTTTTGACACTGCTAGAGGAAACAAAGCAATTTTATTTTTAAACTGCCATTGTTTTTAGTTCCTTTGTCCACAAAATCACAATAAGACATATACAGAGTATCCAATTTTAGATTTGGTGTGCTACCAGGATATTATTTTTCAGGGGAGAAAAAAAATAGAGGACATTTCTGTATAAATAAATAAATAATCATGTCTGTCTCTTGACAGAGCTGGTAACCACTGGGCAATATACAGTATTTTGTTCCTCTTGAGACTTTGTCATAGAAACCACCATATCTGAGAAGGCTCCTAAAGCAATTACACGTTCCTCATGATCTTCCCAGATGGAAAAATCTGATTTGGATGAGTTAGAAGGGCAAGAAGAATATTTTCAGGGATCATAGGCTTTATAATCTAGGTTGAGTAAATTTTTTTTAAATGCAGAAATTTGACTCAAGAAATCAAATAAACATCTGAGAATTTTATAGAAAGAGATATCTCTGGTAGTGATTAAGTTGAACTAAGCCAAAGCCCAGTCTTTCAGTATAAAGGCAATAAGGGTGGGGAACACCAATCCAAGCTCAATTGTTAAGTCATTCCCGACTCTTGGGCATAAGTACATCTGGTCCCACCACTTCCTGGTGTTTTTGTTATTTGTTTTAATTTACTTTTTAATTATAGTTAGAACCTGTTTTGTTTTGACTTATATGTATCACTGATGCAAGGCCTTATTAATTTACAGAAATAGGGTTGTTGTTTTTTAAATTACATACAACACACATTTCTACATAGCTATATATAGAAAGAGGGGTCTGTCTAGAGCAGTAATTCTCAACCTTTCTAATGCCGCGACCCTTTAATACAGTGCTGTGGTGACCCTGAACCATAAAATTATTTTCATTGCTACTTCATAACTGTAATTTTGCTACTGTTATAAATCTTAATGTAAATATCTGTGTTTTCCAATGGTCTTAGGTGACCCTGCTAGCGATTCTCAACCTGTGGGTTACGACCCACAGTTGAGAACCCCTGCTATAGAGCCTAAGACCATCGGAAAACACAGGTATTTACATTATGATTCATTAAAAGTAGCAAAATTACAGTTATGAAATAGCAACAAAAATAATTTTATGGTTGAGGGTCACCACAGCATGAGGAACTGTATTAAAGGGTCTCGGCATTAGAAAGGTTGTAAAAAGAGAAAGGGGGGGCGTATATACTTAAAAGCTATGAATCCATTCCTTGTTTTCTGCTTTGGGTAAAAAAATAATAATAATAAAATAAAATATAAAAAATAAAAATCAGGGGAGGAAATCATTCCTAACAGAAATACATTTAATATTTTCTCCCCCTGCCTCTCCCATTTTTTTTTTTTTTTTTTTTAGTAAACCACTAAAGTGGGCCTCTCCTCTCTCCTTGGACCTCCGGAGTATATAAACACACCCTCACACATACACAAAACACATAATATCTCTGTTGATTCTTAAGCCAATTCTGAGAGGGAGGCAGAAATATATAAGAAAGAAACGTTTATGGGACTCGGGCTCTGCCAGGCTCTGCTCCAGGTGTTCTCTCATTCATCTTCTGGGAGCAGCCGATCAGACACAGAAAGGGAACCTCAGGGAGATCAAGTGACTCAGCCCATGCAAGTGTGGAGTGAGTGCTGGGCAGGGTCTGTGGGACCTGCCAGATTTAGATATTCCACCACTCTCCACTCCAACCTGCCGCCCAGCTCTGGGAAAGACCACACTCTAGGCATTTTTTTTTTTTTCCATTGCAACAAGATAGAAATTTCAGGAGAAAAAAGGAGGACATGTGTGAGGAGAGGGGGGAAGAGAAGAACAGTTGGGGAGAAAGGGATCTGGGAACAGAGCCCTTGCCCTTCTAAGGCTGAGGGTTTGGGAAGGTTACCAACCTGCTCAAGAAGCCATGAAGAAATAAGGTCCAGCTCTTCAAGTAACTTCTTCCAGAAGATATAGTGGCATGAACATCTTGCTTTCCCCAGAATCCTTGCGTGTTGTTTTTCCTCAGGTCAGTGACCATCACATAACCAGTCATATTTTCTTTTTCATTTTGGCCCTCAGAAAGCTTAAGATCACACAACTCAAATTTGTTAACCTTTAGAATTCTCTAGTCTAAATATTTACTCTAGCTTTTAAGCTGGCCTTGCCTTTCTTTGTTTGTACAGGGTGGGGCAAAAGTAGGTTTACAGTGTGAGTACACAGTTTATCTTGTATTGTTACTTATTAATGACTAATATTTTCCATATGAACAACTATAAACCTACTTTTGACCTGCCCTGTATATTCTCAATTCCAATTTTTAGCTATCTTATGTTAGCTTATAAATTATATCTGCTTGTAGACAAACCCAATTCCTCTGTAACCAATAAAGTAAATATTTTCATGCATTTGATCACTCTCTCTAGTACCTGATACAGTTGGTAAGGTATATTAATTTTCATTGTTAGTTCAATATGCTTACTTTGCATTATGAATTTTGTTGATTATATTCAAGTTATTTTTCCTTTATTCAGTCAACAAATACTTACCAAGAGTCCAGTATATGCCAGGCTCTGGGCTTTGTATTGAGCTCCCCAGGGAAGTAACACTCACATAGTCTCACTTTCAGGAAGACAACACAATTGTCACACAAACAAAATGAAGTAAAAAGTACAAGGAAAAAAAGGCAGAGGGTGGTACAGGTGCCCCTACCAGCTGGGCTAGAGTTAAACCCAAGGGGATTCAGGCTGGCCCGGGCATGTGAAGTTTGAGCTGAGATCCATGGGCATTAACTCTGAGAAGAGGGCAGCGGAACAAGCTTGGAGTTGGGGAGCACTTCATGTAGAGAAAACAACTGGTGCAAGGCTCTAGGGTAGGAAAGAAGGGAGGTGGCCACTTACAAACCTGAAAGAAGGCCACTGTGCCTGCAGCTAGAACAGCAAGAGAAGGAAGTGGTCTTCAGAACAATGATGAGGATATTAAATGACTTTCTCCCAGTCCTCCACCAATAGATAAAGAGGTGTATAACAAACGTTAATAAAACAAAATTGGAACAACTGGCAGCCTATAATAAATGCTAAGGGGAAATTTGAAATAATTATTACATTAATGGCCTTATCAAAATCTCACAAAAATTCTGTTAAATGGTTATTACTAAATTTACTATTACATATCCCAATTATGGAAGAGAAGCTGATGCTCAGAGGTGTTGAATAATTTGCTTGCAATTATAGTAAAAAAAAAAAAAAAGGCAAAACTGGGATTAGAAATCAAGACTATTGAATGAAAATCTTGTGTTCTTCCCATGAAGCACACCCTGCACAGTGCTAAGCTGATCCTTTAAATTCACATTCAAGAACTGGCTACCAAGGACAAAATTGGAGGATGTACACATTTCTGTATAACTGGCCTCGAGCTTCATTCTTGACAGTGGAAGAGAACATATGAGACAGATTTTATAAATTATTCTAATAAATTATTCTATCCATGCAAATGCCTAGCAATCTTGAATTTTTACAAAGGAAAGAAAACAAAACATCCTTCACTGTTGAAAGGTAATTTGTTACACTTACGATGTTAAAAAATCTAGGCAAACCTTAGCTTTACGTGCTTAGATTTTAAAAGCTGTCACTCTCAGGCAGAATTGAATGTTGTTGGTTCTATCTGTAATCAGAAAAGAAAAATTTTGAGGGGATGTTAAGGAATTGTATTCTTTGCTTTAAAGTTGTTTTTATCAAAAAAAAAATAAAAGAAGAAGAAATAGCTTTAAGCAACATCAATAAATGGAAATGAGGTTTTATGAAAATGATACTCTTGATAATAAAAGAGAAGGAAATCTCATGAGAGGCGGCGGGGGTGGGGGGCGGATGGGGGGGCGGGGGGGAAGGAGCCATAAAGAGACAGAAGTGTGCTCTGAAACTCATTTGGCTCCAGAAACTGAATAATCTCACCAGCTCCTCCGGTAGCAAGAATTTTTGAATTGCCCTCAGAGGTGCTGCCAACAGTAGGACCCAACTACTCTCCTGTTGTCATCCTTCTCTCTTTTATTTTATTTTTTTTAATTAATTTTTATTAATTTTTTATACATATCTCCCCATTGCCCCCCCTCCCTCCCCGGCGTACCCCGACCCCCCAGTGTCTGTGATCATTGGTTATGTTTATAAGCATGCATACAAGTCCTTTGATTGATCACTTATTTACCTCACCTAACTTTAATCTTTCTGCTATAATTTCACAGTCTGTTTGATGCTTTATGATTTTTGTCCTCCTGAGAATTATCAGTCTACTCCCTTTCTGTGCTCCTGATTCTATTATATTCACCAGTTTATTCTGTTGATCAGATTTTTAATTCACTTAATTTTTAGATTCACTTGTTGACAGATGTGTATTTGTTGTTCATAATTTTTTGTCTTTTACCTTTTTCTTCTTCCTCTTCTAAAAGGGTACCTTTCAGCATTTCATATAATACTGGTTTGGAGTTGATGAACTCCTTTAGCTTTTTCTTCTCTGTGAAGGTCTTTATCTGCCCTTCAATTCTGAATGATAGCTTTGCTGGATAGATTATTCTTGGTTGTAGGTTCTTGTTGTTCATCACGTTGAATATTTCTTGCCACTCCCGTCTGGCCTGCATCGTTTCTGTTGAGAAATCAGCTGACAGTCGTATGGGTGCTCCCTTGTAGGTAATAAACTGTTTTTCTCTTGCTGCTTTTAATATTCTCTCTTTCTCTTTTGCTCTTGGCATTTTAATTATGATGTGTCTTGGTGTAGTCCTCTTTGGATTCCTTTTCTTTGGGGTTCTGTGTGCTTCCTGGACTTGTAAGTCTATTTCTTTTACCAGATGTGGGAAGTTTTCAGTCATTATTTCTTTAAACAGGTTTTCAGTATCTTGCTCTCTCTCTTCTTCTGGCACCCCCACAATTCTGATGTTGGTACACTTGAAGCTGTCCCAGAGGCTCCTTACATTATCTTCACATTTTTGGATTCTTTTCTCTTCTTGCTTTTCCAGTTGAATGTTTTCTGCTTCTTTATATTTAAAATTTTGACTTGATCCTTGCCTTTCTCTAGTCTGCTGTTAGTACTCTGTATAATAGTTTTTATTTCAGTCAGTGTATTTATCATCTCCTCTTGGGTCTCACTAAACTTATCCTTCTTTTCTAGCATATTCTTGAAAAACCTTATAAGCGTGGTTTTGAACTCTATATCCAGTCGGTTTTTTTCCTCCACTTCTTTTGCTTGTAATCCGTTCCCTTGTCTCGGCATTTTCACTGTGCCGGGGAAACTTCTGTGCTGGATTCAGCCGAAGAAGCCTCGGTTGAGTTTGGGATGGGTGGAGTTTCAGGGCTTAAGGGACCGCCTTGCCTTCCAGTCCGCCCCGCCCTCCACGGCCCCTGAGTCTCACTTGACTGGGTAATGGCTGGAACGGTCCTTGTGCACCCGCGCACCCGCAGTGCCTCTAACCACTGCCTTTCCGGCTCCCCTGTGCGCCAGGACCACACGAGTCTAGGTCCCCAGGGTTTCGCCCAAAACAGGGGCTTAGTGGAGTCAGAAGTGGCACAGTTCAGAGGGTCTGTCTCCCGCCCACTCGCGAAAGCCAGCGGCACAATCAGCAATCTGTCCTCCACGTGGTGCCGTGCGTGACCAGACCTCCGATCCTTTGCAACTCCCCTAAATTTCCGTACACTTCTCCCTTTTCACAGTCCAAACTCCCCCCGTATGAGTTTCAGCTGGATCTGGGGTTTAGTGTCGCAGGACAAGGGGTTCAATGCCTTTGAGAGTCTCCGTCTCCCTCCCGCCAGAGAAAACCAGCCAGGTACTCCGGCACCCGCTCTCTCCTCGCCCGCGTCTCCGTACCTCAGCTTTTTGCAGCTCCTCTGGGTCTCTGTGAGCCCCTCTCTTTCCCTCTAGTTGTAGAACTTCCACTCAGCCAGCTTTCCTATGGTTCTGGATGATGTCCGTTCTGTCTTTTAGTTGTAGTTTTGAAATTGTTGTGCGAGGCAGCAGTATAGGTGTTTACCTATGCCGCCATCTTGGATTTCTCCTCCATCCTTCTCTCTTTTAATAAAAAATAACAACGTGTTTTTATTGTCTTTTAGAGGGAGAAAGAGATAGAAAACATTGATAAGAGAGAAACATGGATCGGTTGCCTCCTGCACGCCCCCTACTGGGGATGGAAACCAGGGTGTGCCCTGAGTGGGAATCCAACCCGTGATCATTTAGTGCATGGGTTGATACTCAGATAACAGAGCCATGCAGACCCAGGCTTTCATCCTTCTCTACACAGCCTACCAGTATTTGTTGAACATCTCCTGGTCACCAGAGAACATGGGAGGTTAAGGGAGGTAGCCAGGCTTTGTGGCTTTGTTTCACTATCTGAATTGCCAACCACCTGACACCTGGGGCCGCTGTCCATGCTGGGTCTTGCACAGGTCTCTGGGCTCAGCCACACTCCTGCAGGAGTGCCCACCAAGTCACTCTGCTCCTCCCAGTTGAAGAGGTATCAAGGCAACAAGATTCCACACTGAGCCCCACGTGAACTCCTGGCTGCCAGGATGCATTTCTGGCTAGTGTCAGCCCCACTCCCTTTCACTTCCCCCTTTTTATAAGTTTGCCCAACTTTAGATGTTTCAATGTGCGGATTTCTCAGGCATCTTTGGGAGTTAAGCAGGGACATTGTTGAGATATGGCTGTACAGATTGTTGTAATTTCTAGAGGAGAGACCAGGGGAATCTCTTATGCTATCATTCCTTTGAGGTTACTCTCATTTATGTATTCTGTTTCAGTAAGATCTAATTTTCTCATCATGCAGCCCTGGCCTAGGTGGATCAGTTGCTTGGAGCATCGTTCTGTGGACTGAAGAGTCATTGATTTGACTCCCCATCTAGAGTCTCTAGTTCAAAGAATTCATCAGCTCCCAAATGGTCTCCAAAATTCAATTTAAGTGCAAGGGGGAGTCAATTGGGCCTGGTGTAGACACTACAATCCAGAGCACTGCTGTAAGTGCCCTGAAAGAATGGGGAAGAATGTGTGGAAGTCTTTCAGCAGAGAGCTGCAAGGAGCTCGGCTTTTTGTTCTTTCTGTTTATTGTTCATTGAGCAATTTCAGGTATTGCCAGATTCCCAGCTGCAACTGAATTTCTGGCCCTTGAAAAGCACTATTGTTGTAGCTGGGCAAAGTTATCAATAACAATGACCAGCACTCATCTAGGGCTTACTATTGTTATCAATGGAAATGGAGTTCTTGTGATGTCGTAAGGAAAAGAATTTCCTGAGACTTGCATGGGAGGATGAGTAATATTTATTTGAGTGGAAATAAACCCCTGCGTTTGCAATGTCCCATTTCCCTTCATCCTGTCATGGAGGAAGTCCCAGCCGTGTCTTCAGCAGGGCCACAATCAAGCCACTGCCTGCAGTTGCTGCTCCATATTAAAGTCCAGTCCAATCCAGCATCCTGCGTATGGAGTCTACATAGCTATGGGTCATGTGTTGCTAAGATCACATGGCTATGGAGAGAAAACATTTGAATGCACAGGTGAGCAAGAAAGAGAACTAGAGAAAGGGAACACAGAGAAGGAACTCTGGGGATTTTAATCAGGGCCTCTTCAAACTAACCAATAAATTTTTCAAGATTTTACACACATTTGATGGGGTTCACTCCCTAGCCAATACATTGCTCCCCAGGCTAGACTAACAGACAAGCACCTGCCCTGGGCAACCTCAGCTTCTACTACTTATGTACCTAAGTCCCTATTCTCCCCCCAACAACCCAGTACAAGATTCGGGGAGAGAGGGTTTTAATCCCCTTGGAGCAACAATGCTGTGTGAAGCTATAGCTTCCTGGTGAACTTTCCCAGGTGACAATGCTTATAATATCTGACGTCCCTTTACTTTCTTTCTGTTATTAATAGTAACTAGTGAATTACATCGATAACATTATGTATTGGGTACTTTACATGTATTATTCTATATAACCCTTATGTCAGCCTATGAAGAAGCTACTATAATTTCCCTCATTTTTTATATAAGGAAATCAGGGTTAAGCAAATAAACCATAAAGCCAGTAAATTATGAGCTGGGTTTGGAACCTGAGCTCATATCCAGACAACACTTGCATGTGTGAAGAATGACCTGTGAGATACATAGCTATAAAATCTAACTGTGCCTAAGAACCTTTAGAAATCAAACATATTTCTGTATGTATATCTCCCCACTTCTCTCCAAAACTGTGATTATTTTTTGTTGTCATAGCACTATACAAATTTACAAAATGATGCAAAGAAATGTAAACAAAAGCCCCTCTATTCTTTCAGCCTCATAAATATTTTTATTATTACATCAACAGGAATTCTCTTTGCTCATAAACTATGTATTAATTTCTATTCCAGCTGTGCTGTCCTCTTTCTTTGATAAGAATCTTGGTCTTTCTCTTAGTTGCCATACCTCTCTCAGCTAAGGAAACAAACACCTAAAGAAAACAGTTTCCATGATTAAGCACCTAAACTACTTCATGAGTTTGTCTTATCTAATATTCTCAACAATTGGCATGCAGAGTCAGTCCTCCCATTTTAGCATAAGCAAAGGGTTTGGGTGTCATGGTTAATATCACATATCTAGAAAGGAGACAAGGTGGTCACCACATCCATGTCCTTTGACAGCAAAGTCTGGCTGTATTTCTTTCTCCTTGCTTTCTACCACCTCTGTACTTTTCAAACATAGATTTCATAGAACCTCAATAGGGAGGGGGAAGTTGGAGGTCAGGATGCAAAATATTTTAAAAATAAAAATAGCTTTTTCTGTTCTTCAGGTCTTGATTGAACACTTATACCCAATACCCCACAGCATCAGGACCACCATTATCATTCAGCTGAAGTCTCTTGGGTCCCTTCTTCCTGGATTAGCTAGTGAAGAATATGTTTTCACATTCAACAGAATAAACGGCTCCAGCCAGTCTTACTGTCAATTGTTTGTCTGTCTGAGTTTTGAGTCTGACCTGGTTAATAGGGTTGGGAAGATTTCTATCTTTCCCCCCATGTTTGAACTGTGTAATGTTGTGCTGCCACCTTGTGGCTCCTTTATCGTAAGCTCAGAAACAAGACCTGTTGGGATAAAGCCAGTCAAGGAAATCACAGGGGGTTTGGAGCAGAGGCTGAAGGAAAAGTGGAGGTTTGGGAGAGAATATGGAAGTCATATCCTAACTTGTTAGGAAAAGCTTAATTCATGTTTGTCACAAGATAACTACTGGTCATGAGCACAGGAAATGGAGTCCGAGAGACCATAATTTAAAGTTTACAACTAAATAACTCCCTCTCTGGGCCTTAGGTTCCTTATCTGTACAATGGGAATAATGAACACTTTTCAGGGTTGTTGTAAGAATTAAATAAGACAATGCAGGCAAAGTACTTTGCCTTGATAAAGTGCCTGCCACATGATAAGCTTTGCTGTTGTTATGGATCTGAGAAAAAAACTATGCTCTCCTCCTCAGAGCCTCAAAGAGACTCTCTCTTCTCTGACATTCTAGGACTCTCCCTTTCTACTTTGCTGCTCTTTTATTCGAAGCTGAAACATCTCGTCCTTTCCTGCTCTTGAAGGGAGAAATTAAACAGGTACATTTCATATCTCATATTTATCCTCTAGAAGTTTTGTGATCTTTTTATCAAGTCATGTAAATTTCCTGATCCCTGGCTTCCTCACTTATAACATGTCTCCAGATTATAAATGTACTGTATTATAAATAACAGGCACAAAACACCTGGCTCAGTCATTGATCTATATGGTTATCATTATCATTGTCATTTTTACATTTACTCATTACAATTCTTTAATCCCTCCTTCAAGAAGCAACGAAGTTTTTAAGCTCATCTTAGCCTGAAAAAATCTATTGAAGCCAGTGTGGTTCAGTTGGTTGGAGCATTATCCCATATGCCAAAAGGTGGCAGGTTCAATCTCCATCAGGGTGTATTCAGAAGGTAGCCAATCAATGTTTCTCTCTAACATTGATGCTTCCCTCTCTCTTCTTCCCTCTCTCACTCTTTTTCTCTCTAAGAAAAAAAAAATCAATTAAAAAATATCTTGCCTCTTAGAATCTGACAAAATATGAGACCCACAGGAGGGGTAATTAGATTCATATTCTAGGCTGGGTGTCAACCACTTAGGTGTTTGATATTTTTTTCTGTTTGACTAACAATGAACATGCTCCAAGCTGGAAAGAATGCACAGTACTTTTATAAATATCATGAAGTTCCTATACCATTAAATATTCTTCAAAATTTGTTTAAGAAGTCTGGGAAGACAAAGGTAGAACAGGCCATATAATATAAAAAGGCCTCAACCAGAATTCAATTAACCCAAGTTTGTTGATTAATTAGACATTTTACTTTCAATTTTTATAAATATAAAAGGTCAAATGACAAAAAAAATCAAAATGTCCAACTAGATTATGCATTAGAAGGTAGTCATAGAGATCTCTAACATGATGACCTTGAGATATTATAGCATCTTGAATCATGTGAAATGTTTGTGTGTTCATTAAACTCACTAAGGCATAAATGTGGCTACAAATATTTAGGAAAGATTTGCAACAAGAGAAATTTCTATTTTTTTCACATGGAAGCAGGGAATTGGATGCTCAAGATGCTAAACATAATTTTTAAGACCATATTAAACAGCCCAAGCATAATATTCTCTTCTGAGAAGAGGGATACTGAGGAGAGATTTGTTCAAAAGCCTGTGAGCTAGAACAGGACCTCATACACTTAAAGGCCTCAGGGAGCCATTGGATATAATCAAGTCTTGGGTTTGGACAAGGGATCAAGAGACATGGGTTTAAGTCTCAGTCTTGTTAGTCAAGGAATGGTCTTGGGAAAGTCCAGAGCTCATTTTCCTTAGCTGTAATATGGAAAGACTGTATTAATATATAAAATGATTCATCTCCAAAGATAATTTTAATTTCAAAATCAGTGCCACCATTCTGAGAGGAAATTTAGAGGATGTTTATCTTAATTTTATCCCTAACTGGAGACAAAGTATAGAGGGAATCCCATGCTTTGGATTACAGGAAAACTCTACCTGGGATAATAATCCTGCACATGCAGTGCAGGTTCTAGTTCACCAACTTGTTTTCTTGATTCAGAAAGACCTTAAAGGTTCCATCACTCGGATTTGATATTTAAAGATATATTTTTTCCATAGTGGGGAGTCCCTGAGCAGACCTGAAATTATGTGGCTCTGAATACTCCTTTCTATCTTTCAGACCCTAATCCCAGGCCAAATTCAGGAGTTCTTCCAAATCCATGTAGAGGTGAGGAAGTAGGAGGCTTCATTTGGGGAAATGACAAAATACTTTATTCTTCTTGGATCTGAGAGAGCTCTCTCTGCAGGATTCACACAACCTCAGATGTCAAGGGTCAGGGGCCTGAGAAATAGGGCAGAATCAGATTTTCCTTTGGACCACAGACAGCGATTTTGCATCCATTACTCAATCCATTGCAACATTTGAGTGTAATCTCATGTAATCAAAATATTACTAATGGTTACCCTCTTAGGCTCTAAGATCACTTAATTTGGATAAGTCACTTCATCTACTTAAGCTTTAGTCTCCTCAACTGTAAAATTGGTTTAGAAACAGTCCCCAAGCACGGTGTATGTATGGTGATAGGTGGGTAGTAGAATTATTGAGGAATCACTTTATAAATTATAGAAATGTCTAACCACTATGCTGTATACCTGAAATTAATATAAAATAATATGGAGTGTCAATTGTAATTGCAAATAAAAAATAAAACTTATTCAATGAGATAAAAAAGGATCTATTGAGTAATTGTAAGAGAAAGAAGCAGTCTTTGTGATATCTACCCAGTTCTACTAAAACATTACTTTTCCATGATTTTATAATATACTTTTCTCAAGGCTAAGTGGAATTTTTTTCATATTTTATATTTTTATATAAAAGTATGTTATAATAAATATATGTTTGTATATTTCTGTTTCTTCTCCTCCCTTTAAGAGATGTTATTAAATCAGGGCATATCCTCTATTTGATGACAATTTAGAACTAAGAAATATTAAATGGGTTATGCTTCCATCCACCCCAATTTCCAAAAATCTACATTTATGGCGATATCTTGAATATTCCTAGCCATAAGAATATGGCTCAAACCCACAATGTTTCAGTTTGTGCAGTAATCACAGGGAGGAGATGGTGAGTTGAGTTATCCAAGGGTCCCACCCACCTGGCTATATCACAGTTTGCTTCTCTTGTGACAAAGAACGAGGTTAGAACTGTAGTATTTCCCACTTCTTCACATCCCAGAAAAAAAAAAGGATAAGCCTGAGCCTTCTAAATTCAAGTGGAAAAGATTCGGCTCTTTTCTGAATATGCAAACATTTAATCACTCCCGAGACACCTGAGCTGGCAGCAAGGATGCTGAACACTAAAACTGCTCAACCTTGAGCCAACTAGGGAACTGCACTTTCAAAGTCACTGAAATTTAGCTGGCATTGCTGCCTTGGTTTCTAGTGAATGGGGACTTGTTGCATAATTGAAAACAAGTCTAACATCATTCATTATTGTCAGAATTTTTAAAAAGGAGAAAAAGTGTTAATGCCAACTTTTGAAAAGTCCCTTTGGTCAATTTGCTTGCATAAAAACTAGCCCGTCATCCCCAGCCACTCCAAGTCTTGGCAGCCCCTTCTCTGACCCACCCCTTGGCACTGAGGATAAAATGATCTTTGTAGCTGCTTCTTTGTGAAGGTAACTTTAGCGCAGTGGAATAACAAATAAGGATGGAGGAATAACTATTTCACTCTGGCCTATTTCAGCCACAGGGTACAGCTGGTAGGTCAGCCAACCAATACCTTTTACTAATTCTTCCAAAGAGAAACACAGTGAACTTGGACACCTCAGGGCCCTAGAGAATGTTCTGGCAGTCAAGCTGAGCTATTACCTGTAATTCTGATATCAAAAGAGCTGATGGGTAACTCTCTTTTTTTTAACCTCTTCATGTACCTCTTCTAATGTTTCATTCTCATTGCCAATTGCACAGGACACCAGAAAGGAAGAGGCACCTATCAAGACACAGGTGGGAGTCATCAAACAGATTGCTTTTAGCTGCCCTCTTTACCTGAGCTAAATGGAAACTCTGACACCAAGACACACATTTTCTGTACAAGCCCCCTTCTCAAGACAGGCTATTAAAAGGCAATTATAGTGAGTGATCACAGCTGTTATCAGATGCTGCCTCTGCTATCTGTCTGTAGTGAGACGAAACTGAAGAAGGCTTGGTTTCAACTGAATAATTTTTTTTTTCTAAGAGATACCACTCCTGGAATGCCTTTGACTCAACTTGTGGGTCTGTGAGAAGAGATCCAACTTTTATATCTCCATAGCCAGAGTCAACCTTCATAGAAATAAAGCTTATAAAAGAGCTGGTTAAAAAATGGCGTGCATTCTGGGTTATGCAAAGACAGGAAGACCAAAAAAGATCTAAATCCCAAGCAAGTGAAAGTTCTCTGCCAAAGATTACTAAACTGGGGATCTTGTAAGACTTAAGGAGGTAAAAACAGTAATTTATTTGTCTTCAAGGAACTTACTTCTCTTTTAGAGAAAAGAATCTTATAAGATGAATTAATTGAATTTTTCACATCTTTTAACTCCATTTAACTCCCTAAAAGCATCAAGGAATTAAGCCATGACATTGTATATTTCATACACCCAACAAATAATTCTTGAGGGCCTACTTCATGCCAAGTATTCTACAGTAGTGAAGAAACTATACCTAATCTCAGCCTTCACAGAGTGTATAATCTTGGAGTCAACTGCTTCTCCAACCATGTCCTGCAACGGTAAGGTAAATTGGAAAGAGCACTAGACTCAGGGTCAAGAAAAAGATCAAGACTTGGCTCTGCCATTGACTTTATATATGATCATGAATGAATCACATGGGTCTCTGCAAGTCTTAATAAAGTCAGGGATGTTTGTGGACTGCTACGTAGTTTACTTTCTGCTTGTGCTCCTCTGAGCTCAGAGCATCTTGAGGGCAATACCAAATTCATGAGTCCAGGATGGCCCTAGGCTTTCCACCCACTATATCAATCTTAACAGTTCTGCTTTAATACATTGGAATTCAGAATAAAATCCCATTTAGGGGGAAAAAATTAAAATCTCAACAGCTAAAATAAAGTTTGAAAAATACTGACCTAAATGATTTTAAAGCCCATTCCTGTTCTATGGTTTGTTTTCCCAAATTTCATAGTTTTTATTTCAGTCTTTCATCTCTGTCAGATAAATCACTGAGTAATTCTCTCTAGCAAAAGTTCCTCTTCTGGTAACATGAACTTATCCCCTGAATGCTATTTTACCACACCCTTGTGTGGCTTCTCCATGTCTCCTCTTATACGGATTGCCTCTTCTTATCCTTCAAATATAGGATTCTCAATCTTATCTAATAAAAAGAGTAATTTGCAAATTTATCATACCTCTGCTACACCCACAAGCCACACCCACCAGCCAATCAAGTGTAAGTATGCAAATTAACCCAACCAAGATTGCTGCAGCCCTGGAGAGAGCAGGAGGCTTGGTTTACCCTGGCAATGGAGGAAAACAAGCTTTCTGCCTGCCCTGGACTGCCTTGGCCTCCACTTAAGGCTACAAAGTTTCAATTATAGAAGATATATAAATCCCAACAAAAATGGCTGCAGCCATGGAGCAAACAGGAGACTTGGCTCTGCTCAAGGCTACAAAGTTTAAATTATAAAAGATAAATAAATCCCAGATACCAGGGCCTCCACTTGGGTCACCAGAGGGCCTGGCCAGCCTGCAAACTACCACAGGCTCCTTACCCAGGCTGCCTCACACTTGAAGGGAATCCCCACCCTCATCTGGGACAGCCTTCAGGGCAAACCAACTGGCCCCCACCTGTGCACCAGGTCTCTATCCTATCTAATCCTATCTAATAAAAGAATAATATGCAAATTGACCCTCACTCCAACACACAAGATGGTTGCCACCATGTTGTCTATGCCCATTGAGAAGAGACATAAGATGGCCACCACAAGATAGCCATCAGAAGAGGGCAATTGGAAGGAACCAAGCCTGCAAGGGAGGGCAATTGTGGGTGATCAGACCAGCAGGGGAGGGCAGTTGGGAGGGACAGGGCCTGCAAGGGAGGACAGTTGGGGGTGATCAAGCTTGCAGGGGAAGGCAGTTAGGGATGACCAGGCCAGCAGAGGAGGGAAGTTAGGGGTGACCAGGCCACCTGGAAGGGCAATTAGAGGTGACCAGGCCTGCAAGAGAGGGCAGTTAGGGGTGACAAGGCCTGCAGGGAAGGGCAATTAGGAGGCAACAGGCTGGCAGGGGAGCAGTTAGGCATCAATCAGGCTTGCAGGGAAGTGGTTAGGGGGTGATCAGGCTGGCAGGCAGAAGCAGTTAGGGGCAAGCAGGAAGGCAGGCAGGTGAGCAGTTGGGATCCAGCAGTCCTGGATTGTAGAGGGATGTCTAACTGCCCATTTAGGCCCAATCTAGGTGGGATCAAGCCTAACAGACAGTTGGACATCCAGGGGTCCCAGATTGGAGAGGGTACAGGCTAGGCTGAGGGACACACTCCACCCACTATGCATGAATTTTGTGCACTGAGCCTCTAGTATAAAGATATCATCAGTATAAACAGCTCATTTCCTCTTTGAGTTACCATAGTTGACTTCTTTTCCTTTCACAAACCACTGCATTTCCTATTTTAGCCATCAATACAGGCTGCTTGTTCTCCCTGGTGAAGATTTGGGTTCTGTTTATTTGCTGATTTATATTCCTCTTGTTCTCAAACAAAATCTAAGATGGGTTACAGGAATGCATAAAACACAAGATTGCATGACATTTTTAAATGATACAGAAGTAAAACATGCACAATTTTTAAAAAATAAATAGTCTAGACAGAATTTTTTTAAAGTAGTCTCTCTTCTCAGAACCAACTACTTTAAGTCATTTAGCTATTCTTTTTAGTCCTAGTCAGTATTTCATATCTGAATAATATTTATATTATCATTTTTTAATTTTTACATTTTTTACCTGATCCATTGAGTTCTGCTATTATGAATAAGGGATTAATGCTCACTTTCTACAGCCACCAAGGTACCCACTATTTTAGGTTACTCAATATACATTTTTCTACTATGATGATTATGTAAATATTGTTCCTGGAAAGGCCAAGTAGTTTTCTAACCATGAAGCTTTAATGGGCACATAAAAGTGTAAAAACAAGGTTAAAAAATTAAAGGGAGTTAGAAATAGGTTTAAAATATACACAAAGAAAGAAGAAAAGGTATGGGTATTTCTCTGCTATGTTGAATAAAGCACCACTTAGATCATTCTCAAACTTATAGCGTGCATAGAAATGACCTGGGACCTTGTTAAAATGCAGATTCGAATACAGTAGGCCTGGGTGGAACCTAAGATTTTTGCATTTCTGACAAGCTCCCCAGTGATATTGATTCAGCTGGCCCATAAACTGCACTTTTAATAGCAAGATCTTATCTGGTGACTTCCAACTTCTCTTCTCCTTAGAAAGCCCTGACTCTTCTCAATAATCTTATTCTATTCATTTCTTACTCTACAGGGAGAGGCAACATGGCATTAATCACAACTATGTATTCAGTGGAGAGGAACAAGTGTTCCCTCTCTCTTGTAGATAAAAAAAACTGTTAGGTAAGGGACTCACACAAGGATGAAAGGCAGAAATTGCTAATGTAGAAGGAGTTACTTCAGTGTCTGCCTTTCTTGCAAACAGACTTAGATTATGTTTAAACACATAGAAACAATCTAAAGAACATGTCTAGCTTGAGTCTGATGAAAGTCCAATTCAATAGGATAAGCAAAGGAGCAAGCAAACCTCTTGTTCCATTCTCTTGTTTCTGCTTCATTGCAGTTCTCAAAGGGGTTCTTTCTTTGCTCATATCCAACTAGTCTACCAATTGACAAGAGCTGATGGAAGAAGATACCCAGGGAAGCTCTCTCCTCTCCTCTATAGTAGTTGTCCTCCATCACAAAAGAACCTTTCTTTGAGTATTTCTATGAAGTGGTGCCTATTATTTTTTTTTAAATGAGGGTAAAAGTCAGTGGTGTGCTGTGAATGTTTAACAAATGACTGTTAGGAAAAAAAGAGGACTTCATTTGTAGCATTTTCAATTGCCATGGTGTAAAGCACTCCTACTCTGGCCAATTTCATGTTATCAGTGGGACTTTTCTGAACATGGAATTAGAAAGAGATGAGTACAAGTTGGTACATCAGTATATCACAACTAAAACCTGTAACTTTAAAGCCAGACAATTAGAGCTGTATATTCAGTAAAGATATGCAATTGTCTTATCAAGCTTCTTATCACCTCCATTTATTACAAAATTAAGATGAGCTGGCAAGCTCTTTAGGAGTCAATATTTTTTTTTAAATTAAAAAGTATTTGGCAGATATGTTCCTTCACATAAAATAGGCACTTGGTCTACAGATAGCCTTGATAATAGGTTTCTTTGTCTACTACTGACTTATTGCCTTGGACCAGAGAAATTGAATTCCCTTCTTGATGATTCTTATACATTCTATAATCTGCTAGAAGAGAAAAAAAATCTGCTACTCATGCTTAAATTAAAATTATTAACAGCTTTTTTTTTATTATGCTCGTTATATACCTTAAGAAATTTTTTTCAAACATTATAAAGGTGTCTAAAAAATATTTACTCATGAATTGAGCTTGCTATTTGAAGTAAAGGAGATAACATTTTTATATAAGAATAAAAAGATTTTATAAAAATAAAAATAAAAGAAATAATTTTAAAAAAGATCTTATGCCTTCTGATCTAGTGTTTCTTAAAACTTTGTAAGTGGTCAGTTTCTACTAGTTTAAAAATAGTGAGGATTACCCCTTTAGGAGAATCCAAGATGGCTGCCTCGCACAACAATTTCAAAACTACAACTAAAAGACAGAACAGACATCATCCAGAACCACAGGAAAGCTGGCCGAGTGTAAGTTCTACAACTAGAAGGAAAGAGAGGGGCTCACAGAAACCCAGAGGAGCTGAAAAAAGCTGAGGTACGGAGACGCGCGCGCTGAGAGAGCGGGTGCTGGAGTGCCTGGAAGGCTTTCTCTGGCAGGAGGGAAAAGGAGACTCCCAACGGCATTGAACCCCTTATCTTACAACACTAAACCTCAGATCCAGCTGAAACTCATACGGGGGGAGTTTGGACTGTGAAAAGGGAGAGGTGCATGGAAATTTAGGGGAGTCGCAGAAGATCAGGTCCGCTCTCGCACGCGCACGGTGTTGCGCAGAGGACAGATTGCTGATTGTGCCGCTGGCTTTTGCGAGTGGGCGGGAGACAGACCCTCCAAACTGTACCACTTCTGAGTCCACTAGGCCCCTGTTTCGGGCAAAATCCTGGGGACTTAGACTCATGTGGTCCTAGTGAGCAGGGGAGCTGGAAAGGCAGGGGTCTAGAGGTACTGCGGGCGCACGCGCTCACAAGGACCACTCCAGCGATTACCCAGTCATGTGAGACTCTGGGGCCGTGGAGGGCGGGGCCAACTGGAAGGCAAGGCAGTCCCTTAAGCCCTGAGACTCCACCCATCCCAATCTCAATAGAGGCTTCTGTGGTTTTGCCTCTGGTATCATAAGGCTGAATTCAACACAGAAGTTTCCCCGGCATAGTGAAAATGCTGAGACAAGGGAAGGGATCACAAACAAAAGAAATGGAGAAAAAAAACCGACTGGATACACAGTTTAAAACCACACTTATAAGGTTTTTCAAGAATATGCTAGAAAAGTTGGATAAATTTAGTGAGACCCAAGAGGAGATGAAAAAGGACCAACTAGAGATAGAAAAGGTCCAACTAAAGATGATAAAGGACCAAATAGAAATTAAACATACACTGACTGAAATAAAAAATATTATACAGAGTCCTAATAGCAGACTAGAGAAAGTCAAGAATCAAGTAAAAAATTTGAAATATAAAGAAGCAGACAACATTCAACTGGAAAAGCAAGAAGAGAAAAGAATCCAAAAATGTGAACATAATGTAAGGAGACTCTGGGACAGCTTTAAGCGTACCAACATCAGAATTGTGGGGGTGCCAGAAGAAGAGAGAGAGCAAGATACTGAAAACCTATTTAAAGAAATAATGACTGAAAACTTCCCACATCTGGTAAAATAAATAGACTTACAAATCCAGGAAGCACACAGAAGCCCATATAAAAGGAATCCAAAGAGGACCACACCAAGACACATCATAATTAAAATGCCAAGAGCAAAAGAGAAAGAGAGAATATTAAAAGCAGCAAGAGAAAAACAGTTTATTACCTACAAGGGAGCACCCATACGACTGTCAGCTGATTTCTCAACAGAAACGATACAAGCCAGACAGGAGTGGCAAGAAATATTCAACGTGATGAATAGCAAGAACCTACAACCAAGAATAATCTATCCAGCAAAGCTAACATTCAGAATTGAAGGGTAGATAAAGAGCTTCACAGATAAGAAAAAGCTAAAGGAGTTCATCAACTCCAAACCAGTATTATATGAAATGCTGAAAGGTACTCTTTTAGAAGAGGAAGAAGAAAAAGGTAAAAGCCAAAAAATTATGAATAACAAATACATATCTATCAACAAGTGAATCTAAAAATTAAGTGAATTAAAAATTTGATCAACAGAATAAACTGGTGAATATAATAGAATCAGGAGCACAGAAAGGGAGTGGACTGATAATTCTCAGGGGGGAAGGGGTGAGGGGTGTACAGGGAGAGACTGGACAAAAATCATACACCTATGGATGAGATCAATGGGAGGGAGCTAAGGGCAGAGGGAGGGGTGGGAGCTGGGTGGAGGGGTGCTATGGAGGGGAAAAAGGAGAAACAAATGTAATAATCTGAATAATAAAGATTTAAAAAAAATAGTGAGGGTGAACTTAAATTATAAACCTTAGGAATTGTGTATTCTTTGAGAGCTTTTAAGGCTTATAGAAGTTCAAACTTTTTTTACCTGGGAATAAATGGAAGGTGACTATAAATGATTTGCTAAAATAATTACAAATTATTCCCCTTCTTGTAAGGCTATATCTTTCACAATGTGACTTTGCAAACCCCCACCACCACCCCAAGAAAGGTAAGATTTACTTTCCTACCTCTTTTTTTTTATTAAGGTATTACATACATGTTCTTCTCTCCCCATTAAACTCCAAGTTCCCCACTCGTGCCCTCATCCCTCTGTTGTCTGTGCCCATTGGTTAAGCTTATATGCATGCATACAAGTTCTTTGGTTGATCTCTCCTCTTATCCTTACCCTCCCCTGCCTTCCCTCTGAAGTTTAATGGTCTGAAAGTAGCTTCTTTGTCTCTGGATCTGTTTTTGCTCATCACTTTATGTTGTTCATTATATTCTACAAATGAGTGAGATCATGTGATATTTACCTTCCTCTGACTGGTTTATTTTGTTTAGCATAATGCTCTTCAGTTCCATCCATGCTGCTGCAAATGGTAAGAATGTCTTTTTTTTTTTTTTTACCACAGCATAGATGTACTATATAGTTCTTTAATCCATTCATCTGCTGATGGGCATTTAGGGTGTTTCCAAATCTTAGCTATTATAAGTTGTACTGCTATGAACATAGGGATACAAATATCCTTTCTGATTGGCATTTCTAGTTTCTTGGGATATATTTTGAGAAGTGGGATCACTGGGTCAATGGGAGGTCCATTTTTAGTTTTTTGAGGAAACTCCATACTGTTCTCCACAGTGGCTACATCAGTCTGCATTCCCACCAGCAGTGCAGAATGGTTCCTTTTTCTCCACATCCTCACCAGCATTTGTCATTTGTTGCTTTGCTGATGATAGCCATTCTGACAGGTGTGAGATGGTACCACATTGTTGTTTTGATTTGCATCTCTCAGATGATTAGTGATTTTGAGCATGTTTTCATATGTCTCTTGGCCTTCCTTATGTCTTCTTTTGAAAAGTGTCTAGTTAGGTCCATTGCCCATTTATTGATTGGGTTGTTTACCTTTCTTTTGTTAAGTTGTATGAGTTCCCTGTAAATCCTTATCAGAGATAACATTTGCAAATATATTCTCCCATGCACTGGGCCTTCATGTTGTATTGTTGATGGTTGCTTTTGCTGTGAAAAAGCTTTTTTTTGTTAAAGTAATCCCATTTGTTTATTTTCTCTTTAGTTTCCATTGCCCTTGGAGCAGTATCAATGAAGAAATTCTTTCAGCATATGTCTGAGATTTTGGTGCGTATGGATTCCTCTAGTATTTTTATGGTTTCCTGTCTTTTGTTTAAGTCCTTTATCCATTTTGAGTTTATTTTTGTGTATTGTATAAGTTGGTGGTCTAGTTTCATTTTTTTGCATGTATCTGTCCAGTTTTCCAACACCATTTATTGAAGAGACTATCTTGACTCCATTGTATATTCTTGCCTCCATGGTCAAATATTAATTGAGCATAGTGGTTTGGGTCAATTTCTGGTTTCTCTATTCTATTCCATTGATATATATGTCTGTTCTTATGACAGTACCAGGCAGTTTTGAGAACAGTGGCTTTGTAATACAACTTGATATCTGGTGTTGAGATCCCACCTACTTTTTTCTTCTTTCTCAAGATTGCTTCAGCTATTTGGGATCTTATTTATTCCAGATGAAATTTTGGAAAGTTTGTTCTAGGTCTTTGGAATATGCCATTGGTATTTTTATAGGGCGTGCTTTGAATCTGTAGATTGCTTTTAGTAGTATGGATATTTTACTGATGGATTTATTCTACCAATCCATGAACACAGTATGTTCTTCCATCTATTTATATCTTCCACTATCTCTTTTTTCAGTGTCTTCTGTTTTCTGAATACAGGTCTTTTGCCTAAGTTTATTTCTAAGTATCTAATTTTTTTGGTGCAATGGTAAATGGGATTGTTTTTTTAATCTCTCTTTCTGTAAATTCACTTTTAGTGCATAAAAATGCCATAGATTTCTTGGTATTAATTTTGTATCCTGCTACATTGCTGAATCATTTATTAAGTCTAATAATTTTTTGTGGAGTCTTTAGGGTTTTCTATGTACAGTATTATGTCATCTGTGAATAAGGACAGCTTTACTTCTTCTTTTCCAATTTGGATGCCTTTTATTTCTTCTTATCTGATCCAAAGGCTGGTACTTCCAGTACTATATCTAACAGAAGTGGGAAGTGTGGGCATCCTGTCTTGTTCCTGTTCTTAGGAAAAATGGTTTTAGTTTTTGACCATTGAGTATGATAATGGCTGTGGGTTTGTTATATAAGACTTTTATTATGATAAGTGTGATCCTTCTATACAAGAAAGGGTGTTGGATTTTGTCAAATACTTTTTCTGCATCAATTGATATGACTGTGATTTTTATCTCTCAATTTGTTTATGTGATGTATCTCATTTATTGATTTGCTTATATTATACCATCTTAGCATCCCTGGGATAAATCCTACTTGGTCACGGTGTACGATCTTTCTAATGTCATGCTGAATCTGAATTTCTAAACTTTTGTTAATATTGGCCTATAATTCTCTTTCATTGTGCTGTCTTTATCTGGTTTTGGTATTAGGGTAATGCTGGCTTTATATAATGAGCTTGGAAGTGTTCATTCCTCTTGAATTTTTTGGAATAGTCTGAGGAGAATAAGTTTTAGTTCTTCCTTGAAAATTTGGTATAAATCAAAGCCATCTGGCCCCAGGTTTTTGTTTGCTGGAAGCTTTTTGATGACTGCTTCAATTTCTTCCATAGTTTTGGCCTATTAAGATGTTTAGATTCTTCCTGATTGAATTTTGGAAGGTTGTATTTTTCTAGGAATATGTCCATTTCCTCTATGTTGTCTAGTTTGTTGGAATAGAGTTATTCATAGTATTTTTTAACAATTCTTTGTATTTCTGTGAGATCTGTTGTTATACCACCTCTTCCATTTCTGATTTTGTTTATTTGGGTCCCCTCTCTTTACTTCTTGATGAGCCTGGCTAGATGTTCATCGATCTTGTTTATCTTTGCAAAGAACCAGCTCTTGTTTTCATTGATGTATTGTATTGTTTTTTTGCTTTCTATGTCATTGTTTCTGCTCTGATCTTTATTATCTCCTTCTTTCTGCTCACACTGAGATTTTCTTGTTGCTCTTTTTCTAATTCTTTCAGTTGTAGGGTTAGATGACTTACTACCATTTTTTCTTGTTTTTTTAGGCAGACCTGTAGAGCTATAAATTCTGTCTCAGGATTGCTTTCATTATGTCCCATAGATTTTGGATTGTTGTGTTTTCATTGTCATTCATTTCTAGGGTATTTTTAACTTATTTTTTTTATCTCTTTGGTAACCTAATCATTGTTTAATAGCCTGCTATTCAGCTCCAAAATGTTTGAATTCTTTTGATTGTTTTTATTGTAGTTTATTTCTGATATTATGCCATTGTGGTCTGAGAAGATGCTTGATATGATTTCAGTCTTCTTGAATTTGAAGAGACTGCTTGTGACCTAATATGTGGTCTATCTTTGAAAATGTCCCATGTGCACTTGAGAAGAACATATATTCCATGGCTTTGGGTAAAATGTTCTGATGTTCTGAAGATATAAATTTTTAAATTAAATCCATCTGATCTAGTGAGTCATTTAGGATTGCTGTTTCTGTGCTTATTTTCTTTTTCTTTTTCTTTTTTATTTATTTATTTTTTTAGTCTAGAGCAGTAATCGGCAAACTCATTAGTCAACAGAGTGGCAAACCATAGCTATGAGCCCCATGCGGTTCACAAGCCACAGTTTGCTGACCACCGGTCTAGAGGATTTATCCAGTGATGTCAGTGGTATAGTAAAGTCTCTTACTACAATTGTATTGTTGTCAATATCTCCCTTGATATCTTCCAGGAGGTTTGTTTTTGTTTTTGTTTTTGTTTTTTATGTTTTTCAGTGCTCCTTCATTTGGTGGATATTTGTTTATCAGGGTTATATCCTCTTGTTGTATTGATCCCTTTAGTATTATGAAGTGGCTTTCCTTATCTCTTGTTATGGCCTTCACTTTGGGGTTTATTCTGTCAGATATAAGTATTGCTACCCTAGCTTTTTTTTTTTCATTTCCATTCACCTAAAAGATATTTTTCCATCCCTTCACTCTCAGTCTGTGTGAGTCCCTTGTTCTAAGGTGGGTCTCTTGTAGACAGAATATATATGGGTCATTTTTTTAATCTATTCATCCACTCTTTTGATTGGAGTATTTATTCCTTTTACATTTAAAGTTATTATTGATACGGCATAAAAAGAAGAGATAAAATAGGTAAAATGTTATGTAAAAACTAGAGGCTGGCACACGAAATTCATGTGTGGCTACGGTCCCTAGGCCTAGCATGAGATCAGAGAAATCGTCTACAGCTGCCTGCAGCCAGCCCCAACCCCCACCACCACCCACTCCCAGTTCCCCATTTGCCATCAGGTAATTGGAACCTGCCAGACAGAGGGAGGAACCAAGAGGTCGGCCATTTCACCTGCTCACCAGCTCTACCCCCCACCCCCACTGCGAGTTGCCCTCTGTATGTGGGGCAACTGGTGGGGCAGGGGCCTTGACCTGGCGCCACCCACATTCCCCTGCCACCCACCCCTGGATCCCCATTTGTCATTGGCCAGTTGGAACCTAGACCAGTTGGGAAAAGGAATTGAGAGGTGGTCAGTGTGTTTCATAGTGACTGGTTGAACAGTTGTTCTGTCTTTAGGGTCAATTTTCATATTACCTTTTTATTATATAGGATGTTCAAAGGTTGATAATAGGTATGTGCTAGTTTGTTATGCTATTCTTTCTACTTTTGTGTGCATTTGGAAATTTCCAAAATAATTTTTAAAAATATTTTTTTCTGGAAAAGTTTCTTAAAGTTATTTCTGGGACTTTTCCAAGTACCTGGAAAGAAAACAATCATTAAATAGAAAGACCATGTAATACCATCACTGGGCTCCCTGCTCAAATAACCAATAAATTTCGCACTGCCACTGTGGCAGGAGAAGGCATCAAGGAATGGAAGTAAATATTAGATTAGCTAAAAAGCCATGGTAAAAGTCAAGAAAGTTAACCCAAATTGCACTTATTGAAAATTACAAAGTTAATTGGGCAAGAACAGAGAACTTGGATATTCTGACTTTAAGTCCAGTGTTTTTTTCATGACAACCCTGCTACACCTTCTCTTTAATTTTATTCAAATGGCCAAATCATGTAAGCAGGGCTCTTCTGATTGCAAGTGACAGAAATGAAACCTAAGTTAACTTAAGCAATGAAAGGTTCACTACTAGACAGATTAGTTAAGGTAGTAATCACAGTTGCTTAAAAAGTTAAGCCTCCAAATCTCATTGTCTTAACACAGTGAATGTTTATTTTTTGTTCATGCCACTTTTCAATACTGGCATTCTGGTCAGATGGCTGTAGGATCCACCCTTGTTCAAATCTTCAGCCTCCTACCTAATAAAAAGGAAAGGAAAGGAAAGGAAAGGAAAGGAAAGGAAAGGAAAGGAAAGGAA
>JAAGEH010000304.1:35153128-35174110 GCA_011751065.1 Lasiurus cinereus
AAAGGAAAGGAAAGGAAAGGAAAGGAAAGGAAAGGAAAGGAAAGGAACAGAAAGGAAAGGAAGGGAAGAGAAGAGAAGGGAAGGGAAGGGAAGGGAAGGGAAGGGAAGGGAAAGGAAGGGAAGGGAAGGGAAGGTCCCTCATGAGACATGTTTATGGGCTAAACCTGGAAATAGGTTATATGTGTTTCAATCACAGTTGATGAGAACTCAAGGTCATATGCACCTGCAAAGAAAGCTGAGAACTGAAGCCTAGCTGTGTGCACAGGAGAAAAATTAAATAGGTTTTGGTGAACATATTGCAATTTCTGCACTGGATTTTATCCCTGAGAAGACAGTAGTATATCAGGCACAATAGGTTCTAGGATTCTATACTCCTTCTTCCTTTCTTGGCCCTATTATATTCCATCTCAGATCTGTCTTATTCTATCTCCTGGCTTCTTATTTGTCTACTGTGGGATGCTTAGGCAACATACTATTAAAAATGTAACTAATGTGTGGGACATATTCTGCATCTCACAATATTCAGTTTAGCCATTCATTGAACCAACATGGTTTTCAGTGGAGTAACATATGGCAGAAATTGTAAAGGTGGTATGCTGAGTACTAATGTTTAGGAAAAGTTAAAATAATATGCTCAGTTTTATGCACAGGAAGAACATATAAGAAAACAGAAAACAGGACAAGGTAGAGCCTTCTATGCTAGAATTATGGTGCAAAGTACTCTGAGAATTCAGAAGAGAGTGGATGTGTGGCCCCAGGATTGAAGAAACTTCTCTGGAGGGTGATTGCACTTTCCTCTCCAGAAGGAGGGATATTTAGGAAGAGGATAAAATCAAAGTGGTTAGAACAAAAAGACCATTGGGGTAGGTGGGCAACAATCAGATATAAGGAAGTCTAAATACACAAGTCTTACCTACTAAGCTCAAGACTTAGAATTTGTTTTCACAAAAATTATCTCCTTGACCACACTCTAGCCAGACTATGAAAATTGAACACTAGTATAATTTCTGACTGCTCAAGGCCACATCCCTGGAATGACTCTAGTCACTGTTAAAGTGGCTGCCTTAGGAAACTCAAGGCTTCCAAGAAAATTTACTGTTTGTTTCAGCTAAAACTTCAAGATAGAGCTCATCTCTTAGCTTCAGTGAGAGAGTAGAACCTCATTCTGATGGGTGCCAGTTAGCAAAACCAGATAGGTTTCATATAGACCAATCCCCCTTCCCTCTTTTAGTGATTTTTCACTTCCTTGACTCTGCCCCCACTCACTGCCCTCCTATCCCCTCATTCTCTCAGTAAAACACCCAAACATCTCTATACAAACCAAATTGAGTTCAAGTCACACTGGCAGGGTTGCTCAGTTGGTTGGAATGTCATCCTGTATACCAAAAAGTTGTGGGTTTGATTCCTGGTCAGGACACATATCTAGGTTACAGACTTGATCTCTGGTCTCAGTGCACACAGGAGGTAACTGATCAATGTTCCTCTCGTCCTTCTTCTCTCTCTAAAATTAATAAGTAAAACCTCATGTGAGGAAAAAAATACTGAATTTAGTTCACACTGGACCCTTTTCCCTGTGGCAATAGTATATTATTGATAAAAATCTTCCCTTCCCATGTTAACTAGTCTCCAACTTTCTCTTTGAAAGTTTCGATATAGGTAATGAAGGGTTTGAATCAGAAAGTAGCCATATGCCAATTGTTTGCCTCTTTGGGTTGTTGTTGGTTTATGTCTGTGCTAAAGTGATGTGATGGGTGCAGAGATGATTGGGAGCCAGATGATGCCACATTCCTGAAGTCTGGAGAGGAAGCTGATGGAAATAGTATGGGCGAGAGAAGATGAAACCTGAGTCTCAGCCTTAGTCAGTGAGGAAGAAAATGAGAGAACTTTCTGAAGTAAAATTTGTAAGATTTGGCTGCTGACTGCACGAGGCCATGAGAGAGACACAGAGGAGCTGAAAAAGCATCTGAAGTTTCCAGATGAGGTTAGGGACTGAACACCCCATTGATTTGTTGTTTCAAAGGAGAAATATAATTCATTTGAATCTTATTTCCACATGTTTAAGCTATAGGAGGAAAATTATCAAAGAAAAGTTCACTGGGAAGAGATTTGGGTATCAGAGGTTTTCAAAGCAATTATAGAACAAAGCAGAAGTTACACCATATAAAGTGTGATTGCGAAATAGTGCATATGATGTTTGCAAGTGAAAACCAAGGTTAGAAACCAAAGTCAACAACTTTGATCTTGCTAAATCTCCTCAGTTTGGAGAACTGAACGCATATATAAACACACAAATGTACTTTAAAAAAAGTTTATTTCCTTTTTGCATTTAAAATCCTAATAAAGCCGAGGTCGGTTTGGCTCAGTAGATAGACCGTTGGCTTGCGGACTGAAAGGTCCCAGGTTCGATTCCGATTGGGAGCATGTATCTTGCTTGCAGGCACATCTCCACTGTGAGGTGTGCAGGAGGCGACTGATCGATGTCTCTCTCTCTCTCATCGATGTTTCTGACTTTCTATCTCTCTCCCTTCCTCTCTGTAAAAAAATCAATAAAATATATTTAAAAATAAATAAATAAATAATAAAATAAAATCCTAATAAAAATTAGGGGAGTCCATAAAATTATGCTATCTACTATTCACAGTAGTTTTAGTTTGTAAATGTTTAACAGGAAACAAATCACAAGACTAAACATTTCAATGGAGAATTTCTAAATGACCTTACCTGGAACTACACAGAGGTTTTAAAGGACTCATAGCAAAGATTTTAGAAAAATAAGGGCATAGATTGAATATCTACCCCAAATATTGGGAACCAGAATTGAAAAAAGTGTCCAAAGACACCTTCATCTTTCAAGTCCTTTTGAAAAAAGGTATACAATGTCTGATGTTCCTCCAGAGGCAACTTAATGTGGCTGAATTGAGCCAAGAAAATGAGAATACTTCTTTAAAATTATTCAACAAAAGTAATTGTGTCTTCATTTGTTCTGAATAGATAGCATTTTATATACTTTTAATAAAAACAGGATACTTAGCACCTTTAACTAATTTCACTTAACTTCAAACGTTAAATGTGGAAAATATAAAATGTAATAACAGAATTGACATCATGAGGAGCTTTGCATTCCCATGTGCACCCAATTCTGCACCCTGCACAGAAGATGATGGGAGAGCGGGAGAGAGGCAAACACTTTTCCTGCCAGCTTTGAAAAATGACCTTGCCCCACCAATGACAGGGTTGCCCTGGGAGTTGCAGGACAGTGGTGGGAGGCAGAGAGGTCCCAAGACCCATGGATCTTCCCTCCCACGTCATGAATGAACAGTCTTGCCTCCACCACCTACTGTCTACAGGTATCTACTATCTATAGGACTCATAGTGAGTCACTGGAACCCTCTAAAATAGAGAATCATGAAAGCCTGTCTTTAGTAGAGCTTTGGTTTGTGTACATGTATGAGGATGAAATGAGATAATTGTTGAAAAAGTTGTTTTGTAAAATGGGAATTCTATTGATGTTGCTCTAGTACTATTTATAACATTGCAAAGTTTGGGGAGAAATTGAGAGGATGATGATGCTGAAACAAATTAATGTCAACCACCTAAATCTTTGGAAATCCCAGAATTACACAGATTATACCTATCCATGTGGTGTGCTGATTCAATTTACAAGGTAAATATCACCAGAAGTTTATTTTAGGGTTTCTTTTTTTTTCTTTCAAAAATGATTGGCTTTTCTTTTAAGTAATACTGGCTCATGATCTCTATCACACAAAAGTGGTTATCAGGCCAGTGGTTAGAGCCTACAGTATGAAGGGAATTGTGAAGACAATTAGTGTTCTCTAGAGAGAGGCAATAGCACGTGGTGAAAAGATCAAGGTGTTTGCTCTTGTCTCCTTTGTCAAATATTAATCGAGCATAATGGTTTGAGTTAATTTCTGGGTTCTCTGTTCCATTTCATTGATCTATATACTTGTTCTTGTGCCACAACCAGGCTGTTTTGATTACAGTGACTTTGTAGTATAAGTTGATATTTGGTAATGTGATTGCTTCAACTTTGTTCTTCTTTCTCAAGATTGCTGTAGCTATTCAGGATCTTTTGGGTTCCATATAAAATTTTAAAGTATTTGTTTTAGATCTGTGAAATATGCCATTGGTATTTTAATAGAGAGTGCATTGAATCTATAGATTTCTTTGGATAGTATGGACATTTTAATTACATTAATTCTAATAATCCATGAACATGGTATTTTCTTCCACTTCTTATATCTTCTACCTCTTTGTTTAAACTTCTGTAGTTTCACTGAGTACTGCTCAACTAGGTCTTAACTCTAGTTAAGTTTATTCCTAAGTATCTTAATTTCTTGTTACAATGGTAAAGAGATTTTTTTTCCAGTTTCTCTTTCTGAGAGTTTATTATTGGTGTATAAAAATGCCATTGATTTCTGGATGCTAATTTTGTATCCTGCTACATTACCAAATCCACTTATTAAATTTAGTACATTTTTTGGTGGAGTCTTTAGGGTTTTCTATGTATAATATCATGTGATTTGCAAATAATGACAGTTTCATATTCTCTTTTCCAATTTGGATGCCTTTTTCTTCTTATCTGATCACTGTAGCTATCTGATTTCAGTGCTATGTTGAATAAAAGTGATGAAAGCAGACAACTTTGTCTTATTCTTATTCTTAGGAGAAATGGTTTTAGTTTATGCCCATTGAGTATGAAGTTGGCTGTATGTTTGTCATATATGACCTTTACTTAAAGACAATCTCTTTAATATGGCAAATGGTGTTGGGATAATTAGACAAGTACATGAAAAAAAATGGAACAAGACCACCAGCTTATACCATACACAAGAATAAACTCAAAATGAATAAAAGACTTGAATGTAAATCGTGAAACCGTAAAATTCCTAGAAGAAAATGTAGGCATCAAAATATCGGACATCTCATGTAGCAGAATTTTCATTGATACAACAGCAAGATAAATAAAGGAAAAAATAAACAAATGGGACTACATCAAAATAAAAAGCTTCTGCACAGCAGAAGAAATGAAAAGAGAGCCCACTGTATAGGAGAACATATTTTCCAATGACACATCCGATGAGATTAATTTCTAAAATATATAAGGAACTCATACAACTCAAGCAAAAGGAAGACAAAGAAATATAGAAATGGGCAAAGGGCCTGAATAGACACTTCTCCAAAGAGGACATACATGTGACTAAGAGACATATTAAAAAATGCTTAGCTTCATTAGTTATAACAGGGATTCAAATTAAAATCACAGTGAGGTACCACCTCACACCTGCCAAAATGGCTACCATCAATAAATCAACAAACAAGTGCTGGCAAAGATGTGGAGCAAAAGATTCCTTAGTATGTTGCTGATGGGAATGAAGATTGGTGCAACCACTATGGAAAACAGTGTGGAGTTTCCTCAAAAAATAAAAAATGGAACTATAATTTGATCTAGTGTCTCCAATTCTAGGAATATATGCTAAGAAGCCAGAAACACCAATCAGAAATAATATATGCACCCCTATGTTCATAGTAATGTTATTGATAATAGCTAAAATATGGAAACAGCTCATGTACCCATCAGTAAATGAATAGAATAAAAAAACTGTGGTATGCTCTAGCATACCACAGTGGATAGAGCATTGGCCTGTGGACTAAAGAGTCCAGGTCTGATTCTAGTCAAGGACACATACCTAGGTTGCAAGCTCAATCTTTGGTCCTGGTTGGGGTGTGTGCAGGAGACAACCAATAGATGTGTCTCTCTCACATCAATGTTTCTCTCTCTACATCCCTCCCCTTCCTTCTACTCTCTATAAAAATCAATGGGAAAAATATCCTCAGGTGAGGATTAAAAACAATAAAACTGTGGTACATTTACACAATGGTATACTATGCAGCTATAAAAAAAAAAAAGCAAAGAAAAGAAAGGATTTCTTATCCTTTGAGACAACATGAGGGACCTGGAAGTATTATGCTAAGGGAAATAAGCCAGTTAGAGAAAGACAAATATCATGTGATCTCACTTATATGTGGACTCTAATGAACAAAATAAAATGATGAACAAAATAGATCCAGAGACATTGAAGCATGCAATAGACTGACAAATTTCAGAGGGAAAAAGGAGGGATAGGCAGGAAGAGATTAACCAATGCACTTATGTTCATATATGCATAGCCCATAGACAGACAATAGTGGGCAGAAGGTCTGGGGAGGGGGCTGGAGTGAGGTGGAGAAGGTCAATGGCTGGGGAGAAGAGGAAGGAGGGAACATCTGTAATACTTTCAACAATAAAGATAAATTGAAAAAGAAAAGAACAAGGTGTTTGGATTCAGACCTGGTTTAAATTCACAAATGGCCACTTGCTTTGTTCTCTTGCAGAGGTGACTTTAGACCCTCTTTGGGCTTCATTTCCCCACCTGTAAAATGTGAGTAAAGAGGAATAATATCTGCCTCACAAAACTGTTATGACTACAGCAGGCAAGGTGTAAAGTGTGCATCGCAGGGGCTTGGCCAGAAGACACGTGCTCTTTGAATATTAACATATCACCCAGTGGCAGCCACATTGCTCCTAAGACTGCAGAGATTTCTACTTGGAGCCATAGTGTCTATTTTCCCTTCCAATGTGGGAAATTTATAATGTTTTTCTTATTTATTGACTAAATTTTATACATTTTATTCATATGATGCATAAGAATGGATGAGAGTAAACAAAATATATATTACTGAGTCCTGGAAATTAGCAAACTGTGTAACTATTGATCATCTGATGAAGCTAAAAAATCAACAAAAGAAATCTGGCCCTGGTCAGGGCTTGTACTATGATGACATTTAGTACATATTAAAAATAATGTTGATATATTCAGTTTAAACATTTTGAAAAGGCATCAAGAGAATGATCTAGGAAATAATGTACTTATAAGCATGAAAATCAGAGTCCATAAACCTACTGTAATAATTATAACCTATATATCTTTTCCCAGAGGAACAATTTTAAACCTATTTTGGCCCACCCCCAGAATACCAGTAATCACTATATTTTTATTAATAGAAGCATACTATATATAATATAACATTCAATTCCTTTCACTTCCATCTAGATTTGCATAAATTAAGGGATTTTAAATTATTTTTAAGTTGTTACCTTTACATTTGCAAAAAACAAATGCATGTTCATTTGCTTTTCATTCAAAACATGTAAAGAAAAAATGGGAAATGGATTCAACATAGATTGTTATACCAAACAACAAGCTTTGTCTCAGTTCTAGTTAGGAGACAAATAAAAATGTTAGGACAATATAAGTATTTGCATTATCTCTTTAGTTTCTGTTGAATGATGCCCCTGCAAAGGTGCTAACAGATCACAGCCTCTATCAGCAGAGCCCCTGGATTAATGAGTCTTGAATATGCTGCTTGCTTGTGATTTCAAAGGTCAAATAAGCAATTCTGAAGACCTTTATTGTCCTACTAGACACCCAGTGTACAAAATTTGTGCATGGGGGAGTCCCTTCAGCCTAGCCTGCACTCTTTCCAATCTAGGACTCCCTCTCACAATCTGGGACTGCTGGCTCCTAACTGCTCACCTGCCTGCCTGCCTGATAGCTCCTAACTCCCCCCCTGCCAGCCTGATCACCTGTAACTGCCTCTGCCTGCCAACCCAATCACCTCTAACTGCCCCCCCTGCCGACCTGGTTGCCCCCAACTGCTCCCCCACTGCCAGCCTGATCACCCCCAAATTCCGCTCCTGCCAACCCGGTTGCCCCATGCAGTCTGCTGTTCAGTCTTTTGGTCATCCCTCACTACCGTCCCTGCCGGACTGGTCACCCCAAGCAGCCTGCTGTTGAGTTGCTGTTTGGTCGGCCCTCACTAACCCCCCTGCGGGCCTGGTTGCCCCATACAGCCTGCTGTTCAGTCATTTGATTGTCCCTCACTAACCCCCCTGCTGGCCTGGTCACCACATAGAGCCCACTATTCAATCATTTGGTCTTCCCTCACTAACCTCCCCACTGGCCTTGTCATCCCAGGCAGCCTGATGGTCATTACTGTTACTGTGATGGCATCCCAGACATTTTACATATTCCTCTATTATTAGATAGTTTACAATTCATTAAACCTGGCCAAAATGATAATTAAGGGATGATAATTACTCGTTAAAAAAACATAACTTTCCATTCCACCTGGCCTATGAGCCTCTCAGATAATTGCCTTCCTATTTCTATACTTTTTAGCTCCTCCTTTCCCACAGAGAGTGAGTCCACATGCAGATCTATGCTTTGTTTATTTCTTTCCACCTCTTTTTTTGCTGTCAAAGCTGAGTACAAATCCCTGTCATCCACCTTCCATCTCTAGTTCTCTATTTTCCCTCCCCTTACCCGCAACAATAGACTTGAACCATGTAACCATTTGCTTGCCAGAGCTCCCAGACCGGTAAAGTTTGCTATCTTTGACTACATGTGACTTGTGTCATGGGTCGTCCTACTTGGAGAAAGGTCATTATCTCTTCATTGCTATCCATTCTCTGGTTGACCCTCTGTTTATATATGATCCAGAGGCAAGGATGAGACTAGTGACAAAGCCAGAGGGAAGGATTGGTTTGGAACAAAAAAGTTGCCTCAACTTGAGCACATTCTTCTAATTTGATGCCTTTTCAAATATTTTAAACCAAATAGATGGACATTATTTTTAAGATGTACTAAGTATTATTACAGCAAAGAATGTACAGGGTGAGCTGCAGATAGATGGCAGTTAACCTTCCATCTAAAAGGAGGCCTCTTTTGGAGCTTGCTTTTTCTATCAATCATCAATAGTCAACAGACTCCCACAAATGCATCATCTCCTCTCATGGCCTCATACTCAAGCCCAAGAAATCTGTATTCTCTGTATGCCTCCTTTCCTGCTGTAAGAACCTGACTAGTCTTGTATTTTATATTGGAATAAATTTTTAAATTAAATTTTTTAAATTCTTAACATCAGACAAGAAAAGAGAACAATAATGCAATGCATTTATATATGTGTTTTGTTTTATATACCTGCCCAAGTCCTTTTTATTTTCAATACCCTATGCCATAGGTCTGGGAGATAATATATCCCTTTATATTATGAGGAAACTGAGGAACATGGCGGTGAATGAACTTTTTAAAGTCACACTGGCATTAGAATACAATCCTGGATTTCTCAAGCAAATACAATAAATTGGATCCTAATTTTTGTTGGGATTAACATAGGTTAATAGGTCTTATATTATAAAAGATATTAGAAGAATCTAAAAGAAATCAGACTATTGACAAGTGAATATTTTAGTACTTTTCTATTATTTTCATTATTATTAATGATCCCCTAGTGGTGTATTTTAGGATATTGATGAGTCTTGACCTTGAATAACACACCATTATGCAACTATTAAGTGTCAGAAGAATTGATGGCTTTTAGCAAGTAGCAGCAAAGCTGGAATTAACTCCCAGCCAGGAAATGCAGCTGACAGCAGCTGATGGATGAGTATGAGTTCAGAAAAGAGGTGATTGTGAAGGAAATCACAAGTCCCTGCTCCCTGAATCTCCCAAATCAACTTAACTTGGCTCAGGTTAGCATCTGTTTTTCCCACTATCACTTTGGATTCCAGTAGTAGAGGGAAGTAAAAGACTTTTTTCCCCACCACTAAGCCAGAAGATGATGATTTGTGGATTGTTGTGTTATGAGAAATCAATCCTTTGACCTGGAAAAGTATTTTATAGTCACTTGGAGTTTCAGAAGGCTCTGCTGTCTTCTGATTTTGTCAACATGATCTGAATGTAGGTTAGAAACATAGTAGTCCAACTAATAAAAATAAAATTTGGAAGGGGAAAATATAAGTCAGGAAAAAGATGTCCCTTAACACAGAAGGATTTTTTTTAAAGTTAATAAGACAATTCCTGGAAGAGTGAGAGACCTTTTGTATCAAAATTAGCTTTGACCTTTGGCTTTAGTGGCATGTTCCCTCTGAGGGTTCTATTAAATGGGATTGCTACCATTCTGGGGTGATTCTGAGCCCCAGAGTCTTTGAAGAGAAATCAGGCCCTCTAGTCTCCAGTGCATGGCATTTGGCTAGCACTCCATTGCCACATGCATTGGCAGATCCTGCTGTATCTAAACTCTTCTACAATGCCAAAATCTCCAGGGGCACTTCAGAACTTGCAACATCAGACTCACAGAGGTGCTGTGATGTTGTAAGCACCAACCAGTGCACAAACACAGCCCACAGACAGCCAGCAAACCTCAACCATAACGTAATCATGAGGATGATGATGGCCTTCTAAGGAGGCCACACATGTCTTCTCTAGAAAGACTCTGAAAACTGTGCATGTAGTGAACGTGGGCAGACATATAAGGTCTACTTCATCAAAGCATGTTTTCTTTACAGTGTTAAGGGGGCAGAGGGAGTGATGGGGAGAGGAAGAGGAGATGAGGAGGAAGGCTGCAGGGGAGCAGGAAAGCAAGAAAAGTTTTCAGATTAACAGAGTCATCTATTGCTATATTAAGAAAATCATCTTGTGTTCAGTGACATGGCTTCTTGGTGGAGTACTGGGATGACTTCCAGTCATTAACGGAGGAAGCAGGGCTATACGCCAGGCACAAGATAAGAATTAAAAGGTGGAAATGATGCCCTTCACCTGCTGTTGCTCCAAATGCTTTGTCCCCCATTTGGAACTGGGGAGTCATTGTCTGCACTCCGGATAGTGCTTCTTCATGCACTGTGCTCAGAATCACAGATGGGAGAGGAGCCCTATGTAAGAAACTGTGCCTTCAGCAAACATACCTAGATTCCAGAGAGAGTTTGGGAATGTAAGAGAGAAATGAGGAGCAGTGCCCAAGTTAGAGAGGAAAATGGTAGTGAGAGAAGTGGTAAACAACAGCATTCAAGAAGTTTAGCTCCTCCTCCACCCTACACTCCACCCAGGACGCCTTTTAAGAGCTTCTCCATGTTCTATTCTAGGCCCCTTTTTTTCCTAGTCTACTTTTGGCAACCTCAACAAACTCTCATTTCTCCTTTATATATGTGTATATATAATTTATTTCTTCTTGCTAGTTTGAATGCCTGAAGTTTTGCTGTCCATTGTTTTCAACCAACCTAAGTCCATTTTTCTAAGTAGTAGGAGTAAATAAATAAATACACACATAAGTAAATAAACGAGGCCACTCTCCTGGTTTTTGAAAGGATTAAAGAGAATAAAACCAGGTGGAGAAAAACGTATTGTGCTTAGCAGATATCTTGCAGAAAGTTTGCAGCTTTGGGCATAGCTCAGTTAACCTGGCATGGGAGGAACCAAGGAGGAACTGGACCCTTACATCAACAGGGCGGCTTATAGCCAGCAAAACTTAATACAAACCTATCTTTCCCTGCTCTCATCACTAATGCCTTTCTCAGTCTCAGCCCACCTTCACTCAGGTGCCTGCAATAAAAATCTCTTTTGATACATTATGTTTTAACTATCTCAATGTAAAGAACTACAAACCTGAGTTTTTGGTCCTGAGGCTTTTGTGCCACAGCCCGGTTCATTGGCCTGGTTTCCCTCACAGCACCATATTCATCCGAAATGTTGCCCTGAAAGACGTCCAGTCTAATTAGCATATTACCCTTTTATTATTATAGATTTCTCCTTATACAGTCCCTCAGAATTTAGTGACTCTTTAGCAAGTGAAAATGAATTTGTGCTTTAACCAAAGCCATCCAACATTAATCTTAAATTCTTAGCAATTAATTTTAGTGGTTTTATTTTTCTTTTCTCTTTTACTAGAAGAAGAAGGAGGAGGAGGAGGAGGAGGAGAGAAAGAGGAGGAGGAAGAAGAGTATTTTAAAGCCGGCAGTAAAAGCTCTGTGTAGCATTTTCTGCCCCTGTCAGGTGTAGATTTTTGGTAATGTTGTAATTATAATTATGACAAACTTCAATGGCTCAAGTTAGAAAGTGTTTTATTCTACAAAGCAGGAGCAGAATGACAACTAGTTCACAGATGACTCAGTATACAAAGGACTCTGATTTGAGAACCAGCAGCTGGAAGATTTAACAATTGAGTACTAAACTCCCTCTGACCACCTGCCCAGAAGAGGCTCTGGCATAGAATTGTCCTCAGTAGAGTCCACAGCCACGCAAATGGGATGCCACATCCAAGAGTAGGTAACAGTGAGTCTGTAACTTCTCTTCTGGATGCTCACCCGCTCCGGGTTCACTCAGTCAAGTGAAGTAGCCAGCTGCCATGTTGTGAGCAGCGCTATGGAAAGGCCACTTAACAGGGAACTGATTGATATCTCTAGCTAACAGCCAGTAAGGAGTTAAGGCCACCAACAGCTGCAACAGTGAGCATTGGAGAAGACCTTCTTCTGACAAAGTGGTAAGGCAACTGCAGGCAACCTTGACTGTAGCCTCTTGAGAGACCTTAGTCAGAGCCTCCCAGACAGGCTGCAGCTGGGTTTCTTACCCACATAAACTGTGAAATAAACATCTGTTGCTTTGTGTCACTAACTTGTGGGATAATTGGTTCTACAGCAACAGATAACTAAAGCAACAGGAGACAAATCCATGATTGAGCACCAGATATGTAGTGCCCTCAGATTCTTGCAGCAGATTCACCTTTTATTCTCCTTTCCCTGACAAGGAATTACAGAACATGTGGGTCCCTGACATGGTGATGAGCAGGGCTTTGTAGGCTGAGCACTTGAGATTTATAAGGATAAGGAGTTCTTCTTTCACTACCCTTGCATGCTCTGTGTCTAGCTAAACACCTGCCTCTTCTAGAAAACAAATCAATGGCATGTACCATCATCTTCATATCTGAGGATCTCTACTATGTTATGAAGTATTGTTTTGTGTGAGTTTCTGTTCTTTTAACCTGTATATCTGTATATAAACATATATTTTTCTTAAATATGTGTTACCAATTTTGATCATGTAGGCCCCAGCTGTGATCCCCGGGAAGAACCCTGTCTTTTCAAGGGTTCTTTCTCCACTCCGTGTCTCTGAGCCAAAAATAAACCGAAGCTGAGCGTTGAGCAGCACAAGTTTTATTCAATGGTCAGATAATGGGGAGTGGGAGTCAAATACACAGTTCAAATTCTTGTCTAGAGAAGGTTGGGGAGGTTAATATAGGGGTAATATAATGAAGGGGAAGCATATGCATTTGTTTTCAGGGAATGGGCCCATCTTTTCCCAGAATTGGGGCACCTGCCCTTTTCTTCCCTTATGTCGTATCAGTTGGATCATCCTGGCGCAGACAGATGGGTCGGTTAGCACACTAATGTCTTATAATCAGGTTATAATGAGGTTCAGGGTCTCCTGGAGGTCAGATTCAGCCCTTTCTTGATTCAGACCAGCTTTGATCAGTTTTTGTTATACTCTTCCTTCTTTTGTGTTTTTCTGGTAACTGAAATGAAAAGTACAAAAGATTTCAACAGCAGGGGGCCTACAGCCACCAAGACATGTTGGCATGCTGGTCTGCTCAGTGATATGAATGAATGAAAAGGATTGCAGTAAAATGTACTTAACAAAGATGTGTCTTTATTCAGACAGACTTCAGAGTCAGTGTGTTCAATGCTATAGCAGAAAAGGAATGACTTTGCTCTACTAAATATCAGTGGAGCAGGTTTGCAGCACTTATAACAATCCTTCATCTAACAGAACATGAAAACAGAAACCATTGAGTTATTCCATCATTACTTACTCATTGGAAGTTATTTTCAGCACTTGTCACTTCCCCATTATAATTGCTACTCTTTGGATTTATTTTCTTCATATAAAGAAATATTCTCTGCAGCCAAATACGCCCTCTCACTCATTTGTCCAAATTGTACTCAAACTCGGAAAAGCTCATGACCACATTTTCAATGGAAAAGAAAAAAGAAGGATCTTCTCAAACTTAACCCTACTGTAAAAAGACAACCCCTCTTCCAAGGCGGGCCAGCGTGATGACTACTACTATGAATAAAGAATAGCATGTACGACACAATCCCTTCCCCTAAAATAGCTATATATTTCCCAGTTAATATTTAAACAATAAGGATGTGGATCTCAGGGTATAACTGATTACTATGGTAATTCTGAAGATGTTCTGAAATACAAATGATTTTCCGAAGCTGGACAGTCTGTCATGCCCAGGGCAGCAAAACATTTACTTCCCCAGAGGAGAAAACAGGTATAATACTCAGAATCATAAACAAATGGGGCACTGATTTCATGCTTTGCAGATCACATTTGCACATTTCAGAAACAAGCATTGTGTACAAAAATGCTGCCAGATTAAACATTTCCTCACAATTCTTCTACTTGGTACAATTTCAGTTTAATTGGAACCATCTATGCCAGTGGTCAGCAAACTCATTCGTCAACAGAGCATCAAACCACGGCTCGCGAACTGCATGTGGCTCACAAGCTGCAGTTTGCTGATCACTGGTCTATGCAAATGAGATGGAAAAGAGCCTTCCAGGTGACCATAGCAAGGAGACAATCAGTGCAGACCTGCTCTGCTTGCTTATGCACAGCTGCTAAATGAGCTCTGGGAGCAGGTGATCATGGTTTCGTCAGCATTGCAATTCCTCTACTGCTCACCAAGCACAACAAAGTGGCAAAGCCTGGCATCTCCTATAGGACTTTGTAACCCACAGAACTGAAGTGCCTCACTGTGAGCCTAGCCACACTACAGGCACAAAGGACCTCCCAAAACCTTGGACCCAGTCCCAATATTCAAGGCACATAAACTGGGGGTCAACAAACCCAAGAGGAGAGAGAGTGTCATAAAAAAAAGGTCCATGCCAGGCAACAGTGAGGATGGGCATGTGATAAGGGCCTACCCTGATTGTTCCCATAGAAGTTCCTGATTTTATTCTGCTCCTCAAAACACTCCTTGAAATATAATGGAGTTCCCAACAACCTAGGATGAGACCATCACCGGTAGTGTTGCGCTTGAGTCCTGTCACTCTATGTCCAGCCCCCACTGGAAAGCTCTGGATGACGGTCCAGAGCCCAGGGCCACATACAGAACAGCAAAATGATTTAGGGCTATGGAGTTAGGCAAATCCTAAATCCACTCTTTGCTGTGTGACCTTGGCAAATAGCTTAACTTCTCTAAGTTTCATTTACACCCAGTAAAATGGGGACAATAAGAGTACATATTTCATAGAGTTTTTATAGAATTAACTGATATAATATTATCCAATGCTTAGAAAAGTGTCCAGAACAAAACAAGTGTTCAATAGGTGTTTGCTAAGGAAAAAAGAGACCCACTTGGTAATTATGTCTGCGTTCTGACAATAGAGATCACATGGTAGGAAAAATAAATACCTGGGTGTAAGAGGGATCCTGAAAAAGAAGCCTATTCTCAGTGTCCACTCCAGAGTCAGGCATCCTAAAGGCTGTCATAGATGCAAAAGCAATCGTAGGTTATAGTTAGCCATTTAGCCTGCAAGATTCATTCCCAAACAAGGAATGGGAAGTCCTGAACCTGGAACCTCTGGGGCACTGAACTAGGTAGGGAAGGCACTCACCTGGTAAGAAAGGAGCACCAAAGCAGCTCCAGGGACACCAGATGGTGGTTGCAGCTTTGAATTCAACACCACGTGTCACTAAAATTCTCTCTCCATCCAGCTTAACCAGGCTTTGTATTGTTGATGAAATACAAAAATCGTAACTATAAAAGCACACTAAAAATTTAAGTGTGCTGACCAGGTTTGAAAACTTAAGAAAAACATTTCACTACTTTTTAAGTGAAAACTACTACTATTGCCAAAGTGAGATGACCAGTGGAACAGAGAGAAGACAGGACCAAGCTAAGACAACCAAGTCACCCAAGGTGAGGTGGAGAAGGATGAAAGCATGAGCCCAGGTTAGGAAAAAACACCAGAGTGGCATAAAGGGTGAGGAAGGAGAAGCAGAAGAGGGAGACTCCACATACAGAGGCATTCAATAAATACTTGTTGAGTGGAAAACTAAATTTTATTTTCATAGCAAGCCTGTTAGTTAGGGTTGGTATTTTTCCATATTGCATATGTGAAAGCAGAGGTTCATAGTGAAAAACACCTAAAGTTACATAACTATAATATAGAAATTTTGAAAATCAATCAGATTTTTATTTTACTTTTGACTTCATGCCTCGGTAATTTGTAAGTAGATGAAATCTATAATGTGTCTATGATAATGCATGGTATTATTTTCATGATTTTGTTATTATTATTAAAATTACATTACAAAATCTTTTGGATGAATAAAATATGTGCTTTGCCTTTTAGGAACATGTCATTTAGCAAATAAGATAAGACAATTACACAAATTAGCTTTCTCCTGCAATCTAAATGAGGTTGGCTTGAGCCTACCTTTCATGCTTCCATGCCTATCCAAGATGTCTGCCAATTCCATTGGGTCACTGGTGTGGTCATGTCTGGCTCTAGGCTCTTGCTTTGCTGCTGCCTATGCTGACTCAGTTTGGTACCACTTAGCAAGAATATGAAACTCAGCCCCTTCTTATATCTTCACACAAACATACACACACACACACACACACACACACACACACACACACACACACATACACATCTGTGCACATGACCACACACAAAAAATATTTCTGTGTACAAAAATCTTGTCAGATTGACACTATTATAGGAGAACTTTACTGAAGGTTTACAAAGATTAATCGTTAATGGTACATTCCACTTCAAATTGAACGTTAGATTTAGGTTAGACATTAGATTTCTCTGTTCTTAAGACAATTTTTAGCCTATCAAGCATACAGGCACTTTGAATAGCCATTTCACCCTGAGTCACCCAAATATAGCATACATCTGGTTGGCTTCTTTCTCCCTGAGTACATACATACTCCTCTCCTCTCCTTGAATTGTTCTTCTCAAAAGCACAAAGTTACTCATCTCATTGTCTCTGTCAGAGGAGCATAGCCATCCCCACTGTTCTCTCAGCTCCTGCTGAAGCCAGGGCCATCTTTTCCTACAAGTACCTTATATTTCAGTGTACTAAGAGTTATTCCAGTGCCAGCTCTTAAAATAACCCACTAAATGCCTGGCCACATCTGTATTATTAAAAGTTTAATCCATTAAACCAAAGAAGGCACAATAAAAAATTTAGATAGAAAAAAATAATTACTTCCAGTTATAGGTTCTGATAAAATCTTAAGTAAGGAGGTTAGATTTAAAAATGGCATTCCAGGAAAAGGGGGCATGAGTAAAGAATAGCTATAAGTATGTCTGGGAGAGATGCTTGCTCTGGGATCCAGGATTAGAGGGATAGAAATGGGGGGAAGGGGGTGGGGAATTGGGAAAGCACATGGATACCACAGTGTAAAGAGGTTTGACAATATCTCTATTTCATTCAGAAGAAGTGGGAGGCTACTTCTGAGTATTTTTGGTGTAGAGATGAGACATATCAAAGGTCAATTATTACCACAGAAACAACTTTCCTCAATAGCAAAAAGGTGTGCTTTCAAAATGAAGAAAGACCATAGAGTTCAGGTCCATTTCCTTGACTCTTCAAGAAGCTTCTTTACTGTGATATGGCCAGAAGATAGAAAGCAGAGGGAATGAAGAGCATTCTTTCATGGCTGTTGCTAGAAAAAAAGGAAACTAACAAACAGGTCAGATACCCTTAACCCTGAGCACAGCCAGGGGATATACCAGAGCCAATGATTCTGATTATTTATTAATTGAGATTTTATCATTGATAGTTTTCTTCCAATTTTAAATAGAGAAGTAAATATCCTCCTAACTGTGTGAAAAACATATATGAGTAATGCTGGCGGTCTTGATCCGGCATCTAGAAGGGTTCAGCAATCTGGAGAAGGGGCTGTGCATAAATTAAATAAGAGTCTGGAGATGAAATATGATTTTGAAAGGCATTACAGGGAGTCAGAGAAAGACTTAGCTAAAGAAACTAAGACCTCCTTGTCTCAGGACCCCTTGCTTTTTATTAACACAATTTGTCCTAAAGTAAAGTGGAGATATACACATCAAATGGTAGGATTAGGTACAGAATCCATTGTCAGATTGGGAAATTACTCTGGTTATTCAGGTGTTTAGCCAACAGGAGGCAATAACATGTAGATTAAAATGCCCTGAGCAATCTGGCAGCAAGCAATCATCCTTTTCAGGTTTGGGGAAATGCCTTCAGCCATTCCCAACAGGCAATAACATATGTGATTCAGCCCTTGTTGAGTCCCCAAGTTCCATCAACCTTTAGATGAAACTCTTGCAATTCTGATATGCTAGAACTGGCTTCTAGAATATGAGCTTTATCTTTCAGAAGTATGTAATTTAGGAAATAAAATAATACAGGTGCAAAAATAAGTATCTCCTGCAATTTAAATGAGGTTGGTTTGAGCTACTTCCCAAGGGAGAATACATAGAGAGAGAGTATAGTCTGGCTATTTGTACAGACTATTTCTGCATAGGCTTTTGAGTTGGACAGATTTGGGGTTAAATCTACCTCTATAGTTTCCTAGCCATGTGACCTTGAACATGTGAGAACCAACAAAATTCAATTGCAGACCAGATTAAGTGTGTGTACCTCTGTCAAATAGTTTCTAAAAAAAAAGTGTTTGGCATATAGTAAATGCTCGAAAAATAAAAACTATCATTATCATCATCAGCAGCATCTTCAGCATCTTATTCTGACTCCAAGATACTATGGTTGCAATGAAATGCCATGTCAGTTTTATCTGTTGTTCTTTATGGACATCAGGATCCCTACATTAATCACTTCAGGGTGTTGTCTCTTCCTGGCCCAGTTCATAAAGAGAGATGCTTAACCCCATTTCTTCTGTTAAGACTTTTCCTGACAGCATAATCCCTCTTATCCAGTCACGCCTTCATGCTAACCTCCTTCCCCAACATCCTTTGCTCATTGTCAACTCCTAGTTTCATTGGAAAGCCTTCTATCCCTTCTTTCCTTAGCCAGATCCAAATTCTGCTATAAACAGAAACTGAGCCAGCTGCTGAGAGGAAGATAATTGGGACCCAGGTGCCCTAAGAGAGGTCTGCAAATTAGCAATGACAATGCCATTTATATTTTTGCCTGGCACAAAGTAAGAACTCTATGATTGTTGTTGTTATTGTTTACATTATTATTTCAATGTTTGTTGATCTTAACTAGTTAATTAATATGTTAACTTAAGTACAACTTTACTTCCAATGCAGAACTCTTTTGTAAGACTGGAGCATAATGAAAAGGGTAAAGCAGATAGGTAAAGTGGAAAGTAAATGTGCTTTCATAAAAATACTAGAGGCCTGGTACACAAAATTCATGCATGGGCAGTCGGACATCACTCTCACAATCCAGGACTGCTGGCTCCCAACTGCTTGCCTGCTTCTGCCTGCCAGCCTGATCACTCTCTAACCACTCCCCTGCCAGTCTGATTGATTCCTAACTGTTCCCCAGCCAGTCCAATTACCCCTAACTGCCCTCCCCTGCCAGTCGGGTTGCCCTTAACTACCCTCCCCTGCAGGCCTGGTTATCTCCAACTGCCCTCCCCTGCTGGCCTGGTACACCCCAACTGCCTTCCCCTGCAGGCCTGGGTCCCCCACAACTGCCCTCCTTCCTTGGCCTGGTTTTTCCAACTGCCCTCATCTGCTGACCTGGCCACTTCCAACTGACCTCCTCTACTGGCCTGGTCACCCCTAACTGCCCACAACTGTCCTCCCCTGCAGACCATCTTGTGGTGGCTATCTAGTGTCCACATGGGAGCAGCCATCTTTGACCACATGTGGGCAGCCATCTTGTGTCTTTGAGTGACAGTCAATTTGCATATTACTCTTTTATTAGATAGGATATTTATTTAATTGAATTCAGAGAAAGGAAGGAAGAGGAAAAGAAACATCAATGATGACAGAGAATAATTGATCAGCTGCCTCCTATATGCTCCCTACTGGTTATCAAGTCCACAACCTGGGCATGTGCCTTGACTAAGAATTAAACTCTGGCCTCCTGGTTCATGGGCTGATGCTCAACCACTGAGCCACACTGGTCAGACAAAGTAAATATGCTTTTAAATAGGCTTTTATTGATATATGTTAGGGGCATGATGTAATGAGCCAAATATTACAGTTCAAACAAACTCTAGTAAGTTTATTAGAGTCAAATCTCAGAGGTAATGGAAGAAATGAGGGAGCAAGATTAAATTAGAAGTTATCAAATAGATCCATAAAATAAATAAATAATAAATAGTAAACATAAACATTGAATAAATAAATCCATAAAGTACAGATATGCATGACTACATTCATTTTGCTTCTCACACACCAAAAACCTTTATTTAAGCCTGGTCACTTAGAGGATTCTCTAGTTCTGTTTAGAATGATTTATTTTTACTGCTCAGAGCTCCACAAACTATAAAACTATAAAATTATTCAAGAATGGTCAAAGACCAAGCTTCCAGAACAAATGGTGAAAAGGTTCTTGAGTGTCTGGCCATGATCTGAAACAGGTAAAAATGAGAATTCCTAAAATGTTCGTCTCTGAAGGAATAAGTCGCAAAGCACGGATGGTGGCGTCATCCTCCTCAGCATCACTCTGAGTGGCTGAAGAGCAAGGGCTTGGCCCATGAAGACTGCAGAGAGGCCACTGAACCAGAAGTCAGGGCTCCAGCATCGAACTACATTGTCTCAAACAAATTGTTGCATCTCTCTGGGCTTTGTTTCTGTGACTGAAATGAAGGGATTTGGCTTGGAGACTGTACCTTCCTCCCAGTTTTTGATTCTCTCTAGTCTGTGAAGCTAGGAAGATAGTTACCCTGAGAAGTAGGAGGAGCAGATATTGTAAGCATCCATATTTTCTGTGACTTTCTCTTTGTTTCTGCTACTTAGAAATTTGAGATTGATTTTGCTACCACAGGAACCATGGGAGTTTTAAACAAGGACATTGAAAAGCTTCAAAATAAAAAGGTGAGAAACAAAACAAGTGTATATGTATATGTATATGTATATGTATATGTATATGTATATGTATA
>JAAGEH010000304.1:35174120-35206809 GCA_011751065.1 Lasiurus cinereus
GTATATGTATATGTATATGTATATGTATATGTATATGTATATGTATAATGAACCCAGGATAACACAATCCAGGATCTTCTAATGAGATAATTGTGTGTGTGAAAAACAATGGAGTAAAACTGCATTTAGAATTGAGGAAACCATGTAGGAACAAATGAATGGAGGATGCATCACTTTCCCTAATTTCTGGATAATGCTAGTATCAGGAAAGAATAGTTAGAAAACAAAACTTAGCAAAACTTAGCAAAGGTAGTTTTACTCCATGGATACTGTGAATTAAATTGCTTTTATGTCTTTCCTCAAATTCCAAAATACATGAATCTGCAGAGGATAAATTGTAATACAAATTAAATTAGTACTTAAATATTGGCCCTTAAGCATTTTGAAATGTTATCATTGAGGGGAATAGCAAGAGTCCTCTTAAAATAATATGAAGATCTATCCTGATAAATATCAAGACATTATTCTTATTTTCTTCACAGTATGCCTTTAAATAAGAGTTAAAGAGGGTAGTGAATGATCACTGTAGTACATCTACTTTTTGATATGAACAAGTTTGTTATGTATAGGCATTATGACTAAGTCATCTGTCTTATATCTCCCAGTGTTCTTCTTTTGACAAATGTTGCTAATATACTGACTGAGAGAAGCAGAAGACAGACAACTGATTTGAGTTATAACTCTGCCACTTATTAGCTGAGAACTGAGTGATGTTGGACAATGTACTTTTACTCTTAGAACTTCAAATTCTGTATTTTTTAAACAGGCTATAATAATCCCCTTCTGATGGAGTTTTTGAGAAAACAGCACTAAAATATAATACATGCTCAATAAGTTACTTTTATCTTGTGGTAATGATTATTGTTTTTATAACCTATATGTACATGGTCCTGGGATATTTTAAAAATACATGTCAAAATGTTGTTTGAATATCCATTTGGAACTGTGTGTTCTAAGTAACTTAGAAAAGTTTAAACATGTGGGCAAAGCTGCTATTAATTACTGGAGCCAGGACATCGTTTTTGTCCAGGTAGGAAATGGGAATATCAGCAAGTCATCATTTCAGCTGCAATACAAGAATAAATAAAAATACCTTCCCAGCAGGGGAAGGTGGGTGGGAAGAAATCAACCAATGAATTTGTATGCATACATGCATAACCCTTGGACACAAACTCTCCAGAAGAGAGAGTGGTGGGAGGGGGGAGATGGAAGGAAGGAGAGTGGAATGGAAGAGGTTATGGGAGGGAAAAGAAGGAACTATGTAATACTTTCAACAATAAAGATTTTTTTAAAAAGACCTTCCCATGTAAACTGAGATTGTTAGCTATTTTCTTCCCTGGAGACATATGTAAATCTTGTATAAGCTGAGGACTGACTTCACATAGAGTAACACATAGATAGGGGCCAAGAACAACCAGGATCTTTTCATAGTTACACAGGCATTGCCAAGACAGATGAAATGCAGAGAACCCCCAAATGCATGACATTTTCGCCATAGGGCACTTACTAAGTACTGAAGCAGCAGGAAGCTGGAGTGGGCAGGAAAGAGTAAAATCTCCCAGTTTCACAATGCTTAGGCAGCAAAATTCCACTAGAGAGAGTTTTCTGTAACAAGCATACCATAGATCACAGTTCTCAAATTGTGGGTCGCGACCCCTTTGGAGGTTGAACGACCCTTTCACAGGGGTCGCCTAAGACCATCGGAAAACACATATTTCTGATGGTCTTAGGAACCGAAAACCACTCCTCTATCTGTCTCCATGCAGGTCCACCCACATGCAGATATGCCCACAAATGAGTACTCAGTGTGATGACATCATCACGCCAACCCCATCACATACACCCAGTACAAATACAGGTATATGTGACAGGGTTGGCGCCATAATGTACTTATGCATATGTGAAGAGAGCAGCTATTGTGTAGAAAGCAGCTGCTGTGTTGAAAGCAGCTTACTCTGTTAAAAGCAGCTACTATGTTGAAAGTGGCAGTATTGGAGGTAAAATGACATTTCATGAATTATAGTTACTGGTTAAATGTAAAATTATGTACTGTAAAATCATCAACTACTGCAAAAAGAAATCTGTACCATGGGAACTTAATCTGAATGCTGATCGGTCTTTTTATATTCAGCTGTGATTTATGTGAATATCCCCCCCCCTTGTGATAGTAACATGTATGTAAAAAAAAAACAAACCAGAAAATGGTAAATCGTAGGAAACTTTAATGAACTGTATTGACTGAACTATGCCATGTATCATCTTTTGTATTATTAAAGCTATTGTTACATATTATTTTCATTAGCAAACCATCCCATGACAAGGGTTGTGTAGAGAAGAATGGTGGCAAGTACCACAGACAAAACGTAGCAACCACTGAAGCTTCATATTTGGTGGCACTCAGCATCACCAGAGCTATGAAACCTCACACCATTGCTGAGGATTTACTGTTACCAGCGGTGAAAGACATTGTTCGAGTTATAATCAAAGACAAATTTGTCAAGAAATTGAGTGCAATTTCCTTATCTAACAACACTGTCCACAGAAGAATAGATGACATGTCTGCTGATATTCTTGATCAGGTAATCCTGTAAATTAAATCTGCTCCACTTCCAATATTTAGTATCCAGTTTGATGAATCTACAGACATTGCAAACTGTTCACAGTTACTGGTTTACGTGAAGTGTATTAATGATGAAGACTTTACAGATGAGTTTCTTTTTTGCAAACCTCTTGAAAAGACAACTACTGCACGTGATGTTTTTGACATAGTTGGTTCTTTTCTGAAAGAGCATAAGATCTCTTGGGGAAAGGTTTGTGGCGTTTGCACAGATGGTGCTCCAGCTATGCTAGGATGGCGATTAGGATTTCAATGTTTGGAACTGAATGAGTCACCAAAAGTCATCAGAACTCACTGTATTGTTCATCAGCAAATATCAGCAATGAAAACACTGCCACAAGAGTTACAAGTAATGAAAAGCGTCATAAGTTCTGCCAATTTTTTAGCGATAAAAGTGAACTGCAGAAAATAGCTTACTTAGTTGACATCTTTGCCATCTTTAGTAAGTTAAATTTATCACTGCAAGGACCAAATGCAACATGCCTCGATTTGTCTGAAAAGATCTGATCATTGCAAATGAAACTTCAGCTTTGGCAAAAAAAAATGGATGAAAATAAAATTTATATGTTGCCTACCTTATCTGCTTTCTTTGAGGAACATGACATTGAACCAGAAAAAAGGATTATGATGACAATTTCTGTGAAAGAACACTTGCACATGCTTGCAGATGAAATTTCATCATACTTTCCAAATTTATCTGACACCCCATTTGCAACTGCTGGAAGTCCATTCACAGTCAAAGTTGAAGTTGTTTCTGAGACAGCACAAGAGGAGTTCATTGAACTTATTAACAGCAATGCATCGATAACTGATTTCTCTACAATGCCAGTTACAATTCTGGATCAAGTGTTTGCAGTCATATCCTGTTCTGTCTGAGACTGTGTTGTGCCTTCTTCTTCCATTTCTAACAACATATTTTTGTGAAACAAGGTTTTCCAGATTGTTGGTTATCAAGTCTAAATACAGAAGTAGACTTATTATGGAAGATGATCTTCATTGTGCTCTTGCAAAGACTGCCTCAAGAATTTATGATCTGGTGAGAAAGAAGCAATCTCAATCTTCACACTGACATTGGCTTTTTATGCATACTGTCCCAAAAACGTAGCAATGCAGTTTACTGTTGTTATATTAAGATTGTTACCCATGCTGAGACAGGTTTGGCTCAGTGGATAGAGCGTCAGCTTGCAGACTGAAGGGTCCCAGGTTCGATTCTGGTCGGGGGCATGTACCTTGCTTGCGGGCACATCTCCAGTGCGGGGCGTGCAGGAGGCAGCTGATCGATGTCTCTCTCTCTCATCGATGTTTCTGACTTTCTATCCCTCTCCCTTCCTCTCTGTAAAAAATCAATAAAATAAAAAATAAAAAAAAGATTGTTACCCATGCTACACCATGCTTCAAGGCAAAATTTCATTTATTTGTAATTAGAAATAAATATTTCACAATATATAATTGAGAAGGTGAACCCCTATTTTGTAAAACTACTGTCTGGAATGCTATGCTGTTTTTTTTTTTTGTTTTTGTTTTTGTTTTTGTTTTTTTAAGATGGTCTTTTATTCTTAAAAAAAAAACACAATAATAATAACTTTGCTTTCTAGCCTGCTTGAATAATGAGGAAGATAAACTTAGCTGTCTGACCTTGTAGGCCAGAGACTAGATCTGCCCATAATTTCAATGCCATAGCAGGTGCATTTTTTAATTGGATAGAACTGTGTTGTTTTCAAGGCCAGCATCGAGATAACCACTAAGTGCACATAGGGCTGGCTCTTTAATAAAAAAAGGAAGTTCTGCTGGTAGCCTTGCTTAGAATTTGAATTCATTTTCTCTAAGCTCACTGGTGAATAAAGTGTGACTCCAAATTCTCTGAGCATTGCTTAATTTATTCCTATTCTCTGTAAAATTATTGTTCCCTGAGATACTGGGAAAACCAACCCATGCTTGGCTTTTTAGCCTCTGATGAGTGGACTGGGTTTGGGGCCTGGGGTTGCTGAACAGGCCTCTAGGAGGTGCCACTCTGCTAAATTAGAAGAATTAAACCAGGGGACTCTGGACACCCCTGGACCTCAAGCCAGGACCCAGCCGGCATCTGAAAAGAGTGGATGGACACTTCTCAACCTATCAATGGAATCAGTAAAGTAGGGGCCCCATCAGTTCAGGCCACTCCAAGTGAGTGGAAGGGAGAGCTTGATCACCTCCCTGGAAGCCATACGACTTCCTTAGGAATTGGGTGGATTGTTGTTTAAACTCTGAGTGAATGATGGGTGAAAGTGTGTGAGTGTGAAGGGGAAGGGCCTGCCCTTTTTTCTATTTTGTGTGGCTCCACGACTTTGGTTACAGAGTCCGAGTGGGCCCCACCCTTCAGTTCCATGATTCATCTTACGGCATAAAGGTGACTCACCCCCACGTGGAGGTGACCAGGCCTGGGGTTTATATGACAAAACCTTAGCTAAGACAAATCTAAGCTCCCAAGAGACGTAACTAGGTGAGCATCTGAGTGAGGATCTGTGAAAACAGGTCACCCCCTCCCTTGTCTGTCTTGTGCCACAGATCATCATGGGGTAGGGACAGAGTAAACCCACTGTTCTCAATTGCATGTTGAAAATTTTTTTAAAGGGATTTGATGGGGATTATGGAATTAAAATGAATTCTGAAACACTGAGGAAATTCTGTGAAGTGGAATGGCCAGACTTCAGGGTTGACTGGCCCTCGGAAGGCTCTTTAGATGAAGAATTGGTCAGAGTGGTCTGAAATGTAGTCACAGGAGACCCTGGACACCCAGATCAGTTTCTCTACATAGACAGCTGGTTAGAAATTGCTCAAACCTTGCCACCTTGGGTCCAATTCTGTGTGTGTAACAAGGGACAGAGTAAGGTTTTAGTAGCAGAAGCCTGATGAAAGTCCAGCAGCTTTCTATGAGAGACTGTGTGAGGCATAATGGATCTACACTCTCTTTAACCTTGAGGCCCTGGAAACTCAAACCATGGCGAATGCTGCTTTTGTAGGCCAAGCCCAGCCTGACATCAGGCGAAAATTACAGAAGCTGGAAGAGTTTGCAAGAAAAAATGCTAGTGAACTGCTGGAGATAGCCAATAATGTTTTCATCAACCAAGACAGGGCAGCAAGAAAGGAGGAAGAAAAGAGAGGCCAATGTAATAGCAGCAGCTATCAGAGGTTCAGGCCCCCAGACAGCCCAACAAGGGAACCAAAGAGATAGATCAGGAGGGAAAGGAGGAGCAAGCCTGAGACGGGACCAGTGTGCCTATTGTAAAGAGACAGGGCACTGGAAAAATGAATGTCCCAAACAACAAAGCAAGAAAACAGGGCCCCCTTTTCCACCTAGTCGCTATCAACCAGAGCCACCTGAAGCAGACCTTATTGGGCTGGCAGCAGCTGACTCTGACTAGGAGAGACAGGGCTCTTTTCAGCTGAGCCCCTACGAGCCCATGGTCAGAATGAAAATTGGGGGCCAGACTGTGGACTTTATGGTTGATATGGGAGCGGAGCACTCAGTAGTCACACAGAAAGTAGAGCCTCTCTCAGGAAAGGAGGTCACCATTATTGGAGATACTGGAGCCCAGCCCTGTAGACCATTCTGCTGGCCTCGCCAATGCCAACTTGGTGGGGCCACCGAGTAATTCATGAATTCCTGTACTTGCCAGATTGTTCAGTACCTTTGATAGATAGAGACCTTTTAGCCAAAATGGGGGCAGAAATCACTTTTGCTCCAAATGGCTCAGCACAGCTTCACCTAAGTGAGGAGACTTCTCCAATGATCCTATCCTTAGCAGTGCCCCGGGAGGAAAAAATGAAGACGTTATGCCCCTCAGTCAAAGGCCTCAGCTTTAGAGCCTGAGTTAGAGGAAGAATTTCTGCTGGTCTGGGCAGAAGGAAATCCCCCTGGCCTGGCCAAAGACCATGCCCTGATAGAATTGACTTAAAGCCTGGAGCACAACCTGTCAAAATCCGCCAATATCCAATTCCACAGGAGGTACACCTAGGAATTCAGGTCTACTTAGATGGGTTACTTCAGTGGGAACTCCTTAAAAGATGCCAATCACCATGGAATACTCCCCTCTTGCCTGTCAAAAAGCCTGGGTCTAATAACTACCACCCAGTACAGGATTTATGGCTGTTAATGAAGTTGTTATAACCTTGCATTCAGCGCTGCCAAACCCCTACACTCTTGTGGGACTCATCCCATTAGAAGTAGAATGGTTTACATACCTAGATCTGAAAGATGCCTTTTTCTGCCTCTGATTATCCCCCATCAGCCAGTCCCTTTTTGTTTTTGAATGGGAAAACCCAACTACAGGGGCTAAGGAGCAGTTCACCTGGACCAGACTTCTACAAGGATTAAAAAACTCCCCTATTCTCTTTAGTGGAGCACTAGCATCTGATCTATATAAGTTCCCAGTATAGGACTTGGGGTGTGTTCTACTCTAGTATGTAATGACCTCCTACTGTACACGAGCTCAGTGCTGGGAGGGGACATGAGCCCTCCTGAGACTGTTAACTGAAATAGGTTACAAAGTGTCCAAGAAAAAGACACAGATTTGTCAGAAGGAAGTCAAGTAGGCTTCCAAATAACCCAAGGGAAACGAAGGCTAGGGACTGAAAGAAAGAAGGCAGTATGTGCCGTCCCAGTCCCTAGCATCCGGCAGCAGATTCGGGAATTCCTGGGAGCAGCAGGGTTCTGTGAAATCTGGATCCCAGGGTTTTCAGATCTGGCCAAGTCTCTCTATGAAGCTTTAAAAAGGGAAGAGAAGGCATCCATTCAATGGGGCCCTGAACAGGAGAAAGCCTTCATTGGCATAAAGGCAAAGCTCATACAGGCCCTAGCACCAGAGCTACTAGATGTGACATGGGACTTTAATCTCTTCATACATGAGAATAGCAGGGTAGCCGTAGGAGTGCTAAACCATGAGTTTGGACCTTGGCAAAGACCAGTAGCCTATCTCTCCAAGCAGATTGACCCAGTTGCCTCCAGAGGCCCCCATGTTTCAGAGCCCTTGCAGCCATGGCATTATTAGTCCAAGAAGCAGGTAAGCCCCTAAAGGATCCGGGCTTAGTTCACAGATGGCAGTAGCTTCTTAGATAAAGCAAAAAGGCAGGCTGGGTATGGAATGGTATTAGACTTTGAGACAATTAAAGCACAGGCCCTGCCTGAAGGAGGGCAGAACTTTGGGCCTTCGCCAGAGCCTTAGAACTTGGTAAGGATAAGTGTGCCAATATCTACACTGATTCACGTGATGCCTTCACTACCCTGCATATTCATGGGGCTATATACAAGGAAAGGGGGATTTTAATGGTGAGAATAAAGGAATCAAAAATCAAAATGAGATTTTAAAGTTACTAGAAGCAGTTTGGGAGCCTAAAGAATTTGCTGCCATTCATTGCAAAGGTCACCAGAAAGAGGAAGACTCAGTGTCAGAAGGAAACCAGTGTGCTGACACCACAGCAAAGCTGGCTACCAAAGAACAAGCAGCACCGGCCTGGATCATGTTGGCCCCAGAATTACCTGAACCTCCAAGGTACATGCTGCAGGAGAAGGAATGGGCCCAGCAAGAAGGGGGCAAAAGAACAAAAGAAGGCTGGTGGATACTCCCAGATCGTAGGGTCTATGTCCTAGAACAGTTAGCCCATAAGGTAATCCTCCAGCAGCATGAACTTACTCATTCAGGAAAGACTGCTCTAGAAGCTTTGTTAGGCAGATACTACCTAATTGCCCGTCTTCCCTCCTTGTGTGCCTCAGTTTTTTCAGCATTGCCTCCTCTGTGTGTAGAACAATGCCAAACAGGGTCCTATGGGACCAATAGGAGTTCAGCGCTGTAGGCAAACTTCCTTTCAGACTTAGAAGTAGACTTTACATAAGTAGGGCCTAGCAGAGGAAATAAATAGCTACTAGTCTTTATTTACACTTTTTCAGGCTGGGTCAAGGCATAGCTCACTCGCACAGAAAAGGCAAGATAAGTTACTAAGGCATTGCTAAAGGACATAATTCTGCGGTACAGAATGCCTCTGACCATAGGGTCTGATAATGGCCCAGCCTTTGTAGCAGAAATAGTACAACAGGTAACTAAGGCTTCAGGAATTAGATGGAACATACAGTTTATAGGCCTCAGAGTTCAGGGAAAGTAGAACACATGAACCGGACTCTAAAGCAGGCTATGGCTAAGCTATGCCAAGAGACAACCCTACTCTGGACAGATATCTTGCCTCTTGTACTGCTGCAGGTACAATGTGCCCTGAGGGCCAGGGTAGGTTTCTCTCCTTTTGAAATTCTGTATGGTAGACCCCCTCTCTTAATTTGGCCAAAGGGAGATTTGGGAGAAATAGGAAACTTAGAAATCCAGAAGCAACTACAAGGACTTGGAAAAACTGTCTTTGAGGTACACAGATGGGTTACTGATTCAATACCCATCTCTCTAGGAACAGCTATACATCCTTATAAACCTGGAAACCAGGTTTGGGTAAAAGTCTGGAAAAAAATGAGCCCCTTAACAATTGAGAAGGGATCCTATCCACTCATACTAACCACTCACATAGCTCTCAAGGTTACAGGACTGAACAACTGGATTCACCTCTCCCAGGTGAAAGCAGCCCACCAGCCAGCAATGAAGGTGACCTCTGACCAGAAACACCCTCTGGGGGTCACCCTCAAGAAGACAATGGACCGGGCTAATCAACCTGCTCCAAGGAATTCTTTAATCTGCTGAATTCTTCCTTACACTAATCTTTCTTATCTTCTCTTAAAGGCAAAATGCTTTGGTATTTCTGGATAATCATTGTTTTTATCTTTCTAATAATTCTGATTTTGTCTTTTTATGAGTGCCACCAGAACCCAAAGTAGTCCCAGGAGGAGAACTCTTCTGCCCTTGCTGGAACATAGAAGCACCATAAAATTATTACTTCCTACACAGCAAAGGAACAAGATAAAGCTAAGGCTAATAGATTTACTGTTATGTAATATCTTAATCTCAACCACTCTCAGGTCTACACTCTGCCTCTTGAAAGCCTCCTGAGTCCTCACTATCTCTACTGAACACTTAATCTCACCCTCTCCCTCTTAAAAGAGCAGTCCAGCTCCTTATAACACTTGGCATTACAGCAGGGGTTAGCACTGGAATAGGGGGACTGGCAACTTCCCTCTCCTACTATCAGAGCCTATCCAAAGACCTTGCTGACAGCTTAGAAGAAATAGCTCAAAGTATTGTTGCAGTACAGGATCAGACTGACTCACTGGCAGGTATTACTCTCCAGAATCAAAGAGGACTAGACCTTCTCACAGTGGAGAAAGGGAGGCTGTGCCTGTTCCTTGAGGAATAATGCTGTTTTTATGCTAACGAATCTGGTATTGTAAAGGATGGGGCTAAGAAACTAGCTGATAGAACTTCAAAACTAAGACAGGAATTATATGAGACATGGGCTAAATGAGGAGGAGGCAGGGAGAGAGGGGAGGGGAGCCTGGAAATAGCTCCTTCCATTGACAGGACCACTGTTAATGCTACTCATAGCCATAACCCTAGGACTATGTCTTCTAAATCTGTTAACTCGCTTTATCTCATCTCATCTAGATGCCTTTAAACTTCAAATGGTCCTACAGAAGAATTCCCTACAAACCTCTCCAAGAGGAAGAAATGGGATGTTACCTTGGACATTGTCCCTTTTCAGCAGGAAGTAGTAAAAGATTGTTTGACACCTCTGTTCACTGAAACATCCTGTGGTTATTGTACCACAAAGCTGAAAAGCTTGTGAGACAACGGTGTGGGGGGTGTTGGGGGGAAGGAATGAGATGGCTAACCCCTATTTTGTGAAACTACTGTTTGGAATTCTCTGCTGTTATTTTTTAGACGGCCTCTTATTCTAAAAAAATAACTTTGCTTTCTAGCTTGCTTTAGCCTGCTTAAATAATGAGGAAGATAAACTTAGCTGAGTGACCTTGTAAGCCAGAGACTAGATATGCCCATAATTTCAACGCCATGGCGGGTGCATTTTTTAATTGGATAGAACTGTGTTGTTTTCAATGCCAGCAATGAGATAACCACTAAGTGCACATAAAGCTGGCTCTTTAATAAAAAGTTAAGTTCTGCTTAGAATTTGAATTCATTTTCTCTAAGCCCACTGGTGAATAAAGTGGGACTCCAAATTCTCTGAGCATTGATTTATTCTGATTCTCTGTAACATAATTACATATTGTTTTTGTGATTAATCACCAAGCTTTAATTATGTTCAATTTGTAACAATGAAAATACATCCTGCATATCAGATATTTACATTATGATTCATAAAAGTAGCAAAATCACAGTTATGAAGTAGCAGTGAAAATAATTTTATGGTTGGGGGTCACCATAACATGAGAAACTGTATTAAAGGGTCACAGCATTAGGAAGGTTGAGAACCACTGCCATAGATCTTGAGACATTCGCTATAAGTAGACTGAATTTAAACAAGCCCTTACATAGAAATCTGATTAGATTGAGATGAGTAACAATTCAATCCAGCTGTTAAACAAAAGAAAGGGTAAGAACTCCCTGGCAAACTCATACAATTTAACAAAAGGAAGATAAACAACCCAATCAAAAATGGGCAATGGACCTAAATAGATACTTATCAAAAGAAGACATAAGGAAAGCCAAGAGATGTATGAAAACATGTTCAAAGTCACTAATCATCCAAGAGATGCAAATCAAAATAACAATGCAGTACCATCTCACACCTGTCAGAATGTCTATCATCAACAAATTAACAAATGACAAGTGTTGGCGAGGATGTGGAGAAAAAGGAACCCTCGTGCACTGCTGGTGGTAATGCATACTGGTGCAGCCACTGTGGAGAACTGTATGGAGTTTCATCAAAAAACTAAAAATGGAACTCCCATTTGACCCAGTGATCCCACTTCTTGAAATATATCATAAGAAACTAGAAACACCAATCAGAAAGGATATATGCAGCCCTATGTTCATAGCGGCACAATTTACAAGAGCTTAGATTTGGCAATAGCCTAAGTGCCCATCAGCAGATGAATGAATTAAAAAACTGTGACACATCTACACAATGGAATATTATGCTGCAGTAAAAAAAAAGGAATTTTTATTTTTATCATTTGCAGCAGTATGGATGGAACTGGACTGGAGAGCATTATGCTAAGCAAAATAAGCCATTCAGAGAAAGATAAATATCATGTGATCTCACTCATTTATGCAATATAATGAACAAAAACAGATCCAGAGACAGAGAAGCCTCTTTCAGACCATCAAACCTCAAAAGGAAGGTAGGGAAAGGTGGGGGTAAGGGAGAGAGATCAACCAAAGGACTTGTATGCATGCATATAAGCATAACCAATGGACACAGACACCATTGATGTGAGGGCATGAGTGAGGGATAATGGGGGATAAGGACACATATGTAAAAAAAAGTGCCTTCCCTGCTGGGAAACAGGAGTGCCAAGCAGAATAATAGTGGAAGTGAAGGACCATTCTATTTTTCTTCTTTTTTTTATTTTTCCTGTTTTTTTTTTAATTTTTAATTTTTTATTTTTCATTTTCACATGTTTTAATTAAAAGAATATTTTTTTTCTTTCCACCTCAATTGATTTTACCTTTATAATTATTACATTGTTGTTTTAAACTAGTATTATTAATTACTACTAGTACCTAACCATTTTGGGAAAAAAAAACACAAGTGTCATTTTGTTTTCTCTTTATTTTATTTCAGGATTAGAGTTCTACATTCTAATTTCATCTTTCCTTTAGCATAATTTTACTCCAACTCAACTCTACCTTTATGCCAACACTTTCCTCCTAACTTTCCCCATTTTGTTGTCTTGTTTTTCTTTCCCTTTTCCAACTTTAGATTCTCCCTATTTTTCTCTTTCCTGGTTAAAATTTCATCCCATTTATATATCTAATTTCAAATCCCCTACTACAAGTCCACACAAACCTCTCTCTTCTTGTCCTCACTAGCCAAAAAGTTGTTCTTTCTCTATGTCCTTTTGTTGCTATTTGCCTGAAAAGTGATTATATTGATTTTTTGAAATTTTTTTGTGAGACTGTTTTGGTTTATTCTACTTGTTTTATTTTGGTTTTTGCTTGCTTTGTTTTCTACCTCCCTCTTCCCTCACCTCCCTCAATACCAGTTGCTATTTGCAATTTGCCTTAATCTCTAGGTACTGGTTGCTGGCCTTTATTGGGATTAGTGACTGTTCTATTGGAGTTGTCTCCTGACATCTATATTTTGTTCCTCTTTTTTCTCTTATACACTTTCCTTTCTCTCTGACTTTTTTCTCTTCCTCTTTCCTACTCCTTCTTCTCCTTTTTATTTTCTTATTTTATTTTATTTTATTGTTCATTTATTTATCTTTTTTTTTCTCACTCTCCCAATTTGATTTTGGCATTTCTTTCTTTTCTTCTTTCCTCATTATCCTCTTCTTCTTTCTCTATTTACCCCTAATTTGTCCTTCATTGGTGTTCACCTTATTTGTGATTATTAACATCTTGAATACATTCCTACTCAGTGCCTTGTGTGCTGTACCTGGTAGTGTTCTAGTTTGTGCCTTTCAATCAACGTAGGAGAGAGAAATACATAACCAGACACCCGGAGAAGAAAGACCATGGGCAGAAAAAGAAACAGCCCACATAAGACAGAAAGGCAGGTTTCACCAGAAAAGGAAGTAAATGAAATAGAACCAGAAAAAAGCCTACCAGAGAAAGAGTTCAGAGAAATGATCACAATGTGGTTGAAAAGAATGGAAGACAAATTTGACAATATGAGTAAGAGCCAAGAGGAAATGAAGAAGAACCTAGAGGAGATGAAGAAGCAGCAAGAAGAAATGCAGAATAATCAAGAAGAAATGAAAAATGACATCACTGCTATAAAGAACTCAATAGAAAGCATCAAAAGTAGACTAGAAGAAGCAGAGGACCACATCAGTGAGCTAGAAGGCACGGTAGGAAAAAATACCCAAGTTCAGCAGCTTCCAGAAAAAAAAGTTAAAAAGCAAGAGGAGAGTCTAAGGGAACTTTGGGATAACATGAAACAAAACAACATCTGCATAATTGGGGTCCCAGAAAGAGTGGAAACTGAACAAGGATTAGAGAACATGTTTGAAGAAATAATGACAGAAAATTTTCCTAATATAGAAAAGAAAAAACCCACACAAATCCAAGAAGCTCACAGAGTCCCAAGCAAAATGAACCCCAACAAACCGACACCAAGGCACATTATAATTAAATTGGCAAACACTGACAACAAAGTAAGAATCTTAAAAGCAGCCAGAGAGAAACAGAAAGTTACCTACAAAGGAACCCCCATAAGACTAGCTACTGACTTCTCAACAGAAACTCGTCAGGCCAGAAGGGAATGGAATGAAATATACAAAGTCATGCAAAGGAAGGGTCTGAATCCAAGAATACTGTACCCTGCAAGACTCTCAATCAAAATTGAAGGTGAAATCAGAAGCTTCACAGACAAAAAAGGACTAAGGGAATATATTACCACCAAACCAGCAATGCAAGAAATGTTAAAAGGTCTGCTGTAATAAAAAGAAAGAGGAAGCGAAGAAGGAACTCGGGGGTTAGGACTAAAAATGGAAACAGATAAGTACTTATCAATAATAACTTTAAATGTAAACGGATTAAATGCTCCAATCAAAAGACATAGGGTAACCAATTGGATAAGAAAACATGATCCATATATCTGCTGTCTGCAAGAAACCCACCTTAGGAAAAGAGATGCACACAGATTGAGGGTGAAGGGATGGAACATGGTATTTCAGGCAAACGGAAATGAAAAAAAAGCTGGGGTTGCAAATCTGACAAATTACATCTCAAAGTGAAGGACATAACAAGAGATAAAGAAGGACACTTCATAATACTAAAGGGAACAATCCAACAAGAAGAAATAACTCTGGTAAACATATATGCACCCAATATAGGAGCACCTAAATACATAAAAAAACTCTTGGAGGATATTAAGAGAGAGATTGACAGCAATACAATCATAGTAGGAGACTTTAATACCCCACTGTCACCACTGGACAAATCCTCTAAACAAAAAATCAGGAAAGAAACATCAATCCTAAATGACTCACTAGAACAGATGGAATTAATTGATATCTTCAGAACATTTCACCCCAAAGCCACAGAATATACATTCTTCTCCAGTGCACATGGGTCATTTTCAAAGATAGATCATATGTTGGGTCATAAGAAAAGTCTCTTCAAATTGAAGAAGATAGAAATCATATCAAGCATTTTCCAGACCACAGTGGCATAAAACTGGAAATCAACTATAATAATAACAATAGAAAGAAATCAAACACATGGAGACTAAACAGCATGCTATTAAACAACGACTGAGTAACTAGTGAGATCAAGGAAGAAATAAAAAACATCATGGCAACAAATGACAATAACAACAAAACAATATAAAATTTATGTGACACAGTGAAAGCAGTCTTGAGAGGGAAGTTCATAGCCCTACAAGCCTACTGCAAAAAAACAGGAAACAATGGTAATAAATTCCCTAAACCTACAACGCAAAGAGCTAGAATGAGAGCAACAAGAAAAGCCCAGTGTACTCAGAAGGAAGGAAATAGTGAAGATCAGAGCGGAGATAAACAACTTGGAGACCAAAGAAACAATTCAAAAGATCAACAAAACAAAGAGCTGGTTCTTTGAAAGGATAAACAAGATTGATGGACCCCTAGCCAGGCTCACCAAGAAGCAAAGAGAGAAGACCCAAATAAACAAAATCAGAAATGAAAGAGGAGAAATAACAACAGAACCTGTGGAAATACAAAGGATTGTTAAAAAATACTATGAACAACTATATTCCAACAAATTGGACAACCTGCAAGAAATGGACATGTTCCTAGAAAAATATAACCTTCCAAAACTCAATGAGGAGGAAACCCAACATCTCAATAGTCCAATAACTATGGAAGAAATTGAAGCAGTAATCAAAAAGCTTCCAGCAAATAAAAGCCCAGGTCCAGATGGCTACTCAGGAGAGTTTTACCAAACATTCAAGGAAGAATTAAAACCTATCCTCCTCAGACTATTCAAAAACATTCAAGAAGAAGGAACACTTCCAAAAACCTTCTATGAAGCCAGCATCACCCTAATACCAAAACCAGATAAAGACAACACAATGAAAGAGAATTATAGGCCAATATCTCTCATGAACATAGATGCCAAAATCCTAATCAAAATTCTAGCAAACCAGATCTAGCAGTACATCAGAAAGATCATACACCATGACCAAGCAGGATTCATCCCAGGAACGCAGGGATGGTACAATATCCACAAATCAATAAATGTGATACATCACATCAACAAATTGAGAGATAAAAATCACATAGTCATATCAATTGATGCAGAAAAAGCATTTGACAAAATCCAACACCCTTTCTTGATAAAAACTCTCAGCAGAGTGGGAATAGAAGGATCATACCTCAACATCATAAAAGCCATATATGATAAACCCACAGCTAACATCATACTCAATGGGCAAAAACTAAAACCATTTCCCCTAAGAACAGGAACAAGACAGGGATGCCCATTCTCTCCTCTCCTGTTCGACATACTACTGTAAGTCTTAGCCATTGCAATTAGACAAGAAGAAGAAATAAAAGGCATCCAAATTGGAAAAGAAGAAGTAAAGCTGTCCTTATTTGCAGATGACATGATATTGTACATAAAAAACCCAAAGGACTCCATTCCAAACTAATTGACTTAATTAATGAATTCGGCAATGTAGCAGGATACAAAATTAATGCTAAGAACTCTGTGGCATTTCTATACACTAATAGTGAAATTATAAAAGGAGAAACTAAAAAAGCAATCCCATTTACCATCACACCAAAAAAATTAAGATACCTAGGAATAAACCTAACTAAAGAGGTAAAAGACCTATATGCATAAAACTACAGGACACTGAAAAAAGAGTTAGAGAAGATGTTAACAGATGGAAGAGCATACCATGCTCATGGATTGGGAGAATCAACATCATTAAAATGTCCATACTACCCAAAGCAATCTACAGATTCAATGCACTACCCATTAAAATACCAACGACATATTTCACAGACCTAGAAAGAATTCTTCATGGATTCATCTGGAACAAAAAAAGATGAGGAAAGCTACAGCAATTCTGAGAAAGAAGAATAAAGTAGGTGGGATCTCAATACCAGATTTCAAGCTATACTACAAAGCAACTGTTCTCAAAACAGCCTGGTACTGGCACAAGAACAGACATATAGACCAATGAAATAGATTAGAGAACCCAGATATCCACCCAAACCACTATGCTCAACTAATATTTGCCAAAGGAGGCATGAACATTCAATGGAGCCAAGATAGCCTCTTCAATAAATGGTGTTGGGAAAATTGGACAGATACATGCACAAAAATGAATCTGGACCACCAACTTATACAAAAATAAACTCAAAATGTATACAGGACTTAAACATTTGAAGGGAAACTATAAAAATACTAGAGGAATCCACAGGCCGCACAATCTCAGATATATGCCGAAAGAACTTCTTCACTGATACTGCTCCAAAGGCAATTGAAGCTAAAGAAAAAATAAACAAATGGGACTACATCAAAATAAAAAGCTTTTGTACAGCAAAAGAAACCATCAACAAAACAACAACAAAGATCACTGTATGGGAGAACATATTTGCAAATGTTATCACTGATAAAGGTTTGATCTCCAAAATCTACAGCTAACTTATACAACTTAATAAAAGGAAGATAAACGATCCAATAAAAAAATGGGCAAGGGACCTAAATAGAACCTTTTCGAAAGATGACAGAAGGAAGGCCAAGAGACACATGAAAGGATGTTCAAAGTCACTAATCATCCAAGAGATGCAAATCAAAACGACAATGCGATACCATCTTACACCTGTCAGAATGGCAATCATCAACAAATCAACAAACGACAAGTGTTGGCAAGGATGCAGAGAAAAAGAAACCCTTGTGCACTGTTGGTGGGAATGCAGACAGGTGCAGCCACTGTGGAGAACAGTATGGAGTTTCCTCAAAAAACTAAAAATGAATCTCCAATTTGACCCTGTAATTCCACTCTTAAGAATTTATCCTAAGAAATTACAAACACCAATCAGAAAGGATTTATGCACCCCTATGTTCATAGCAGGACAATTTACAATAGCTACAATTTGGAAACAGCCTAGGTGCCTGTCAGCAGATGAGTGGATCAGAAAACTGTGGTACATCTACACAATGGAATTGTATGCTGCCATTAAAAAGAAGGAATTCTTACCATTTGCAGCAACCTGGTTGGAACTGGAGAGCCTTATGCTTAGTGAAATAAGCCAGTCAATGAAGGAGAAGCATCACATGATCACACTCATTTGTGGATAACAAAGAACATTATAAACTGATGAACAAAAGGATAGACACAGAGACAGTAAAGCTTCAAACAGACTGTGAAATTACAGCAGGAAGATTAAAGTTAGGTGAGGTAGATAAGAGATACATCAAAGGACTTGTAGGCATGCATATAAGCATAACCAATGAACATAGACACTGGAGGGTTGGGGTATGCCTGGGAGGGAGGGGGGGCAATGGGAGATATGTATAAAAAATTAATAAAAAAAATAAATAAAATAAATAAAAAAAGAAGATAACACAGAATTACAATCTATAAAAAATTAAAATAGGAGGCCTAGAACTAAACATATAAAATATCTAAAATTAAGAACTCATGGGTGAATTTGATAGTAGACCAGAAGTAGAAGACAGAATTAATGAAATCAAAAATAGGTCAATGAAAACTTCTAAACTTAAGCACTGAAGCTAAAAAAAAGTGGGGGTAGGGGAAGCTGTAGGGGGCTCTGACCAGTGGCTCACTCAGTTGGTTAGAGTGTTTTCCCATAAACTGAAAAGTTGCAGGTTGGATTCCTCATCAGAGCACATACCTAAGTTTTGGTTTGATCCTCGTCAGACATGTATGGAAGGCAACTGATCAATGTTTCTCTCACTCTCTCCCTCTTTCTCCCTCTCTCTCTTTCTTGCCCTTCCTCTTTCTAAACATATTTTTGAATGAGTATTTTTTAAAAATAATAAAAGTAATGATAAAAATAAAGGACAAAAGATGAAAATAATAGAATAAAATATAACATATATGTGGAACAAAGTCAAAACATATAACTGAAGTAGGAGAAGAATCAGAGAGAGACATAATGGAAAGGAACAACACTGGCAACAAACAATTGCACAATATCATGTGATTAATACTTTTTGTTAATATTGTTAATTATGTAAAATACATTAATTTTTAACATTAAAATGACCTTGCATGCACATATATTCCTACCCTTATAATAGCCTATAGCAATAAATTGAGACAAAAAAACAACAAGCATAATTAATGTTATTTAGTATGTTAGAAAAATGATAACTGTATGGAGAAAACAGTAGAGAAGAAGAGGATTGTGATGTTAAACAGCATAGTCGGAGTGTTGTGGAGGCCTTATTCAGAAGTGGCATGGAAGCAAAGGCTTGAAAAGTGTGGGTTTGGCAGGTATATGCATATTAATAGAAGAACAGCCCAAACAGAAAACAGCAAGCGCAAAGGCCCTGAGGTGAAAACACACTTAATGTGTTCAAGGAGAAGCAAGAAGGCCAAAGTGGCAGGAGGGACAAGAAAGCAGGAGATGAGGATTTAGAAGTAACAGAGGAGTTGATAGGCTATGTTAAAATTTGGGTTCTTACTCTCAGTTGGAAGGAATTTATCAATGTGCCTACATCTCAAAAATACGGTTGAGTGCCTGGCCAATGTTGCTCAGTGGTTGAGTCACAACCTATGAACCAGGAGGTCATGGTTTGATTCCTTTTCAGGGCACATGCCAGGGTTGTAGGCTCGATCCCCAGTGGGGCCATGCTGGAAGTAGACAATCAATGTTTCTTTCTCATCATTGATATTTCCATCTCCCCTTCTACCTTCCTCTCTGAAATCAATAAAAATATATTTTTAAAAAATACAGTTGAGTGAAATGCACAGGTTGCAAAATAATTATTGTACAGTGTGATGCCATTCCTATAAATTTTTAAACATTCAAAACCATACCACTCTTTTTTTTTTTTAATTCTCACCTGAAGATATGCTTAGAGAGAGGAAGGGAAAGAGAGAGAGGAAATGAGTTAGCTCCCTGACTGGGGATCAAACCCACAACACAGGCATGTGCCCTGACTGAGAATCAACCAGCAACCTTTCAGTGCCAGGAATTATAGGGAGCTGTTATAGGGTTAAGCCTGGGACTGACCTGCTGGCAAAGCCACAAACAAATCCCAGCTTAGAGGGCACAGCCCTCTTAGCATAATTAAGCTTGATCTTGTGACTGCTCCTTAGATCTTCCTGGAGTAGCTAATGGGCTGTGGGAGATGCAGCAAGTGCTGCCAAAACAAGTGAAACTTATAAGAACATTGTAAATTACCTTGTTTACCTCTGACTATAAAATAAAGCATCAGCTTGCTGTCTGGATCTGTTCTGTGGTCTCAGTCACTCACAGAAGACCCACCTAGACCCAGTTTATTTTCTTTGTCTGTCTTTTCTTCATCCTTCGCTGGCACTCCCTCAGGCTCTCTGAACCCTTAGCTGTACTAGTGCAGCAAAAGGGATGATGCTCAACTAAGTGAGCCACTCCTGGCCAAGCCATCACTTACTGTTTTAAAAGATCTTAAAGTACAAAGTAAATTCTGGGAACTGGGTGGGAAGTGAAGAATCAGGCGGGAAATCAAGGAGAATTTCTCTTAATCCGAGGGCTGCAATAACAGAAAACCATAGACTGTGTGGCTCATAAACAATAGGACTTTATTTCTCACAGCTCCAGATGCTGAGAAATCCAAGGTCAAGAGATGTCAGATCTGGTGTCTGGCAAGGGCCCACTTCCTAGTTCATAGCTGGCTTCTTCTCAGTGTGCTCTCACATTGCAAAGGGACAAGGGATCTCTCTGGAGACTCCTTTATAGGAGCACCAATCCCATTCATGAGGGTCAGTCCCAATCACCTCCCAAGTGCTCACCTTTTTTTTGGTAATTTCTAACATATTTTATTTTTATTTTTTAATTTTTTTAATTGTTTAAAGTATTATAAATAGTAGTACCTATGTCTCCTTTTTTTCCCTATTGAACTCCCCCACGGCCTTCCCCTAACCCCCAGTACATGCCCTCACCTGTCCTCTCCCCTCACCCCCGTGTCTTGTATCCATTGGTTATGCTTATGTACATGCATACAAGTCCTTCAGTTGACCTTTTACAGCCACCCCCCATAACCTCCCCTGCCTTTCTGCTATAGTATGACAGTCTGTTCACTGCTTCTTTGCCTCTGTATCTGTTCCCCCTGCCCCCTGCCCCCTGATTCTTTTCTTTAAAAGCATCTTGCCTCTGCAGGCTAGAAATAAACCTATAAGAACAAAAAATGTTTGAGTCCCAATTTCAATGTCCAATAGTTCTGAGTCCCAGTTTCAATGTCAAACAGTTCCTTATGTGTACACGTCATCAATGGAATCTGGATAGTGGACAAATGGTGGCAATGCAGGTCCGACCCTCTCTGATTTGGTCCCAGGCATCCTGTAGCGATGCTCAGCTGCTGACTGCTCGCATGGCAAGGCATCGTCAGCATCTTTCCATCTCTGGACTGTTTCTCCTCTGGTCTTCGTGATTGGAGCAGACCTGTCAATTCCTCTCTGTTGCAGGAGTCCACTTGGTCTTGAAGTTGTTTTCTGAAAGTATATAAACATATTCTAGACCAAGAGTTAATAAAGGAATCTTTTCTATAAAATTGACTTGGGGTCCTTTTTATTTTTGCCCAAATGATTTTCCTTTGGCTTATTTTACCACCATGTGTGTTTTTCATGGGTGTCTTGCTATTAACATTACAAATAAAAATTAATTTTCTAAAGTAAAAATTTTTCTAGATGTAATTTACTTACCAGATATTTTTCCTTACATGATATTATCCTACTATTTCCCCTTTTTTGATTAATAGAGACTTTTGTAAATTTTCTAATGCAATCTTGATAACTTTAAATTTTAGTTTTTTGCACAAAAATAGGACTTTTTTATGTTCATTAAGCAATTTTACCATGAGATGAACTACCAATAGAAAATTTAGTTGATACTTTAGAAACAGCTTTTTGTCCAGTACAATTAAATTTTCTTGAATATTCACTTATTTCAATTAGCCAATTTAAATTAATCTGAAAGCTTGATTACCCTTTTACTGTCAAAGTGCTCACCTCTTAATACCATCACCTTTGGGGGTTAGAATTCAACATGTGAATTGGTAGAGAGGAGAGCCATATCCAGATCACAGCAGGATTTAATAATAGCTGTAATATTTTTTCACAGGGAAAGATAGTTTATATTACTTATCTGCATCCAAAATATATAAATATTTGTATGAGCATATGCACACACAGTTTTTTAAAAATCTTTAAGAGAACATGGCACAATGTTAGCAGTTAGAAAGTAAGTACATGAGATATTCATATTTTCTTTTTGTTTGGTTTTTAAATGTTTATACCATTTAAAATTTTAATAAAATATATAAAAACTTAAATCTCTTTAAATATATATACCAATCATATTCCACCTTCCTGGATTTATCTCATTATTCCAATCAATGACAGGGGTTGGTTGTCTTGTGCAATTTTGATTGTCCATTTTATTGGCCATGTGCTCTATCACTGTGGCATCTGGAACAGTACTTCTATTCCATCTTATAAACGTTGACTAAAAGGAGGCAGAAACTTGTGGGGGGTTTTCTCTATACCCTGCTCTCCACACATACCACCATGAGCCTTTGGGGGTACAGTTGTTCCCCATTAACCTATCTGAGCTCTAATTTAGCCCACATTTCTCTGTGTTGGCCAGAAAGCTAGCAGGTGAATCGTTGGTAGATACAGTGTTAAAATTAATATATACTACATATAAAAACTTCACCTTATCTATGAAAAGCAGAAAATAAGAATATAAAGCATTCTTTTTCAGACAGGCCATGTGGACCCACCGACTCCCTTCTGATTCAATTTGATTGACTCTGCAAGAGAGTGAATCTTTAACATGGACATAGGTTACTCCTCAAGTTAAACAAAAGGTATAGTCATGGAGAATCCAAGATGGCGGCATAGGTAAACACCTACAATGCTGCCTCGCACAACAATTTCAAAACTACAACTAAAAGACAGAACGGACATCATCCAGAACCACAGGAAAGCTGGCTGAGTGTAAGTTCTACAACTAGAGGGAAAGAGAGGGGCTCACAGAGGCCCAGAGGAGCTGCAAAAAGCTGAGGTACGGAGACGCGCGCTGAGAGAGCGGTGCCGGAGTACCTGGCTGGCTTTCTCTGGCGGGAGGGAAACGGAGACTCCCAACGGCATTGAACCCCTTATCTTACGACACTAAGCCCCAGATCCAGCCGAAACTCATACGGGGGGAGTTTGGACTGTGAAAAGGGAGAGGTGCACGGAAATTTAGGGGAGTTGCAAAGGATCGGAGGTCTGGTCGCGCACGGCACCACGCGGAGGACAGACTGCTGATTGTGCGCTGGCTTTCGCGAGTGGGCGGGAGACAGACCCTCCCAACTGCGCTGCTTCTGAGTCCACTGGGCCCCTGTTTTGGGCGAAACCCTGGGGACCTAGACTCGTGTGGTCCTGGTTCGCAGGGGAGCCGGAAAGGCAGCGGTTGGAGGCGCTGCGGTTGCGCGCGTGCACAAGGACCGCTCCAGCCATTACCCAGTCACGTGAGACTCAGGGGCCGTGGAGGGCGGGGCCGACTGGAAGGCAAGGCGGTCCCTTAAGCCCTGAGACTCCACCCCTCCCAAGCTCAGCAGAGGCTTCTGCGGCTGAATCCAGCACAGAAGTTTCCCCGGCACAGTGAAAATGCCGAGACAAGGGAAGGGATTACAAGCAAAAGAAATGGAGGAAAAAAAACGACTGGATATAGAGTTCAAAACCACGCTTATAAGGTTTTGCAAGAATATGCTAGAAAAGATGGATAAATTTAGTGAGACCCAAGAGAAGATAATAAATACACTGACTGAAATGAAAACTACTATGCAGAGTACTAACCGCAGACTAGAGAAAGGCAAGGATCAAGTCAAAAATTTGAAATATAAAGAAGCAGAAAACATTCAACTGGAAAAGCAAGAAGAGAAAAGAATCCAAAAATGTGAAGATAATGTAAGGAGCCTCTGGGACAGCTTCAAGCGTACCAACATCAGAATTGTGGGGGTGCCAGAAGAAGAGAGAGAGCAAGATACTGAAAACTTGTTTAAAGAAATAATGACTGAAAACTTCCCACATCTGGTAAAAGAAATAGACTTACAAGTCGAGGAAGCACACAGAACCCCAATCAAAAGGAATCCAATGAGGACCACACCAAAACACATCATAATTAAAATGCCAAGAGCAAAAGAGAAAGAGAGAATATTAAAAGCAGCAAGAGAAAAACAGTTTATTACCTACAAGGGAGCACCCATACGACTGTCAGCTGATTTCTCAACAGAAATGATGCAGGCCAGATGGGAGTGGCAAGAAATATTCAACGTGATGAACAACAAGAACCTACAACCAAGAATAATCTATCCAGCAAAGCTATCATTCAGAATTGAAGGGCAGATAAAGACCTTCACAGAGAAGAAAAAGCTAAAGGAGTTCATCAACTCCAAACCAGTATTATATGAAATGCTGAAAGGTACCCTTTTAGAAGAGGAAGAAGAAAAAGGTAAAAGACAAAAAATTATGAACAACAAATACACATCTGTCAACAAGTGAATCTAAAACTTAAGTGAATTAAAAATCTGATCAACAGAATAAACTGGTGAATATAATAGAATCAGGAGCACAGAAAGGGAGTAGACTGATAATTCTCAGGAGGACAAAAATTATAAAGCATCAAACAGACTGTGCAATTATAGCAGAAAGATTAAAGTTAGGTGAGGTAAATAAGTGATCAATCAAAGGACTTGTATGCATGCTTATAAACATAACCAATGATCACAGACACTGTGGGGTTGGGGTACGCCTGGGAGGGAGGGGGGGCAATGGGGAGATATGTATAAAAAATTAATAAAAATTAATAAAAAAAATTAAAAAAAAGGTATAGTCATCAACTATGGCAATCTCTGCCAAAAATAAAAATAAAACCAATTAATTGCAAATGATGATTTAACTTTCTAATGTACTATAATCAGCCTTGCACACTTCTCATCTCCCCAGTAAATGTGCTGATGAGGCTATTCTAGGCACAAATCCTTTTCTGATTATACAATCCCTCAAACAATGACCTCAGAAATATTCCTGCATGCAAAGAAAATTAGATCAGGTAAAGAGACTTTTGCTTATAAAAGTTTAAAGATGACTCTATATTTAATGACTGTAGGTTGTATAGGAAATAATGTTTATTGCATTTTGAAAAACCTTTACATCCATATATAATGCAACAGTAATCTGACCCTTCTTACAGTGTCCTTTTGCTTGGAAAGATTTATGAGTGTCACTGGAGAAAATTGGATCTTTCTTCCATTTAGAAATGATTCCAGCTTATGTAACAAACCATGTCCTCTCTTTCCGCCCTGCTTCCTTTGCTGTCCTCAGGAACATTTTCAGAAGAGCAGGTCTATGCTTCTCTGTTTCTAGGGCTCCTGCTGGTTCTGCTTATTCACCACCTGAAGTCTTAATTCTGTTTGTAACACCACAATTGGCAACTGTGGAGATAATTTTGCCATAATCATGCTAGAATTATTACTTATGGACAGAGATCGGAGGGAAGTGAATGAAATCTAACAATGGTTCCTAAATCACAAAGAAGAACTAGAAACAGGATAATTTTCAAATTATCTGTTCCAGCTTTGCTACATTTAAAAATAAAATTCACAAGATTGTTCCACCTCCTATCAGACTTTAAAAACTCATTTCCTGGTTTCTTATTGCAGTCATTAACTTCTTCACAGTGAGAATTCTGACAAGGAGGCAAACTCAGTCACTTCAAAAATGTCATCACTAACCCTAGCTGTTTGGCTCAATGGATAGAGTGTCCACCCATGCACTGGGCACTGAAGGGTCCCATTTGATTCCAGTTAAATTCATGTACCTCAGTTGCAGGCTCCATCCCTGGCCCTGGTTGGGGCATTTGCAGGAGACAATCAATTTACGTGTCTCTCTTAGGTCAATGTTTTTCTCTGTGTCCCTTCCTTTCCCTTCTGCTCTCTCTAAAAATCAATAGACAGTCCTAGCTGGTTTGGCTCACTGGAAAGAGCATTGACCTGCAGACTGAAGGGTCCTAGATTTGATTCCATTCAAGGGCTCATGCCCAGACTGCAGGCTCATCCCCCAGTAGGGGACGTGCAGGAGGCAGCCAATCAATGATTTTCTCTCATCATTGATGTTTCTCTCTCTCTCTTCTTCTCTCTTCCTCTCTGAAAATCAATAAAAATATATATTTTAAAAAATCAATGAAAAAATGTCCTCAGATGACTCAGATGAGGATTTTAAGCACATACACGCACACACACACACACACACACACACAAATGTCATCACTAAAATATGGTTGAGTCAAGCTGGATGAAATGTGCTGGACAGATCAGCAGAAGCTTAGGAGATCAACCCAATTCAGAAATAAATTTCACACCTAAATGGTAAATCTCATCTCTACATTTTCCAAGGTAGGCGACTTATTGATGATTCAGTCAACATCACAGCACATTCATTCACATAAGTCTAAGTGCTACTGTGAGTCCCTGTGAATATCAAGTTCAAAGCAGCCCACACTCATATTAAACAGAAGAAATGAATCCCACAATGTCTCTGTTGAGTGTCAGCAAACACAGATGGCCTGGTACAGAGCCAGGGGAAGTCTAAGAAGTTGTGAAATCTTAGTGGTCCCTCCTTCATGGGTTTCCATGGTATGAGGTTGCTTGGTTTACTTCCACTTTTCCACATGGGCATCTATTCCTCAGAAACACTAAAGCAATACTTCAGGCCAATCTGATGTTAAAACATAAAAGAAACATACGATGTGAGAGTTGGGGACATAGCCTAGTCACATACCAATTTTAAGAAAACTAGATTACTATTTAAATGACTGTGGTGAACATAGCCTAATGTGACTCCCAAGTCACACTTTTGTGTAACCCCTTCCATTCAAATGTGGGTAGGACCTGTATGCCCCTCCTGGGATTAAGCTACACTATATCTATTAGACTCCATTTTACCAGGTAAAAGCTGTCCTGCTGGCCGTGAAGAAGCAAGTATGGTGTAAACTGTCCAAGGAGAGGAACATGTGGCCTGAATTTGCAGGTGACCGGGATTTGTAGGAACTGAGAGCCTCAGATCTATGACCATAAGGAACTGAATTCTTCCAACAACCACAAGAGATCAGAAGAAACTCCGAAAAGGAATGCAGCCCAGCCAACACCACAATCATAGCCTTTAAGACCATGAGCAGAAGACTCCGATAAACTGTGCCCAGACTCCCAACCCAAAGTAACTTGGAGATAACAAGTCTGTGTTTTGAACTGCTAAATTTATGGTACATTTTAAATGCAGTAATAGAAAACTAATATAGTGATCAATGATGTATTCATATTAGAAAGCAGCTGTGTGGTCACCAGAAATCATGGACTGGTGCCACCTACAGACCAGAAAATCAACAGGAATGTACTCTCCAGCTATAGTCCATGTGGTTCAGATCAAAGGAAGACAGAGTTGCCTGCTTCCTGAGAGCAATGTTTCTAGAAAGTAGGAAGAGGAGCCAGTAGGGTACCTCTAACTCCTCTATATCAGCAAGGATTCATTTGGTTGCAAGCAAAGAAAGCATGACTCAAAGTGGCTTAATACTAAGGAAAATTTAATGATGAGAAAACAAATGTAGAAAAAAGTGTTCCTGGAGTTTGACAAGGACTGATTCAACTACTCAAAGATGTCACTACAGCTCAGTTTTGTTTTGTTTGTAACTTCACTATCCCTGTCATGGCTCCTCCACCCCTAAGATTTCAAGATGCCTGCCAACAGTTCCCAGTGCTGTATGCCCCTCTCTCACATCCATCGGGAAAGAGAGTTTTGTCCCAGTATTCTCAGCAAAATTCCTGAGAGTCACATTGACTAGACTGGCTCAGCTCTCATGACCATCTTATAAGCCAATTCTTATAAGCAGCCAGGGCATTAGAATGCATATTTGGCTTAGCCAAGGTCATGTGTTCCATCCGACAAGCTGTGCATGATGGAAACAGATAAAACCTAAATGAAAATCACAACTCTTTGGAAATGGGGTGAGTCATGGATCCAGGGAGGCTGCTAACAAATGTCTACTAAAACCACAGTTGAAAGAGGTAAAGTTAGCTCTGCCCTGTGACTTAGAAGGGAGGGGGACATTGGGAACTCATCAGGAATCTCAGCCCACAGGACTTTCTCTTTTTAGCCAAAAAAAAAAAAAATAGCACTAGGGTCTCAGCAATAGTTACATGGGAAGGCCTCAGACCTTGTACCTGATAAGAGCCTCAGGGAGCAGAGGATTGGGCCTAATGGGAGCTGTATCATCCTGCATTTGTTAATGGCACAGAGCTCAAGGATTCCTTGTGACTACAGCTGTGGCTCCATATCCTTCTCCATGCCCCTTAGTCTTTCAAAGCACTGAATAGGCAATCTGATGATTTAATTGGATTGTTCTCATTTTTTTCTTTCAAAACACATCTTATTTATAAACCCACACACTATCAGAATCCAGTCCAACACTTTCCTGGCTGTAAATCAATACCAAGCACGTAAATATACCCCTCTATATAGGAATAGCAAATAGAATAACTACAGAGCCCAGTAAAATAGTATCATGAATGTCCAGATCTCCAGCTGCAAACTGCAAATACAGATTATAAGAATAAAGTACAAAATTTAAGATGGCTCAGCAGAATTATCTTTCTTTGAAATAATTATTTCAAGAATTTAAAAATTATTTGATTTGTAAATGTTTGACTTTAAGTTTTAAACCACAAATATACAGTTGGGTTTATCATATATTTTAGTCCCTAAAACACTAAATAAGTTGTATTTCAACATGATTCAAGAACCTGGAAAAATAAAACTCCACAAGCACAGTGATCAGTAGCATACATCAGCCTGCATCAGGACACTTGAGGGAGTGGCAGAGTGTGGTGAACTGGACACGGCTTGACCCATCTCAGGCACGGAGCCTATTCTCAGATCTAGTCATCCTATATAGATATGGAAGTGTGGGAAAAGGAACATAGTGTTGCCAGTTTTGTTAAATTTTTAAAAAATCTTATAATCTTAATCTTTCTGTAAAATCTCCTAATTTTTAATGTGAGATTACTTTTTCTTAAGCTGGAAGGCCAATCAAAACTCCACAGTTTGCAGCCAGAGACCTGGACATTCATGATACAGCTTTTGATTTTGCATGGGGCACATCTCAGATGCTTTCTCCCCAAGCAAAGCTTCTCCAGTTTGAGTAACCTAGGCAGGAGGCAGAAAGCATTAGAGAGCTGTCCCTCTGCAGTACCTGAGAGAAACTGTGAGTCACGCTGAGAGAGAAGGGACTGCCATGACTTTCAATGAATTTTCCCAGGATCTTTTTTTTTTTTTGACAATTCTACTAAGTTTACATTTTACTTATATAGTTGGTACATGCAATAATTATCATAATCTTCAAAATAAAGGTTGAGATGCATATACAAGTTTTACTAAAACAAAAATTCTCCCCCTGTACCCTTACATAAATGTCCAAAGGGGAATGTTTTATTTTAATATATATTTTTATTGTTGATATTATTAGAGATATCCTCTACTCCCCTCCCACTCCCTTTCTCCTCCTGGGCCCTATCCACCCCTCCCACCGCTCCACCCAGGTCTTCACCATCCTATTGCCTGTGTCCATGAGCTGTGCATATCCTATCTAATAAAAGAGTAATATCCAAATTGGCCATGCCTACACTATGCCCACAAGCCACGCCTACCAGCCAATCAGGAGCGAGTTATGCAAATTAACCCAACCAAGATGGCTACGGCCACAGAGAGAGCAGGAGGGAGGCTTGGGTTGCCCCAGCAATGGAGGAAGCCAACTTTTCCACACACCCTGGCCGGTCCAGGCCTCTGCTTAAAGCTCCAAAGTTTCAATCATAGAAGATAAACAAATTCCAACAGAAATGGCTGCCGCCTCCAAAGTGAGCAGAAGGCTTAGCTCCACTCCAGTCTATAAATTTTCAGTTGTAGGATATAAATAAATCCCAGATACCAGGGCCTCCACTTGGGTCACCGTGGTTGGGGGGCAGGCATGGCCAGCCTGCAAACCACCACAGGCCCCTAGCCCAGGCCACCCCATGCCCCAAGGGAATCCCCTTCCTGATCTGGGACACCCTTCAGGGCAAACCAGCTGGCCCCCACTCGTGCACCAGGCCTCTATCCTATCTAATAAAAGAGTAATATGCAGATTGACCATCACTCCAACACACAAGATGACTGCCCCCATGTGCACACAAAATTGCCACCACAAGATGGCCAGCAGGGAAGGGCAGTTGGGAGGGACCAGGCCTACAGGGGATGGCAGTTGTGGGCGATCAAGCCAGCAGGGGAGGCAGTTGGGAGGGACCAGGCCTGCAAGGGAGGGCAGCTGGGGGTGACCAGGCAGGCAGAGGAGGGAAGTTGGGGGTGACCAGGCCTGAAAGGAAGGGCAATTGGGGGAGACCTAGGCTTGCAAGGGATAGCAGTTGGAGGGGACCAGGCCTGCAGAGGAAGGCAGTTAGAAGTGACCAGGCCTGCAGGGGAGGCCAGTTAGGGGTGGGCAATTATAGACAAACAGGCTGGCAAGGGAGCAGTTAGGCAACAATAAGGCTGGCAGGGGAGTGATTAGGGAGTGATCAGGCTGGCAGCAGAAGTGGTTAGGGGCAATCAGGAAGAGGCAGGCGAGCAGTTGGGAGCCAGCAGTCCTGGATTGTGAGAGGGATGTCTGACTGCTCACTGGGTTCGGGCCTAAATGGGCAGTTGGGGGTCCCAGATTGGAGAGGGTACAGGCTGGGCTGAAGGACACCCCCCTGCCGTCAGTGCAAGAATTTCATGCACCAGGCCTCTAGTAAGTATATAAGTTCTTTGGCTTAACACTTCTCGCCCCAGGATCTTAAAGGAGAAGCTGCTTTTCTCCAGGGTGTCCCTTCCTCAAAGTGCCCTTCTGTCCCCTTTTCCTTATATGTTGCACTATTTTTCCCCTGATAGTTCTTTATGACCCTTTTGTAGACTCTTGATTTTCTTATTTAAGTTACAACCAATGGTTGGACATTTTTGGATGGAGATCAAATATCTTCATAAGCCAAAAGCTAAAATATTTTATTTTTATTTCCTTCTAAAGTAAAACATTTCATTTCTAGACAGCCTTGGCAAGAGCTCAGATTATTTTTATGCTGGCTCCATGCTGGCAAGTAGAGAAATGCCCTTGATATTGTGTTTGTCTTGTTGGCAGTGATGGTGGTCACTATGGTGAAGGGAGTAGGTAAAGTCATTATTCAATATTGTAAATAAATAATATTCTAATAAAACTAATATGAGAAAAGTAAATACTGATACAAAGATTATCACAAGACCAAGACCTATGAATTAAACATTTTTTTCACCTAAAGCAGCAGTTCATAAATGTTTAACATGTGTAAACATCACCTTGAGGGCTTGTTAAAACACCCAACTCTTGCCCTAACCCAGAGTTTCAGATTTGGGAGGGGCCAGAATTGGTCTTCAAATAAGTTCCCAAGTAATGTTGGTGCTGATCCAGGAGCTCCACTTTGAGAACCATTGACTTCAAGAAATCTTCACCACAAGAATGTAATGATTCTAAGCAATGAAAACTTCAGTGAATTAGGTTTAATTAGAAATCATTTGAATTTGTTTTTTTATAAAGTCTAGAAATATTCTTTGAATACTGCGAACATTCTTAGGAATTAGTGCAATGTCTCCATCTAGACACCAAATAAAGGTTCTTCGGGATCCTGCTCTCACGAGACTGCTGGCAAATACAATGTCTTCCGTTTCATTTTAATTTTGTAAAAATGAATGCACAAATTAGTCCCCAAGAACAATGATTACTCCTATCATTCAATGTTGATCAAACAGTCCACTAATTAAATAGATTCACACAAAATGTTTTAAGATGTAAGCAAAGTAAGGTAAAAAAGAATGATTCTCACAACCTTTAAGAAAATATAGAGAACCCAACCAGTGTTGCTGGGTTGTCTGGTTGACTGACAGTCCACTGAGGTTACCAGTTTGATTTCAGGTCAGTAGACATACCTGGGTTGCAGGGTCACTATCCAGTAGGGGGCGTGCAGGAGGCAGACCATGTCTCTCTCTAGTCGCTGTTTCTATTTCTCTCTCCCTTTTTATTCCTCTCTCTGAAATCAATAAGCCATTTTTTGTAAAGAAAATAAACAGAATAGGAACCTGGAAATGCCTTACTCAACTAGCAACGCCCATCATTGAGCACCTAAAGGGGAAGCAAAGAAGCCTCAATTGAATCATTTCTGTGCTGGATCAGTTATTGTTCAGCAGAAACAAACCACCCAACTCTTTCGGAAGGGATCTTAGATTTTGAACTTGCTTCCCTGTAGGCTTTTTCATAAACAAGTAACTAGAAAGGTCTCTAAGGATGGGAGAGATCAGTTTCTCATTTCAAGTTTGTTGCCCACACTCCATTGTTACAGGTGTGGAACCTGCTCTTCCCAGCTCTCGCCTGGCAGCTGGCTTTATGGTTCTGCTGACTCCCTTGTTAGGACTCACCTGGACAATGTCGCCTTCAGAGACAGATCACCCACAGGTATTAGAGGTATCCTTCACTCTGTGTTTCTCTCTTGCACTTTTGTTTGTTCAGAGCCTGTTGCTACCAGCTTCTCTTGGTCCTCTCTTACTGTGAATTATAGACTTGCTAAAATTTTATTATTGAAGAGCTCAGAATATGTGCTCAATACCAATGTTATCTGGCTTCTGAGCTATCTGGCTTCAAAAAGTCCCTTAGCTCACTAAAGTTTGTGTTATTTTTTGTTTGTTTTGTTT
>JAAGEH010000304.1:35206819-35265522 GCA_011751065.1 Lasiurus cinereus
TTCTTCTTCTTCTTCTTCTTCTTCTTCTTCTTCTTCTTCTTCTTCTTCTTCTTCTTCTTCTTCTTCTTCTTCTTCTTTTGTAACCTGGAAGAGATATCAATTAAATAGCAAACCAACTTTTACATGCAGGCCATGCAGATAAGAAGACTGGAGTCACATTAATTATCTTCCAACCGTAAGGCTGATCATGTAAACTGGGCCATACCTGTCTCTTACAATGAATTAGAATTTTCATGTGAAATGTCAGACACCTTTTTTCTCACCCACCTGTCCCTCATTTGTGATAGATTCCACAGTCTGCTCTTCCTCACTAAAGATGCAACAATCTGCCTCTAATAGTCTTCTGGAAAAGGACAAAGACATCCTAGAGGGAGAGTGGTGCTTGGATGTGAAAACTGAACAACCCCAGTGTGGCCCAGAGAACAGCAGCTCCTTTAGTGTTCCCTGGCAGCTTCCAGCCACTCGGTCTCTTAGCTTCATGGGGAAGACAGAGTCGTCCTGCCCAGAGCAACCCCAAAGCCTCAGGGCCTCTCCACTGCACCCACAGCAGAGCCTGTCAAGGAAGCACTGTGAGAACCAGGGGAGACTTCTCCACTTGGATGGGTAGGCCCCAGCCAAGATTTCCACTTCACCCACCTTGAGGAGATTAAGGGACAATGGCTGTGGGGCCAGGCACGCCCTGCCTCAGCAGGAGACCTTGGAAGAGCCCACTTGGGGCGACTGGAAGGAGCCTGCAGGCACCCCTTGTTACCTTTCCAGGGTCTACCTGGAAATCCCCAAAATTCTTCACACTTTTTATCACCCTTGACACTCCACTGAAGATTGCCTCTGGACCCCAAAAGGACCCTCAACATAGCTGACTCCTTGGAGCCCCAAACAAGGCCCACAGATGAGGTTGCCCTTCCAGTCCTTCCACCTGACCCCCAAGGGGTCCCTTCTTCCCCCCCTCACCCGCTTACCCCCGTCCCTTGCCTCTCTTCCAGGGTGAGGAAGCTGCTCCCACCCATCCCCTCTGCAGGCCCCCCTCCCCCCCCCCTGCCTCTCTGCCAGTGGGCCTCAGAGCAGCACAGGCCTGGGGGTTTCCACATTTCCCCAAAGACCAGGGCTTTGGGTAGGAGACAGCACAGGATCACCCTGAAGGGATACACACTCCTTTGGTCATGCCTATTCTCAAGTAAAAGGGGTACAGCAGGTTGGAGAAGAAGGAGATGAAAGTCTAGCTCACTGCCATCTCCTATATCCTGAGAGCACTAAAAAAAGGATCCTCTAAGGTCAGGCTAGGAGAGATGTCTGTCCCACAAGGTGGCCCTTTTGCAGGTACACATAATTTCACAGATGACATTGCATGACCATATTTCTAATCTTCTCTCTCTTCCTCCAAAAAAAAAAAAAAAAGGAGAAATCTAAAACATGTTAGCTAGAAAAGTTAATTTTCTCTCCTTTCAAGATGTCTGTTTTGGATTTGGGGGTGGACTTAAGCAAAATTAAAACATATATTTTTAACTTCTGTTTCAGGGAGAAGAATCACATCAGTCCAGGTGTGTATGTATTTCTTTTCTCCGACGCAATGAAAACCTGTTGACTGTTCACTTTGCTTCTCCTTTTCTGTTCTGACAAAGCAAACCCAATGGCTTATTAATCAGGGGCACTTTGTTTTATAGCTCCCATGTCACTCTTCACACTTACACATAAAGAATTTTAATTTTAAGAGTCTCCTTTAGAGCACAGCATTTTGCTGTGGCTTTTGGGGGCAGGATATGACAGCCACATGTGGTCATAGTTTTCATTTTGAATTGTCAATGAACTGACCCTGTGGCTTAATTAGCATATACTTAATTATAGGTTTTGTCAGGTAAAGAAAATGGGAAGGACATGAAACATTCAACAGTTTTTCAAAGAGAAATTCAGAGGCAAAGATAAAAGAACAAGATGTGCTGTTTAAATCTAGGACAGCCTTTAAAATGTCTGTGACAACTGTGCTTTTATCTAGAACACAGGTGAATTGCGTCACCACGGAAACCAGCTCTGAATTTTCAGCATGGTCCTCAGGTTGTAGCAGTGGATTTGTCATCTCTCCCAGGCTGCAAGGGAAAGCTCCATGCCTAATTTCATCCACCCAATTTGTGGGATTTGAGGGAAAGCCCTCGTTTCATTTGGAAAGTCACGAAGGAATCTAAGTAACACTGAGGGAGCAAAGGAGGAGGACAAGAGTAGATGGGATGTAGGCCTTGACTACAAGTCTGAACATTTTAGGTTTGAAGACCCATGAAGCGTCTGAGTGGAAATTTTGAATACAGGCTTGATTAGAGAAGGCATCATGGATGGAGATTTATATCTGAAGGTTTTTAATCAAGCAATGCTTTCCAGAGCAGTGAAGTCTGTATCTAGCTTTGATTATAAGATGGAGTTAGCAGACCTTAAGGCTAAGTGATAGGATACATTAAACCAAAAGATTATGTGCAGGCTATATTTATTGACATGCAGAATCTTTCTGAGACAATAACAGAAACAGTCTTAGTAAATTCAAAGGAACAACTTGGTCAGAGAGCTTGAGGACTTTAAAATCTCTGTGAAGTTCAATACACCACAATTGTATAATATGAAATAATGAAAATTCACAGAAAATAAAAACAGGAAATTAGAAGGCAGGTAACTTGGACATCTTGGTATCTAGTGATGACACTGATTTACTAAATATTGTTTCTCTAGGACTTAGTACAATACTTGGCATGTAGAAGACAAGATTTGTTAAATCAATAAGAGACTAAATAACTATAATCTATGAATTAATATGTTAAATTTTCATATATTAATACAACAGTAATTTTTTCATCAGCCATAGACCACTCAATCTATATATTTGTAATAAAAAAGTTCACCTTAAGCACGAATCTTTGGTAAAGAGCTAAGCACAAAGATCCTCTGTCAGTCTGTCATTTGCTCCCTCCCCCTCTTCTTTGTCATGTCTCTAATCTTTTCCACAGCTGCCATTGGTCAAAGGGCTACTTCCTTCAGATAGCTTCCCAGGCTTAGTCATATTGTCAGGAAAAGAGCTTCGCCAGAGGCCCTGCTGGCCATCCAGGAGCCAGGGACCTTGATTCAAAACCCTCATCTAAATTTAGCTAATTTAGGACTTTCTTATGTTTATTAAATGGTATAAACCTAGGACTAGCAAACTATGGCCTTTGGCCCAAATACTGCCCATCACCTGCTTTTACAAATCAAATTTTAATGGAATACAGCCACACCCATTATTTCAATCCATCTATCGCTGTTTTTTTGGCCATGCAATGAAACAGACTGTATGTCCCCAAAAGACTAAAACATTTACTATCTTGTCCTTTATAGGGAAAGTTTGCTGACTCCTGATATTTTAAGAAATACTTGCCTCTGTGGCTGTCAGTTAATCAAAACAATTATTTTGCCTTGTTGAGTTTCAGATATAAAATCCTTGTACAGAAATACAGTTTTATGTTTGTTTGTTTGTTTGTTTGTTTACTATAATGTTTTAACATGTGGCCTGACAATTGAACAGACTCATGTATATGAGAAGGGCTCAATCTATGCTCAGTTTGAAATCTGTTCAATATTATTGCTTTAATTCCAGGTTTTTATTGTGAATTTTTTCCTCATTGCCATCCCCTCTCTTCCTCCATAATATTTCAATGAACTCATATTTATTTTAAACCTTCTCCTATCAACAAAATATACCTCCTGGAAATAATCTCTATAATTCATCCTTACTAAAATGTGAAGAACTTTAAGAAATATTATACTTACCTTTCCAGATAGAGCAGTGTATTTCTTTCTTTGGGGTTTCCTTATAAATGCCTCATCATAGTATCTAATACACTGTACTGCATTTCTTTTATATTCATCTGCTTCCAGAATCAAGACCTTCCTGAGAGCAGAGAACACTTATCCTTAAAACTCTAGGACCCTGCCAAAACCGGTTTGGCTCAGTGGATAGAGCGTCGGCCTGTGGACTCAAGGGTCCTGGGTTTGATTTCGGTCAGGGGCATGTACCTTGGTTGTGGGCATTTACCAAGTAGGGGGCGTGCAGGAGGCAGTTGATCAATGTCTCTCTCTCATAGATGTTTCTAGCTCTCTATCTCTCTCCCTTCCTCTCTGTAAAAAATCAATAAAATATATTAAAAAAAAAAACTCTAGGACCCAACTAGAATCTATCTCTACAAATATTTATTAAGGGAGGGGACAGATGAAGGAAGGAAAACAGGCCAACCACAGACTTCTTGGTTTACAGTGTTACTTGTCTCTCCAGATGTATTTGCATTTTGAAAGCAAATGAGTTGACACCCCTTTAAATCTATATTCACAGAAAGTCCTCTGTCACACCTAATTTTCTGGTCAGCCATGAAGCTGAGAAGGGAAACCTACATATTATGTTCATGAAAACAAAGACTAATCTTACAATGTTCAAAAGGAAATAAGAAAAAATGCTAAATGTATTCAAATTAGCAACTGGGGCAACATTGGCATGAAAACCAAATGACAAGGTATTTGGCAGTCTATCACCAGGAAGAAACCAGACAAAAATATTGAATATGAGTAATGCATCCCCAAAGCCATTACCCTTAGTGGGCAGCATAACTGGTGTTAAGAACTATTGGAATCAAATTCTGGGTTTGAATCCTGTCTTAACTTCTCTCTGGCAATGTGACTTTGGTCAAGTTCTTTATCAACTTGAAAACTCAAAGTCTTCATTCATGGAATGGAGATACAAATAGTATCCATCTAATATGGCTTTTGATATTATTAAATAGCATTATTAAATATTAGGTGTTGTTATTTTTTAAAACCATTCAGTTATTTATTCATTCATTTATTAAGCACTCCCCTCTATGAAGTCATTGATTTATACTTTCTAAAATATTATGACTGCAGATTGATCACAGGAAACTAATTCAGTGTGCCTGAACTTTAGTTTCAATACAATACAATATTACCTTCTGCAGACTTTTTTAAAACCTGTTACATGCCCAGCACTGCCTGTAAACTCTGAGAAATATCAGAGAGAGAAGACTCTTTTCCAGCTCTCATGGAACCTGTTAGAAAGCTGTTGCTAACTAGAGACTAATAGATGGTTTATTATAATTTCATTTATTTAACTGCTGCACTCTGTAAAATCATACGTTGTTGTATTACCTTCTTCCCTCACACACTTCTATTGATACATCATTGACATCTAACATTGTACTTATATAAGTTCAAGTATACAACATAATGATTTGATACACATACTAGAGGCCCAATGCATGAAATTCATGCATAGGTAGGGTCCCTAGGCCTGACCAACGATCAGGGCCGATCTATGGGGCGACTGACAGTGAAATCAGGGGGCCCCTGCTGGCACCCACCTTGGCCAGCCTGGGGTCTGTGGGCTGGGGCAGTTCCTGCGTTGAGCGTCTGCCACCTGGTGGTCAGTGTGCATAATAGCAACCGGTTGTCCTACCAGTTTTTCTGCAGTTCAGTTGATTTGCATAATAGGCTTTTATTATCTATAATAATAAAAACCTAATATGCTAATTAGACCGCATGTCCTTCCAGATTCTGAATCCAGAAGAAGCTGGAGCTGCAAGGGAAGCCTGGATTCCAGTGCCTTCCAGCAGCTGGAGGGAAGTCTGGGTCCCAATGCCAGAGGGAAGCTGGTACCAGCAGCCAGGGGAAGGCCTACTTGCATGAATTTCTTGCATTGGACCTCTAGTATAGGATATAAAAATGGTCACCACAATAAGTTTAGTTAACACCATCACCTCACATAGTGGCACCTTTTTCCCCTTGTAATCAGATAAATGGCAGATTGTCAGTTAGTCATGAGGGGCGTATGCAGCTTGCAGGAGCCAAGAAATCCTCCTGATTTGGGCCTGGCTAGAGCGTAGAGGATGGACTGGCAGCCTGGTAGCTTCCTTTCACATCAGGAGCCACATGTTGTTCTTCCACTGGTATCAGCTTCTCTGATGCAAGCTCTATGAAGTCAGGGTCATGTCTGTTTTGTTTATTGTTATAACCCAAGGGCCTAGAACAGTGCCTGGCACGTAGTAGGTGTTTGATAAATGTTTAAGGAAGAAGAAAGGCAGTCAACTGGTTTGTTGGGGTAGAACAAGCCTAGTAGAAAATTTTATGTTCATTTTTGTTTTTCATACTCTCTCTTCCAGCTATTTTTTTGTCTTCATCCAGCTCTTTTCAACCTCCCCCACCTTCTTAATCTGTCTTGTATTTATCTCTTGAATGTACCTTGGGCTGGTAGATATTTGTACAAGTATTGCTTCATCTTCCTGGGCAGTATTTTGACAAGACAGTTAGCCTATAAAGACATTGAGAATTCTAAGGAGGTACCAGCAACTACCTTGCTCTGAACATATGTGTTTGATAAGTACTACTTATTGAGCCCAAGAAGTCACAACTTTGGTATTTTCTACACTGTTGAGATTCCAATGACTGTCTTTGTTCTGTGTTCAAATTCACAAATTTTCCTACTTAATAACTACTCATTTAATAAGGTTTTTGATATGGTCTGATAACCAAAATCAAAATGCTAGGGAACACCATCCATTTGTTCACTCCACATCCATGAAGTAGCCTTTATGTGCCAAGCTCTGGACAATGAGCTCCCCATCCTTTCTGTCTTCTCAGTTGGATTTCCAGAAAATGGAATATTTTGGTAGAAAGTTGAACTGAAAATTATGGTCAAAGATGCAAAGGAAAGTTTCTAACAATTTTCTGAGTCTCATAATGGAAAAAAAAATATATCCCAGATTTAACCATGAGACCTAGTTTCAAAATTGGCAATCTAGTTGTCATTCCTCTGTTGATAATTTTAAAAGAGACCTTTATAAAAGATTGTCACTTATTCTTAATGTGTTCTTCCTGTGTAATCAACCCATAATTAAAAGCAAGCATTTCAAGTTGCACTGTATTTCTTGCCTATGGCAAAACACTATGATTCTTAAAATAGAAAACCTATCTTTTTCAGCCACACAATTGCTGGAATGCCACCTGCTGCAAAGGTATACTTACCATTAATTTTACTATCAGACAAGGACTATATCATCTGAAGAATGAGACCTGACAAGCCTTTCTGACATAAAGAGAAAAAAAAGTAAAAACAAAAAGGAATAAAAACATTGGGCAACATTCATAGCAGAGGAAAGAATAAAAAGCCATATCCAAATTCTAGCATTCAATAAGATTTTTATTCCATTGATATACATTTATCACTAGAGGGCAGTTGCTAACCCCTATATTCTCCAGCTTTTTTTTTGCCTTAAAATTTGTAGCTGGGAATTAAAGGCCAGTAGTCCTTGGTTTAAGCCCACTGTACAGAAGAAATTCTTTTTTAAATGCAATTAATGCATTGGTCATCTTCCTAAAAGAGAAGCTTTAGTTATTTGTTTCTGAACATTTCTGCTAAGATAAAGGTCATCACATAATTATTATTTTCACTGTTTGGCCACTGGCGGGAAAATGAGTGAGGACAATCCTGCCAGGCTGGTGTGACTCAGTGGTTGAGCATCAACCTTTGAACCAAGAACTCACTGTTCAAATCCTGCTCCATCAGGGCACATGACCGGGTTGTAGACTTAAGCTCCTTTGGAGGGTGTGCAGGAGGCAGCTGATCAGTGATTCTTTCTCATCCATGTTTTCATCTTTCTCTTCTTCTTCCTTCCTCTCTGAAATTAATAAAAATCTTTTTTTAAAAAAATGAGAGCAATGCTTTTAAATCCCTGATTCATAGATTGTGAGGAATGAAAAGTGTCTCACTCACAGCTGTTTTTCCCATGAGGAAACTGAGGCCCAGGGAAGCAATATGTTAAGGACACATATGCATTGGATTTAGAGTCCGCCAAATGATCCAGAATAATCTCATCTCAAGATCTTTCATTTAATTCTATCTATAAAAACCGTTTTTATAAAGAAGATTGCATTCACAAATTCCATTAGTTAGGATGTAAACATACCTTTTGGGGGATCTCTATCCAATCTAGTATACCCTCTTTTACCTAAAGTAGTAATCAGTATTATATCAATTTTTGAAAACACTTTGTGCTTTTAAATGGTTTAGAGTATCTTTTTCTATTTATAAGTCTTTTAGGAGTCAGACTTGTATATTTGAATTTTGAATTCTGGCTCTTTCATTAACAATGTGACCTTAGGTAGATTTCTTGAACTATCTCTTTAAGCTTTTGTTCTCTCTCCTCTACAATAAGAACAAGTAATTTCCACTTCATAGGGTGCTTATGAACATTATAATGCATGTAAAGCACTTACCAAGGTGTCTATCTAGTAAAAGTAGTGTTCAGTAAGTACCAGTTGATTTTAAATTAGAATAATATTCAATAACACCAATCTATTCAAAGTATATGCATTTGAGGTCCACTGGGGACACATTTCCACCAGCCAGAAACTTTTCTGGCACCAACACAAGGAGCACAGGCTCATTGTTGAGTGTTGACTCATGGGTGTGCAGCCTGCTCAGTAGTGGGAGAGAATTCTCCAGATTCTCTAAATTGCTGCCATCCCAGCCCACATCATGGACCTTCAGATTTTCAGCAGAGGACAGGATGAAGAGACGTGCCAGAAAGGAGACAAGATTATTCCAGCAACCATGGGACTAGTCCCTTCGGATCTGACCAGCCTGGGACAACAAACCTCAGGGTTAGTGAAAGTGTGGCTCCATTGGGGTTTCTGAATGCGGGGCTGGGGGAGGTGGCAGGCAAGCAAAAGGGCTATGAAGTCTGGATCAGGCAGCCAGTTATACAACCTCCTGTGTCAAGAGTTTTCTACTGAAGCAAAGAACCAGGATAGCCAAGCAACATCAAAGTCCTCCCTTCCCCCCCCCCAAAACAAAAAACATTTCTCAAGAATGTTTGTTTAGTTGTGCTTCCCCAAAGAAGGGACAGCGTGAGGTTATACTGCACTTCCACAGACACAGTGGGTTGCCAGCCACACCCCAAACATTTTACATTTATTATTAGTTCATTTACTAGCTTAATATCTCTCATGAGAAATTAGATATCAAAAAATTCATTTCTTGCCCTACCCCATGCACACACCATTTGGCTCAGGAGAGATAAATAAAAATTCTGAATTTATTGCAATGATATTCAGTCTAGAACTAGACACAATGATTCTTCCTGCATGCCATTTTTTATAAGAAGCAATTTTAATATTTGGAATCACAAAAATAAGATGCCCATTTGGAATCACCAATACATCTCTCTCCATGAAATCTAAATTCAAAATCATTCTGAATTCATTGCAACTATTTGCATTAATAGCACTAATCCAACAATCTGAGCAACCCCAGATGACACAGATATGCGGTCTCTTTTCAAAGGCCCAGAAATCTAGTCCACTGCCAGGCCTGGGGGAGTCAGGGGCTAGTTTTCTGCACCAGTCCATGTCTGTTTATGTTCCTATGTAGATGTTTTCTTACTGCTTACCTAGGTCTTCATATGGTTACAACTGTAATTTTGATATTTTCATTAACCCATGCCCTCTTTTGATGAACATGAAAATGTCATGTCTACAGAGATTTTGTTACTCCCTTCCAGGGTCATGCCCACCTTTCCATAATTAACACAACAAAGCAGAGGCCCCAGCTCAACCCTGTGTGAGCCAGTTATTTTAGCCCTGCTCCCTATGTGCAAATTGAACTCCAAAACCTAGCCTACGTGTTCCCAAACAGATGCCTCATGTCAAAAGGTACACTAGACAAGGAGAAATGGATACAGGTAGTTTAACTATCTTTAATGGGGAGAGGAAACTCAAAGTGCATTTTTCTATTCTATATGCGTAATCATTCATATTCCAAAATGAAAAAGCAAATTCATTTGAGGACTGCGTGTATATCATTCTGTAGGTCAATATACCTATTTATTCCACAAGCTTATTTAAATACCTGCTCTTTTTCAAACTCTATATTAGTGCATGGATTCTATGATATTTAAGACCCAGCATGAGCCTGCAATGAAATCATAAAGTTGGGGGAGGGAAGTGAAGGAAAGGGAGTTGGCTATCTCTGAGTAGATCAGAAAATTTCCTGGAGGAAGAGAGGTAAGCTGGAATTTAGAGATGAGTATGAGTTTGCCAGGCAGACAAAGCAGAGATAGGCAGGCAGATGGGAACTACCTGAGCCAAGGCATGGAGGCGTGAAGTACAGGGTAAGTTTAAAGAATAGTGAGCAGTTAGCTATTACTGGAGTATACATTTGCATCAGGAAATGACAGTGATGATGATGGGTGTATGCAGGTTTGTTATGGTTCAATTTACACAACAATTATTTATTGAGTTCTTAGTATAAACATAGAGATTTAGCTCAGAAGCTGGGAGCTTAGGAAAAGAGAGGACATAAGATATGATTCTACAAAACTACTTTATAAAGTAAGATACTTTCCATGAGGGAGGATAACAGTAGAGGAGTATTTTATTCACTGGTATTTATAAAAAAAAATAATGGATTGAATATTAAATGAACACCTACTAACACGAATGATAACAAAACATTTTTGTTACATTGAAGGAACTGAGAGTCTAGTGGAATAGACATTTTACCTAATAATAGAGAAATATGTAAATTGACCATACCTCCGCTACATCCACAGCCAATCAGAGTGAGTATGCAAATTAACACAACAAAGATGGCGGTTAATTTGCAACATACCTGGGTCCTAGGAACCTCTTGGCACCCAAGTCACTCCCAGATGGCCATTGGAGGAGCCAAGCCTATAATTGGAGGGTTGGGGTGAGAGGGACGCTTCCCAAGCCTAAAGCCCAGGGCTTGGGAAGAGGCCAAGCCTGCAACCAAATACAGACCATCCGGAAGTCAGCGCTGGTTGCCCAGCTACAGCCTGGTGACCCAACACTTGACTGCTCAGGTGGCTGAGACCCAGAAAGTGAGTCAAGGTCTGATCTGCAGCTTCAGTGGAAGCTGTTGATCAGTGTACTTACCTCTCTCTTTCTCTCCCTCTTCCTTTCTGATCTTCTTCAGCAGCCAGGCTTTTCTTTCTCTCTGGGCCTCGAGGGGGCTGCTGCCCTAGGAATCTGGCCTAAAATTGTCAGTCAGACATCCTACAAAGGGTCCCTCATTGGAGAGAGTACAGGTTGAGTTGAGGGAATCCCCCCTCCATGCACAAATTTTATGCACCAGGCCTCTAGTGTAAATAGAACATCCTATCTAATAAATTAGTAATATGCAAACTGATCATCACTCCAAGACACAGGATGGCCGCCCCCATGTGGTCAAAGATGGCTGCCCCCATGTGAATACAAGATGGCCACCACAAGAAGGCTGGCAGGGAAGGGCAGTTATAGGCAGGTGGGGGTGACCAAGCTGGCAGAGGAGGAAAGTTGGGGGAGACCAGGCCAGCAAGGGAGGGCAGTTTGGGGGTAACCAGATCTACAGGAGAGGGTAGTTGGGGGGAACAAGTTTGCAGGGGAGGGCAGTTACGGGATACCAGGCCTGTAGTGAAGGGCAGTTGTGGGTGATCAGGCAAGCAGGGAGGGAAGTTAGGAATGACCAGGCTGGCAGAGGAGGGCAGTTAGGTGAGACCAAATCAGCAGGCGAGGGAAGTTTGGGGTAGGGGAATAAGAATGCAGGGAAGGGCAGTTGTGGGGGACTCAGGCCTGCAGGGGAGAGAAGTTGAGGGGGACCAGGCCTGCAAGGGAAGGGCAGTTGTGGGTGATCAGACCTGCAGGTGAGATTAGTTGGGGGGGACCAGGCCTACAGGGGAAGGCAGTTGTGGGTGATCAGGCCAGCAGAAGAGGGCAGTTGTGGGGGGACCAGGCCTGCAGGGAGGACAGTTATGAGTGACCAGGCTTGCAGGGGAGGGCAGTTGGCGGGGGGGGGGGACCAGGCCAGTAAGAAAGGGCAGTTAGGGGTGACTGGACCAGCAGGGGAAGGCAGTTGGGGGCAACCAGATTAGCAGGAAAGGGCAGTAGGGGCAACTGGGCCGTCCGGAGAGAAGTTAGCTGTTGGTGATGCTAGCAATGGACTGGTTAGGGAGTGATCAGGCTGGTAGGCAGAAGCTGTTAAGGGCAATCAGGCAGAGGCAGGCAAGCAGTTGGGAACCAGCAATCCTGGATTGTGAGAGGGTTGTCCAACTGCCTCACAATGGATGGTCAGACATCCCTCAAGGGGTCCCAGATTGGAGAGGGTGCAGGCTGGGCTGAGGGACACCCTCTGCCCCCATGCATGAATTTCATGCACTGGGCCTCTAGTTATAATATATTTAATGTTCAACATAGCATTTATTAACACTGATAATAATTAACTTTATAATAATTAACTTTATCCATCCTCACACAATAAATAGGTATGGCTATTATCTACATTTCATAAATGACAAAGTCAGGGCCAGAGAGGTTATTAACTTGCTCAATCAAGTCACTCAGCTAAGGTTAAAATCCAGGCAATTGACTCCTCATTCTTTTTTTATTTTTTTAATATATTTCCATCAATTTTAGATAGGAAGAGAAAGGGAAAGAGAGATAGAAATATCATTGTTGAAAGAGAATCATTGATTGGCTACCTCCTGCATACCCCACATTGGGGATGGAGCCTGCAACCTAGGCATGTGCCCTTGAATGGAATCAAACTCAGGACCCTTCAGTCTTCAAGCTGATGCTTTATCCACTGAGCCAAACCAGCTAGGGCTGACTTCTCATTCTTAACCATCACTCCAGAGAACTATAGAAGCATGAAAGAGAAACATATAAATGAGCCTATAGACAATGGGGGAAAACTAATCCTTCCACTCCACTGGTAGTTATGTTCTCCCTGCAGTCTCCAGGAAATACAGAGATCACTTATAGAGTCATAGAAAACTAGCAAAATCATTATCAGATTGTGTAACTTCTAGACTCTAGAATCTAGAGTTAAACACCAAAAGAATGAACATTTCCCCTCAATGTTCACCTAGGTTACATTTCTCTTTCAGATTATTATACTTTTTCCAATCCCTTGTATCCCCATAAATACTAAATTTCATTGTATTTTCTAGAATCTTTATCAAGAAAGTATGAAGTTTAAGGAAAACTTCTAATAGTTCTTTTGAAGGGATTTTTTTTCTCATGGGTTTCCAGCATTTTATGTTATATAATACCTTATATAACATTCCTGGCTATATTTATATACTGCTAATTCATAATGTATCAGTTCCAATGTCCTTTTCTAGGATGATGAAACTAGAATTATATTTCTCACCTAAATTACTGTAAATTTTCCAAATCCTACCAAATTCAGCCCTCTCCATCTTCATGATCACCATGGACATTGGGTTGGCAAATAACAAAAAGGAGAGAGTTGTAAAAAGTTCGGTTGGAACCCAAATGGTCTTATGAAACATAATCATAAATAGGTAGTAAAAAATCCTCAGGAGTGCAGAATGTCAAAAAGGGACCCTATTCTTAGAAAAGGAAGTCCAGGATAGGGAGCTTTGTATTAGTTAGGATAGCCTTTGTTTGCAAATGAAAGGCATTTCTCTTGTAATATAACCAAAGCCCAGGTCTGGGCAAATGTCAGCAACCTTTCAGAATCTTTCTGTTTTTTTCTGTTCTGCTCTTATCTTTGCAAGATTACTGCTATACTTTCAAATATCAAATAATATTAAAAACAATTAGAAGAAGGGCAAAAGGTAAGGTAAAAAGAAGTTAGAGAGCTCTGTCAACTTTGAAAAAGTTTCCCAAAATCTATACCCTGCAACTTCTATTTAAATTTCATTGATCAGCCCTAGCAAATTTGGCTAAGTGGATAGAGCATTGGCCTGCAGATGAAAGGGTCCATTGAAGGGCATGTACTGTACATCTACCTCAGTTGCAGACTCTTCCCCAACCTGGGTCCTGGTCAGGGCATGTGCAAGAAGCAACCAATTGATGAGTTTCTCTCACTTGATGTTTCTCTCTGTCTTTCCCTCTCTTCCACTCTCTCTAAAATCAATGGGAAAATATCCATGGGAGAGGATAAATAAATAAATAAATCTCATTGGCCAGATTTGGGTCACATAGCCTCTGCTAGTTGCAAGGGCATCAGAGTAAATCACTGTATTACCTCAGCACATGCCATTCCAAGCAAAGCAGTGTTTTGATAGTAAGAAAAATGAAGAGCACACATCTTGGTTTTGGCAGCTAGCAATGTCTGCAAAATTAACCTATAAAGTTTTCCAATTAATAAAAGAGAGGAGGAGAGAGACAAGCAAAGAAAGGATAGTTGAAAGAGATTTTAAAACCTCAGGGAATAGACACAATTGAATAAAGCCAAGCCAATTTTATTTAAGTATTTCCTTTTTAAGTTACTTAGTTGATGGCTCTAAATCTTATGGAAAAATAGGGATTAGGAAGAATTAGAGAGGGCAATACATTCCCAGCTAAGGCACTGAAGTGTGAAACATTTTGTGTGGGGATTACAATCCATTCCCAGTTTCCAGAAAATAAATTGAAAAATAATGAATATCAGGGGCCATATTATAGAAGGCTTGTGTATATGCTTTAAGAAGGTATTTATCTGATATAGAATGAAGAGCTACTGAGGTGTCTGAGGCCAGGAGGGACTAAGTCAGATTTGCATTTTGGATAACTTGTGTTAGTGGCTGGGGTTAGGATGGAATCAAGGTGAAGAAATAAATTAAGAGGCAATTGTATTAATACAGATGGATGCCCAGCCGGCATGATTCAGCTGTTGACCTTTGACCTATGAACCAGAAGATCACAATTCAATTCCTGATCAAGGCATATTCCTGGGTTGAGGGCTCAATCCCCAATGTGGAGCATGCAGGAGTCAGCTGATTAATGATTCTCTCTCATCATTGATGTTTCTATCTCTATCCCTCTCTCTTCCTCTCTAAAATCAATAAAAATATATTTTTTTAAATACATATGGAAGATACAGAGGTCTGATCTAGTGAGGATGCAGAGCATTATACAAATTTTAAAAATTACTTCTTTGAGCATCAGAGGAGACTTCTTGCAGGAAGCAACCTTTTATGGCTAAAAATTAACTTTTTATGCCTACAGCACCAATCTGCAGAGTCTGAGGCAGCCCTACTTCCAATATTTTTTAGGAGTTTATGGGACATAGGTTATTCATTAACAGAAATTCCTAAACAACTTGTCCTGCTCTTTATAAGTAAAGTTATCTCTAGAAATGCTTTTGGCAAAAGGCTAAAGATTTGAAATAACTCTTAAAATCTAAAGGTAGGAAAAGTCTACATCAAGTTACTTGTATCCTCAAAGTCAGTTGTTCTCCAACTCTGCTATTTAGGGGGCTGGGCAAACTTCATATTTCAAAGGCCCACCTTCAGATTTCCTGGGTCAGAATCCTGAGGATGGGACTGTGGATGGATTTTATAATAAATTCCACAGATATTCTAATATACACTAGACTTTGGTCAATAGCATACTAGGCTTGACAGGGCATAACCAGTATTTCAACATCAGACATATTGATGAGAAAGGAGGCATGAGATCCAAGAATGTACAATTATAAGGCAAAAGATAGAAGCATAGGAAGAAAGGCCATGGCTCATGTGAAAAGTCAGCAGCATGGAGCTTGGCTATAAGGCTTGGAGAACTCAAGCAGCAGGCAGATGGGAAAGTGGAAGCAGCAGATGAGGGTCTGGGCTGGGGAGACTAATGGGGTTCCAAGCATGGGGATGGGTAATGGATCAAATCATAATATCCAAAGTATATCAGATTCTCAATTTCTAAGGCAAATCCATACCTAATGTTTTTGCTGGTAAATTGGGACAAATCTCCTCTGTATATAAAGTAATCTATTATTAAGCTATTTGTTGATTTTAAAAAAAAGAGAATTTAAAGATTACATTGGTCAATAAGTAGAAAGAATTTCATCTCCCATCCCTCAAAATAGAGCAAAGGATTATCTGAACAGCTCTGATGAGGAAGCTATGACATCCCTACAATCCAATGCTATCAGGCAGGTTCTCAGAGGGGCAGATCCCTTACCCCTTTTGCTCCTTAGAGAACACTGAACATATTGCTTTGGAGCTACCCACCACTCTGTCTGATATGGCAACCATTTATTGTGTGACTGTCCAACAGACAGGAGGTTTCATGAAATGGGGTAGAGAAAAGGAGCAGTGTATAGGAGTCTCTTTTACTAAGCTTTACCAATCATAGTTCCCATTTTCTCTGGGAAAAATAAAAGTACTGGCTTGAAATAACCAGCCTCGAATCTGTAGGGGTGCTGGTGGCATCCTGCTCCCTCTGAGGCCCTATGAATAATTTGCAAAAACTTGTATGTGAGGGCTTTCTCCTAGTCCCATGATCAGCAAACTGCGGCTCAGCCACATGCGGTTCGCAAGCCCTGGTTTACTGCTCTGTTGACTAATGAGTTTGCTGACCATTGGGATAGAGGTTTAATCACAAGGCACAACAACAGCCTGTAATTATTGGAATCGAGAATCTAGGTCAGTGGTCTACAAAGTCATTAGTCAACAGAACGGCGAGCCACAGTTTGCCGACCCACTGTTCTTCTGTTCAGAATATGTTGGCTTTGTTTGTGCTGACATTTTTCTCTAATCATCACCTGAGGATATATTTTACTGATTTTAGTAACAGGAAGAGAGAGAGAGAGAGATCAATCATGTCTCTCTCCTGCATGTGTCCTCCTGCATGTGTCCCAACACGGGATCAGCCCACAACCTATGTACTTGCCTTGACTGGCAATCAAACTGCCTCCTTTTGGTGCACAGGATGTCACTCCAACCAACTAAACAACACCAGCCAGGGCTATGCTGACAGCTTTGAGAGAGTTGTTCTGCTTTTGGACATAAATGGTCATAAATGGTCAATAAAACTCAAAAGGTGTGGAAAGTGTGTGTCATCATAGCCAGCCTGTGCCTGGAGCCTGATGTAGCCTCCAAATCCTTTCTTTAAAAAAAGCAGGCATTCCTCAGGCTTGGAGCAGTCACTCCCGAATGCCCAGTGGTCTGAGTGATGACCGGTCTGCACACAGCTTAAGCTCTCTCCTTCTGTCTCTTGAGCGCAGGTTCTACGAACACAGACGGAGGTCTGTGGTGCTCAACTTGCCGGGACTTGAGGTGTTCCCTGGGGACCTTCTGGTGTCAGATGGAGCTGCCGATTACCTGTGCCACCCACTTCTGCTACTGAATTCAGGTCTCATCATTCAGCATACTTATACCACATGCCTGCTATGGAAGGATATTGTAATAAACCAGGGGGCGTGGGGAGAGGCGGGAGAGGGTTCAAAATACTTAATGTCCAACTACCACATGTGCACTGACAAGTTCAACAGATCTCTCAGGCATCAGCCATGAATTACTGGAACCAGCTGAATATACTCTGCTACTGGCCACTCCAATTACGGAGGTGTATGAGGTCCTCTTGTCAAGTAATTTGCCCAGGTCCAGGGACGGTCACCACCTTGGAGCTGAGTTCTCTCTGGGCTGGTGGGCAGCCTCCATATCATCACTGTGATGCTAGGCACACAACAAATACCACACCCCACCCTTCCAACCAGGGTGATAACCTGTGGAGACAGAGGTCCTCATAACAGTGGATTATAGTTAGAGGAGATTAGAGAGAGGAAGCCTTAAAGATAAATCTTCTGCATTTTGTTTTTCTTTTTTTAATTTCTTTATTGATTAAGGTATTACATATGTGTCCTCATCCCTCCATTATCCCCATCCCCCTCACACATGCCCTTACCTTGCTAGTGCTCGTGTCCATTGGTTAGGCTTATATGCATGCATACAAGTCCTTTGGTTGATCTCTCCTCCTTAACCCCCCACATTCTCAACAATAATTGTCATTTGTTGATTTGTTCATGATAGCCACTCTGACAGGTGTGAGATGGTACTGCACTGTCGTTTTGATTTGCATCTCTCAGATAATTAGTGATTTTGAGCATGTTTTCATATATCTTCTTTTGAAAAGTGTCTATTTAGGTCCGTGGCTCATTTTGTGATTGGATTGTTTATCTACCTTTTGTTAAGTTGTATGTTCCCTGTAAATGTTGGAGAATAAACCCTTATCATGATGACATTGGCAAACATGTTCTCCCATGCAGTGGGCTTTCTTGTTGTTTTGTTGATAGTTTCTTTTGCAAAAGCTTTTTATTTTAATATAGTCCCATTTGTATATTTTCTCTTTAGTTTTCATTGCCCTAGGACCGGTATCGGTGAAGAAATTGCTTTGGCATATGTCTGAGATTGTGCTGCCTATGGATTCCTCTAGTATTTTTATGGTTTCCTGTCTTATATATAAGTTCTTGATCCATTTTGAGTTTATTTTTGTGTATGGTGTAAGTTGGTGGTCTAGTTTCATTTTTTTGCATGTATCTATCCAATTTTTCCAAGAAATTGTCTTGACTCCATTATAAAATGAACTTCATGCCTCCTTTGTCAAATATTAATCGGGCATAGTTGTTTGGGTCAATATCTGGGTTCTCTATTCTATTCTATTCTATTCTATTCTATTCTATTCTATTCTATATCCTATATGTCTGTTCTTGTGCCAGTCCCAGGCTGTTTTGTGAACAGTAGCTTTGTAATACAGTTTGATATCTGGTATTGAGATTCCACCTACTTTGTTCTTCTTTCTCAGGATTGCTGCAGCTATTTGGGCGTTTTTTTTTTTCTAGATGAATTTTTGGAAAGTTCCTTGTAGATCTGTTAAATATGCCTTTGGTATTTTAATGGGAATTGCATTGATTCTATAGATTGCTTTGAGAAGTATGGACATTTTGATAATGTCAGTTCTACCAATCCATTAACACGGTATGTTCTTCCATCTGTTTATGTCTTCTTCTATCTCTTTTTTCAGTGTCCTGTAGTTTTTTTGCATATAGATCTTTTAATCTCCTTAGTTAAGTTTATTCCTAGGTATCTTAATATTTTTTAGTGTGATGGTAAATGGAGTTGCTTTTTTAGTCTCTCTTTCTATAAGTTCACTGTTGGTGTAAAGAAATGTCATAGATTTCTTGGCATTAATTTTGTATCCTGCTACATTTCCAAATTCATTTATCAAGACTAATATTTTTTTTGTTGAAGTCTTTAAGTTTTCTATGAACAACATCATGTCATCTGCAAATAAGGACAGTTTTACTTCTTTTCCAATTGGATGCCATTTATTTCTTCTTTTTGTCTAATCACAAAGGCTAGTACTTCCAGTACTGTGTTGAACATGAATGGTAAGAGTGGGCATCCCTGTCTTGTTCCTGTTCTTAGGGGAAATAATTTTAGTTTTTGTCCATTGAGTATGATGTTGGCTGTATGATGGGTTTGTCATATATGGCTTTTATTAAGTTGAGGTATGATCCTTCTATTCTCACCTTGCTGAGAGTTTTTAACATGAAGGGGTATTGGATTTTGTCAAATGCTTTTTCTGCGTCAATTGATATGACTATGTGATTTTTATCTCTCAATTTGTTTATGTGATGTATCACTTTTATTAATTTGTGGATATTGTACCATCTTTGCATCCCCAGGATAAATCCTACTTGGTCATGGTGTATGATCTTTCTGATGTATTGCTGGATCCAATTTGTTAGAACTTTGTTGAAGATTTTCGAATCTATGTTCATGAGGGATACTGGCCTATAATTCTCTTTCATTGCATTGTCTTTATCTGGTTTTGGTATTAGGGTAATGCTAGCTTTGCATTTTTTGGAATAATCTGAGAAGTATAAGTTTCGGTTCTTCCTTGAATGTTTGGTATAACTCCCTTGTGAAGCCATCTGGCCCCAGGCTTTTGTTTGCTGGAAACTTTTTGCTGACTGCTTCAATTTCTTCCATAGTTATCAGCCTATTGAGATTTTTAGAATCTTCCTGATTGAGTTTTGGAAGGTTGTATTTTTCTAGCAATATTTCCATTTCCTCCAGGTTCTCTAGTTTGTTGGAGTAGAATTGTTCATAGTATTTTTTAACAATCCTTTGTATTTCTGTGGGGTCTATTATTATTTTTGCTTCTCTCATTTCTGATTTTGTTTATCTGAGTTCTCTCTCTTTGCTTCTTGGTGAGCCTGGCTAGAGACTCATCAATCTTGTTTATCTTTTCGAAGAACCAGAACTTGTTTTCATTAATCTTTTGTATTGTTTGGTTTCTATGTCATTTTGTATTGTTTGGTCTCTATGTCATTTATTTCTGCTTTGATCTTTATTATCTCATTCCTTCTGCTCACTCTGGGCTTTTCTTGTTGCTCTCTTTCTAATTCCTTCAATTGTAGAGTTAGATAATTTACTACTATTTTTTCTTGTCGTTTTGTTTTTGAAGTAGGCCTGTAGAGCTATAAACTTCCCTGTCAGCACTGCTTTCATTTAGTCCCATAGATTTTGGATTGTTGTGTTTTTGTTGTCATTAGTTTCCAGGATGCTTTTAATTTCTTCTTTGATCTTTTTGGTAACCCAGTCATTATTTAATAGCATGTTATTCAGCTCTAAGTGTTTGAATTTTTTATTGTTTTTATTATAGTTTATTTCTAATTTTATGGCATTGTGGTCTGAGAAGATGCTTGGTATGATTTCAATCTTCTTAAATTTTGGGAGACTTCACTTGTGACCCAATATGGGTTTATTTTTTTAAAATGTCACATGTGCACTTGAGAAGAATGTATATTCTGTAACTTTGGGGTGAAATGTTCTGAAGATGTCAGTTAAGTCCATCTGATCTAGTGAGTCATTTAGAATTGTTGTATCTTTGTTAATTTTTTGTCTAGAGCATTTATCCAATGATGTCAGTGGTGTATTCAAGTCCTCTACTATAATTATATTGTTATCAATTTCTTCCTTGATATATTCCAGGAGTTTTGTTATGTATTTGGGTGCTCCTACATTGGGTACATATACGTTCATAAGGGTTATATTCTGTTGTTATATCAATCCCTTTAGTATTATGAAGTGGCCCTCCTTATCTCTTGTTAAGGCTTTCATTTTGAGGTCTATTTTGTCAGATATAAGTATTGTTACCCCAGCTATTTTTTCATTTCCATTTGCCTGAAAGATATTTTTCCATCCCTTCACTTTCAGTTTTTGTGAGTCCCTTGTTCTGAGGTGGGTCTCTTGTAGACAGTATATATATGGATCATTTTTTTATCTCTTCAATCACTCGATCTTTTTTGATTGGAGCCCTTAGTCCATTTACATTTAAAGTTATTACTGAAAGGTACTTGTTTGTAGTCATATCTATTTTTGTGCCTGTGTTACTTCTTACCTTTTTATTTGTTCTTTTTACAACATTCCCTTTACCATTTCTTACATTGCTGGTTTGGTGGTTATAAACTCCCTTTGCCTTTTTTTTGTCTGTGAATCTCCTGATTTCCCCTTCAATTTTGATTGATAGTCTTGCTGGATAGAGTATTCTTGGATTCAGTCCTTTGCTTTGCAACACTTTGTATACCTCCTCCCATTCCTTCTAGCTTGATGTGTTTCTGTTGAGAAATCATGTGATAATCAGATGGTGGATTCTTTGCACGTAACTCTCTGTCTCTCTCTTGCTCCCTTTAAGATTCTCTTTGTCATTAATATTTGCCACTGAAATTATAACATGTCTTAGTGTGGGTCTTTTGGGATTGATCTTGCTGGGACTTTCTGTACCTGTGAAACTTTTTTCTTCCCCATATCTGAGAAGTTTTCTATCATTATTTCTTCAAATAGATTTTTAAATCCTTGCTGCTCTTCTTGTCCTTCTAGCAAGAACTCTATTATAAGTATGTTACTTCATTTCATGTTGTCCCAAAGCTCCCTTAGGCTCTCCTGCTTTTTAATTTTTTTTCTGCTTTTCAAGTTGCTGTTCAGATTGAGCTTGTTTCTGTACCTGATCTTCTAACTCACTAATTTGATCTTCTGCTTCTTCCAGTCTACTGTCAAAACTTTCCATGGTGTTTTTTTATTGTAGCTATATCACTTTTCATTTCTTCTTGATTCCTGCATAGGTTGTTAATTTTCTCATCCATCTGATGTATTAATTGCATGACAATTATTCTGAATTCTTTTTCAGTCATGTTGCATGCTTCAATTTCACTAATTTCCTTTCTTGGCGACTGTGTCATCTCTCCATTTGGACTATCACCAGAATGTTCAAACTTTGAGTTGCATGGACCTGGGCCATATGCCATGGGAGCTTCATACCACCAGAGTGTCACTGAAGTGCTCCTACATTAAGATGTGTGGCTGCTATGGAAACCAGGCGGGAACCAGGCTCACCCTGGGTCAGTGTTACCAGCATTCAGTGTGGTCTCGCATGCGCTCCTAAAATCAGGGACCCCACCTGCACTGCACTGTTGATGTATGCTGAAAATCAGAATCCCCTAGCACGTGCCAAGAGTCAGAGTTTCCCTTTGTCTGCACTAAGAACAAAGTATCAGAGTCTCTGTTGCCTTGTGCAGTTTCTTGCTGAGAATCAGGGTCCCTGTGTGCATATGCACCAAGAATTGGAGTCACTGGCTCTTACTGTGAATGCGTTGTGAGTCAAGGATCCCAGGCACACACACTAAGAAAAAGTCAAGTCAGTGGTGGTGCTCAGTGCTGCCTCCCAATGGGAGAATCTGCGTCTCGGTCACCGTGGGGGACTGGCTTGCACAGTAGCACTGTGGCATTCCAGTGCTGTGGAAAACAGACTTCCCCCAGAATCAAAGTCAGGTGGCACTGCTGCCAAGTGTGAGCTTCAGCTTTTGTTGTCCAATTGCATTGCGGAAAGCAGGTTCCCAGTCTTCGTGCGTATACAGGCTCAAATTCCCATAGCTGTATTCTGGCCTGTGCACATGCTCCTAAGCTCAAATTCCCATAGGGGCACTGCTGCCCGTGAGAGGGGTGGGCCTATCACTTACTATGGGGCTATCCATGAGCCTGTGGGGAGGGCATAGGCTCCCTGACTCACAGAAATCTGTGGCCAGGATGTCTAGATTCTTCTTGTCTGTTGGTCTGAAGCTGTGGTTGCAGGTCTCTATGCCCAGTGGCTGCTGGGTCCTTATTTGCATCTGAGACACAACTGGGTGGTGCTGAGGCCAGGATCCTAGTCTCAAACAGTTCTGTTTCTCAAGATGGCATGGTCTCTGTGCCCACACTGGCTGCCCAGAAGTTTCCACGTTGTGCGCGGGGCTCTGCTATCTAAGACTACCCAGTTTGGCTGCCTCTTGGAAGAGCTGCAGAATCTAGCTGTTCCTAGCTCATACACACACACACACACACACACACACACACACACACTACTCATGTCTACACTCCCCTCTATCGTTCCCTCACTCTTTCACACTCTCTCCCTCCCTACCTTCCTGCCAGTCGCCATCATCTCTCCTCAATCTTCTGCATTTTAAACTCAGTTGGGAAAGAAAAGAACAGCTTCTCATGATCTTAGAAAACCTTTGAGAGCTGAAAGGAGACTTAGGGATTACCCATTGTGGTCGCTGATATGGGCAGAATTGCAATATTTGAAAATGGGATGGATCCCAAAGCCTTACTTCCAAGGCACCCACAGGAGCCCAGAACATCCTGCAACTGAGAAACTAGCTCATTCCTGTTCACAGATGTGCCAAATAAGACCCAGAAAGAAGCCCTGCCCTGACCCAGCTGTGGTGCCAGCTGGTTTGTGTCAGAGGAATGGAGTCCAGGCTCCTGACTGCTAGTCCTGTGTGCTCCATGCCAGCCACCTATTAGATGGAACCCAGAAGCCATCAGTAAATAAATCATGCCTGACATTTGTGTAGTTCTTCACTCTTTATAGCTCACTTTCACATCTATCGTCTTATAAGATATAGCCATCCAAATAAACATCTACTATCTCCTATGATATAAACACCGAATGAACAAACCGAGAGGAATTAAGTGATCTACTCAAGGACAGGTCCCTAGAAACTAGAGCTAGCTCTAAACACAGCGTAACTTTAACAGAGGTTAGTACTTGTTCCATGAGACTTTGCACAAGCCCTAAGCTGGTGAGCAATGAAAGCAGTATTTCCTGAAGGTTGGTCCCAGACCAGCAGCTTCAGCATTACCTGGGAAATTGTCAGACATGTGGATCTAGAGGCCTTGCTCCAGACCTTCTGAATTAGAAATTATGGGGGCAGAGTCAGCCCACTTATCTGTTGTTGTTTTATTTTATTTTATTTTTAATCATTAATATTTTAATGATTTTTTACAGAGAGGAAGGGAGAGGAATAGAGTCAGAAACATCGATGAGAGAGATATGAATCAGCCGCCTCCTGCACGCCCCCCACTGGGGATGTGCCTGCAACCAAGATACATGCCCTTGACTGAATGGAACCTGGGACCTTTCATTCTGCAGGCCGACGCTCTATTACTGAGCCAAACCGGTTTTGGCTGTTGTTTTATATTTTATTTTATTTTATTTTATTTTTTATTTTATTTTATTTTTTAAAGGAATTATCATTTTATTAATTTTTATTAATTTTTATACATACCTCCCCATTGCCCCCCTCCCTCCCAGGCATAATCCAACCCCCCAGTGTCTGTGACCATTGGTTATGCTTATATGCATGCATACAAGTCCTTTGATTGATCACTTATCTACCTCACCTAACTTTAATCTTTCTGCTGTAATTTCACAGTCTGTTTGATGCTTTATGATTTTTGTCCCCCTGAGAATTATCAGTCTACTCCCTTTCTGTGCTCCTGATTCTATTATATTCACCAGTTTATTCTGTTGATCAAATTTTTAATTCACTTAATTTTTAGATTCACTTGTTGATAGATATGTATTTGTTGTTCATAATATTTTGGCTTTTAACTTTTTCTTCTTCCTCTTCTAAAAGAGTACCTTTCAGCATTTCATATAATACTGGTTTGGAGTTGATGAACTCCTTTAGCTTTTTCTTCTCTGTGACGCTCTTTATCTGCCCTTCAATTCTGAATGATAGCTTTGCTGGATAGATTATTCTTGGTTGTAGGTTCTTGCTATTCATCACTTTGAATATTTCTTGCCACTCCCGTCTGGCCTGCATCGTTTCTGTTGAGAAATCAGCTGACAGTTGTATGGGTACTCCCTTGTAGGTAATGAACTGTTTTTCTCTTGCTGCTTTTAATATTCTCTCTTTGTCTTTTGCTCTTGGTATTTTAATTATGATGTATCTTGGTATAGTCCTCTTTGGATTCCTTTTATTTGGGGTTCTGTGTGCTTCCTGGACTTGTAAGTCTATTTCTTTTACCAGATGTGGGAAGTTTTCAGTCATTATTTCTTTAAATAGGTTTCCAGTATCTTGCTCTCTCTCTTCTTCTGGCACCCCCACAATTCTGATATTGGTATGCTTGAAGCTGTTCCAGAGGCTCCTTACATTATCTTCACATTTTTGGATTCTTTTCCCTTCTTGCTTTTCCAGTTGAATGTTTTCCGCTTCTTTATATTTCAAATTTTTGACTTGATTCTTGCCATCCTCTAGTCTGCTGTTAGGACTCTGTATAATATTTTTTATTTCAGTCAGTGTCTCTAGTATGTCCTTTTTCATCTCCTCTTGGGTCTCACTAAATTTATCCAACTTTTCTAGCATATTCTTGAAAAACCTTATAAGCGTGGTTTTGAACTCTATATCCAGTCCTTTTTTCACCTCCATTTCTTTTGTTTGTAATCCCTTCCCTTGTCTCGGCATTTTCACTATGCTAGGAGAACTTCTGTGTTGGATTCAGCCTTATGATACCAGACTTGCAAAACCGCAGAAGCCTCTCTGTTGAGCTTGGGATGGGTGGAGTCTCAGGGGTTAAGGGACCGCCTTGCCTTCCAGTCGGCCCCGCCCTCCACGGCCCCTGAGTCTCACTTGACTGGGTAATCACTGGAGCGGTCCTTGTGCCCGAGCGCCCGCAGTGCCTCTAGACCGCTGCCCCTCTGGCTCCCCTGTGCACCAGGACCACACGAGACTAGGTCCCCAGGGTTTCACCCAAAACAGGGGCTTAGTGGAGTCAGAAGTGGCACAGTTGGGAGGGTCTGTCTCCCGCCTACTCGCAAAAGCCAGCGGCACAATCAGCAATCTGTCCTGTGCACAGTGCCATGCGCGCCACCAGGCCTTTGATCTTTTGCGACTCCCCTAAATTTCCGTGCACTTCTCCCTTTTCACAGTCCAAACTCCCCCCGGTATGAGTTTTGGCTGGATCTGGGGTTTAGTGTTGTAAGATAAGGGGTTCAATGCCTTTGAGAGTCTCCATTTCCCTCCCGCCAGAGAAAGCCAGCCAGGTACTCCGGTACCCGCTCTCTCAGCGCACGCGTCTCCGTACCTCAGCTTTTTGCAGCTCCTCTGGGTTTCTGTGAGCCCCTCTCTTTCCCTCTAGTTGTAGAACTTCCACTCAGCCAGCTTTCCTGTGGTTCTGGATGATGTCCGTTCTGTCTTTTAGTTGTAGTTTTGAAATTGTTGTGCGAGGCAGCAGTGTAGGTGTTTACCTATACCGCCATCTTGAATTCTCCTGTTGTTTTATATTTTAATTAAATTTATTGGGATGACATTGGTCAACATGAACACACAGGTTTCAGGTGTGGGTTCTATGTTACAGAGTCTATATATTGCACCAAGCGCTCACTACCCAAAGTCAAATAGTTATTTATGGATTTGTTTGTTTCTTTTATATATTTTTTCATTGATTTCAGAGAGAAAGGGAGAGGGAGAGAGAAAAACATCAATGATGAGAGAGAATCATTGGTCAGCTGCCTCCGGCACTCCCCCTACTAAGGTTTGAGTCTGCAACCTGGGCATGTGCCCTGACCAGGAATTAAACTATGACCTCTTGGCTCACAGGTCGATACTCAAACTGAGCCATGCTAGCCAGGCATTATTTATTTTTTTAACAAGCCCTCCAGATGATTCTGATGCCATTTAAAGTTTGAAAACGATCCTGTTAAGAAACAGGACATAACTAGCATGTGATGTTTCTAAACAAACTAATTGTTCTTTGTTATGTGCCTAACATCACAGCAGAAACCACATAGTAAAAGTTATGCAACATTTTCCACCTTCTGCCTCCACATCCTCTTCACAAAGAGTTTAAAATAGAGCTCTTGTGTTCCCAAATCATGGTCTAATGCAGTGCTGCTCAAGCTTCGAGGTGCACATGAGTCACTGGTGAAAAAGCTGAGTCAGCAAAACTTAACATTTAATAGAGATAATAAAAGATTGAGGATGCAGCAAAGACCCATTTACATCTTCTGAATATTTGCGATGGTTTTCAAGTCCCTAAAGTTACCCTCAAAACTAGAAAAACAGAGAGACATTTGTGAGAACCAGATATCCCAATTGTAGTTCAAATTGAACATAATTTTCCACCAGGCATTTGAGTGATAGGAGTGGTAGGTAAAGACAATTTGTCCCTAAAGAAGATTCCATCCAACCTCTTCTTTTAAAAGATTAATAAGGTGGTCAAAGTGAGCAAGATAATTCGTTGGACATGTGGCTACCAGGATTCCAAAAAGAAAAGCCCCTTGAGCATACCTCTTACAGTAAATACCATTCAGTAGTTGTCTCCATCCGATTGAAGGACTATGCAAAGCGCACTGGTGAATGGAACCCAGAGAGATACAGATCTATAAGACATCTATTTTTTTGTACTGAGTCATCGGAACACCTCACCTAATCCTAAGAGATAATTCCCAGCTTTTCCTTGGTAACACTACAGATTGATGTAAATGACATGAAAATCTGGTGTCCAAATCTCATCACCTCAATTCCTGATCACAAAAACAGTGTGTTATTGAACAATGATATCCTTCTCAACTCAAAGCAACTGCTCATGACTACTAATAGCAAAATAAACCCCAACATAGAGACTGATGATGTGCTGGTATTCCTCTGTTTTGGAGTCTGTGTTTAACCACACCTGGGATAGTCAGGTTATGTACTCATCAAAACCTGGTCTGGGAGAGTTTCTGGTAGAACAGTGTAAAAAAAAAGTCATTTTAGCCCCAGAGTTCTATCTTAAATATATTATTCAACATCTTTATTACATTTCATAAATTTTCCCCCTGGGCAATCAAAAAGAGGAGGCTGAAAAATACTCTAGTAAAGAAATAGGACAATATTACCTTCAGGTAGCAATGGAATACAAATGTTTAGGTTGCAATACCACTTCCTTCACTATCTGCATAAATATGTGTATTCATTCTGTGCATTCTCAAGAGAAGGAGAGTTAGAGCAGGATGAATTCCTTCTGGCTCTTTGGAAAAGCAGGTTTTGTCAAGCAATGCTCTGTCACTAGTTATTCAAAGTTCTAATATGTTTTCTTTCATTTCACCCACCAGAATCCAAAAAGCCACGATGGCCTTTCTCCAGGAGAGGAGCGGTGAGTGCTGTGTATTGTCGTTTTAATTAAGCCTCCTGTAGCTAAGAAAGTAAGAAGGTGCTGAAGAGCCCCTCTATTTTTGCATGACAGCAGATGGCACACGACACATGAAGTTTAAATTATATCATCACTTCCATAGAAGTGGCTACAAAACATTCCAAATAAGGCCATTTTGCACAGCAAAACAGTGCTAATTGCCAGTGGTTAATGAGCTCTGCAAATAAAACAAAGCCATCTTACTACTGTGATGCTTTACAACTCTAAATGTATAACTCAATTGGCTTTGGAAACAGGTCACTAGATAAAAGTCAACTTGCACAAGGTATGCCCCTATTTGCAGTCAGTGCTGTGCTTATTGGGATCATTGAAAAATGAATGGTCTATTACAGAAACAGATTCCACAGAAACATTTCTACTTCTGGGAAAGCCAGTTAGATTAGTCCTGGTGTATGTGTTTTTGTTTTGTTTTGTTTTGTTTTCTAAATATATTTTATTGATTTTTTACATAGAGGAAGGGAGAGGGATAGAGAGAGAGTAAGAAACATCAATGAGAGAGAGATATCAACCAGCCGCCTCCTGCATGCCCCCCACTGGGGATATGCCCGCAACCAAGGTACATGCCCTTGACAGGAATGAAACGTGGAACCTTTCAGTCCATAGGCCAACCCTCTATCCGCTGAGCCAAACCGGTTTTTTAATTCATTCTAGGTAGCATCAATTATGAAAGAGTCATAAATTTAAATCAGTGATCCCTAACTCTTCACAGCCCTACAATGAGGGCTGGCCAGAGTGCAGCCTTTCCTTCAGGCATTCTCTGGGTAGAAGGAAGGGGCATTCCTGACTACAACCTCACTCCCCACTCCTGCTTTTGTAGGGAGGGGAAGAACTGATTCTATTCTAACAACAGTACCAGTTGCAACACTATCTTTATTTTTTTTATTAATGTATTACATGTATATATATCTTCCCATTGCCCCCCCATTCCCATGCATACCCTAACTCCCCAGTGTATGTTCATTTATTATGCTTATATGCATGCATCCTAGTCCTTTGGTTGATCTCTTATCTACCCCACCTGTCCCTAACCTTGCCACTGTAATTTGACAGTCTGTTTGATGCTTTACTGCGTCTGTATCTATCTTTTTGTTCATCAGTTTATAATGTTATTTATTATCCATAAATTCGTGAGATCGTGTGGTATTTTTCTTTCATTGACTGGCTTATTTCACTTAGCCTAATGCTCTCCAGGTCCATCCAGGTTGCTGCAAATGGTAAGAATTCCTTCTTTTTTATGGCAGCATACTATTCCATTGTGTAGATGTACTGTACTTAGTTTTCTGATCCACTCATCTGCTGAAGGGCACCTATGCTATTTCCAAATTGTAGTTATTGTAAATTGTGCTGCTATGAACATAAGGGTGCATAAATCCTTTCTGATTGGTGTTTCTAGTTTCTTAGGATATATTCCTAAGAGTGGGATTGCAGGGTCAAATGGGAGTTCCATTTTTAGTTTTTTGAGGAAACTCCATACTGTTCTCCACAGTGGCTGCACCAGTCTGTATTCCCACCAGCAGTGCACGAGGGTTCCTTTTTCTCCACATCTTCCCCAACACTTGTTGATTTGTTGATGATTGTCATTCTGACAGGTGTGAGATGATATGGCATTGTCGTTTTGATTTGTATCTCTTGGATAATTAGTGACTTGGAGCATGTTTTCATGTGTCTCTTGGCCTTCCTTCTGTCTTCTTTCGAAAAGGTTCTATTTTGCCCATTTTTTTATTGGATCATTTATCTTCCTTTTATTAAGTTGTACAAGTTGCCTGTAGATGTTGGAGATTAAACCTTTATCAGTGATAACATTTGCAAATATGTTCTCCCATACAGTGGAGTTGTTTTTTTGTTGTTGTTTTGTTGATGGTTTCTTTTGCTGTGCAACACTATCTTTAAGTTCCGTAGCTAAATTAAAAGCTCTCTGAAGTTCCAATCCCAGCTGCTCCACTTACTATTTTGTGACCTTGGCCAAATGAATCAAATTCCTTCAGCTTCAGGTACTTCCTTATGAAAACGATGGTGATGGTGTCAGCCTCTAGGGTTGTGATGAGTAAATCAAATAATGCATGTGGGTTTATCCCAGAGCTGGGCAGGTCTTAAACACTCAATCAATATTGGCCATAATATTGGTAGTTTTATTTGTAATTGAGGTTTGGGAAACTACTTGTTCTCATAAGCAAGTATATGTGACTTTCACATTATTTTTCCAAGCATCAAACATTTATATTAATGTCTTAGTCAACTCTGGTTGCTATAACAAAATGCCACAGGCCGGATGGCTTAAGCAACCATGATTACTTATCACAGTTGTGGAGACTGGGAAGCCCAAGATTAAGGGGCCAGCATGGTCAGAGAATTCTCTTTGTAGCTTATAGGTAGTTCTCTTCTCACTGTGTCCTCACATGATGGAGATAAAGCTCCAGTGCCTCCTCAATAACTTCATGAATGGGGTTAATATTTTTATAAGCCTTCATGGCCTCATCCAAACCGATTTACTTCCCAAAGGTCCTATCTCCAAATACCATCACATTGGGGGATTAGGGCTTTAACAACAGGTGACTTGAGGGGAGGGACAGAAACATCTAGCCAGGAACAGTCTAAACATTATGAGCTAGTAAAGTTTTATTAATATAAAGTTTAAAACACTAAAGCTGTTTTTCCTTTTCATTCCCATTTTGCCCCTCTTTAGGAACCTGGTTTGGCTGTTTTCCTGGCAGGTTTGAGGCAGGGCCTATGGTATAAACTTTCTTGGCCTTCTCAATTAAATGGAGGCAGGACCAGTTACCAGTCAGATCTGGGGTCTCTGGAAAAGAAGAATCTCCCACAATCTCTCCTGAAGCTAATAAGGAAGGAGCCCACATTCCTCCATGGAAAGAATGCTCTAAGGGCTGCCCTGAGTATGCCTGAAGGAAAGGCTGCTCCCAGAAAGGAGGGCATACCTAAGGAAGGGATGCTCTTATAAGTTGTAACCAATGCCTTTTTCTCCATAAAGAAGTGATTTTTTGGGTGGCTGGGCTAGATTTCTAAGATGCCGAGGGGCCCATTATCAGCAGCCTCCATATAAATTGAGAAGGAAAGTATAATAAATGGCTTGCACAATGTTGGAGGTAGGTAGGCAGTGGTGGAGATACATAGACAGAATAATTACTGGGATGATAAAATGTTTCAGCAAATGTTCTCACTAATGAAGGGAAATTCCTATCTTGAAGGCTCACTTTCATAAGGACCTACTATCTGGTCTCCTTTAAATTAATATTTCTACTTGCTCCTTCATCCTTTTAGTCTTATTTATCACATAATTCAGAGCAAAAAAATGCTAATCCACATAAATATAATAAACACACTGCTACATTGTAATGCATTTTCCTAATATATTTAACATTTTCTCTTTTCTTACCTTCTTTTCTTCTGTCCTTTTCTAATGAATATTAGTAAAAAAGCAAACACAGATATAATGTTTATATTATCAGGCACTGTTTCTGTTTACATGTGCTCCTATTTATGTATATCATAGCTTATATATGTTAACTCATTAATTCTCACAACAGCCCAACAAGGCAAATAACATTATTATCCTCATTTTACAAATGGAGAAATAGGTTCAGAGAGGTTGAATAGCTTGCCTGAGGTCACACAGCTTATAAGCAGTAGAGTGGGGATTGGTTCCCAGGATTCTAGGCCCTCTGAGTCTGTTTCAACCCTGACATTGAATTGTCTGCAAATGTGTGGCTCCATAACCAAACCTGGACACTCCTGTCTCCTCTCTCTTCATCAGAGCTCTCATGGATCTTGCCTGTTCTCACAGATTCAATGCCATCTCTTTGTCAACCAGTAAAATGTGTATATTCATGTTCATATATCTCATATATTTGTTTTGCTCCAGGTCCATATTCTTGGTTCCTACTATAAATTTTCATTCCAACCAGCCCTTAGTTATTAGCTTTGGGATTCTAGAATTAACCTTGGTTCTTTCTTTTCATGTTCTGTATCCTCTCAAATGCCCTACAAACTCTTCTCATGACCTCTCCTTGCCAACATCACCAGATGTCTGTTACTCTAAAGCGCTAATGTGGTCTCTGGGAGAACTGTCTCCTCCCTTTTCACTGGTACCCACCAAGCATTTGGTCAGGAGGTTAGTTGGACCCATTGAAAGCCACAGCAAGTGCCCTTTGTGAGAGACTGGTGCCCTCCTTCCCACAGTTCTGATGCTGCTCCCATTGTCTCAGCCTCTTTCTTCTCCAACAGGCTGCTGATTTCTTATTTCCACAACAAGCAGTCACTATGGTTTCAGACATCACCATAACGCATATGTCCCAGTTTCTGTAGGCGGTCCCCAACCCTTTCCAAGATTTCTTAGCTACTGTGGAAGCTAACGAGTCACTAATAGATTTTCTCTCTCAATGCCATAACCCTACCAGAGAAACCAGCCACAGCACATTCTGAAATGACAGGATCTACTCTCAGACACATGGGGAGTTACCTAACAGATAATTCCTGTGTTCTCCTGCTCATTAACAAAAAGCATCATGACCTGGAGACAATAGAACAAGTTTAAAAATTATTTGTGATAAACATTCATTTCAAAGGCAGCCAAATTTCCCTAAGGAAGCCTTGCACTTCTTTTGATAACTGCTCCTGTTATGAATTCTTTTAAGTGGATTATTTATGATCCTGCAACAGAATAGTGAACAAGTAAAAAAAAAAGTCACAATATAGTAAGTTTAGAAAGCAAGTTATGAAAAGATGTCCAAATATGACACCATTAAAAATTAATTGTAATTACAATCAGAAAAAGGTTTTCAGTGGTTATGTTGGGGTGGAGATTATAAGTAGCTTAGATTTTCTTAGTGTTTTTCTTCGTTTCTCAAATTATTACCTTTGTAATCAGATTTTTTTTAAATAATATTACCCTATATGATAAAAAGGTAATATGCAAATTGACCCTTGCACCCTCGCACAAGATGGCCACCCCCATGTGGTCAAAGATGGCCACCACAAGATGGCTGGCGGGGAAGACAGTTGTGATCAGGCCAGCAGGCAAGGGCAGTTAGGGGTGACCAGACCAGCAGAGAAGGGCAGTTGGGAGAGACTAGGCCTGTAGGGGAGAGCAGTTGGTGCAGCCAGGCCTGCAGAGGAGGGCAGTTAGGGGTGACTGGGCCAGCAGGGCAGTTGGGGGCAATCGGGCAGGCAGGGGAGCAGTTAGACATCAATCAGGCTGGCAGGGAAGTGGTTAGGGGGTGATCAGACTGGAAGGCAGGCAAGCGGTTGGGAGCCAACAGTCCCAGATAATGAGAGGGATGTCCGACTGCTGGTTTAGGCCTAATCCCTGTGTCTGACCGGCTCTCAGACATCCTCCAACGGGTCCCAGATTTGAGAGGGTGCACTGGGCCTCTAGTTAAAAAATAAAAACAATAATAAGTGGGTGGTTTCACCCTAAAGAGACTAGTTTCTAGCATATCTTCGTATTCTTTAGCAGCAAATTATCATGTTGGGCAGTTCCTTCAACACTCTGGGCTTTGCCCAGTCATCCACTAATTTAAGCCTCCGAGGAACTTTCTGGTGCTCAAGTCCTATAATCCTGGGTTTGGAAAAGCTAGAACTATGAAAGACATTACATCACCCCACAGGGTGGGTGTGAGACCAGAGTCCATCTATTTACTATACAACTATTCCAAGCCTTGGATTATTTTTTTCATTAGTAAAATGAAAGAAAGGTTTGGATTGGACATCCTCACCAGCCTCTGTCCTCTAGATTAGACATTCCGTGGTCCTATAAGACAGACTGTGGCTGGGAAACGGCTTTGCAACTGATAGTGGCTTATCAACAAAAGGTACAGTCTCTACTCATGCATGTTAGAGAATGAAGGTATGAGAGATGCTACTGAAGTCATGTCATTGAAGAATTCCTGTTTGAAAATTTTGTTTCTAACCATCCTTAATCAGGGCAGAGACAAACACAAGCACATATCTGATCTGGAACAGCGCCTCTCTTCTGTGAAGATTACAGACTTCGGAGGCTATGAATTCCACAGCCTTAAGGTATCTCACAAACTGCTTCCTGAGTGACATGGTTTTTCCCCTTGGTTTAGTAACTATTTTATTGTCTTTGTTCGTATCACAGCAAAGTGCAGGAGAGAAGCCCAGAACTGAGCTGAATTGGGTCTGCTTTCTCCAATGCCCAGGGAAACCTCAGGAAGGTCATTTCATCTTAACAAAAACAATGGTTGCCAGAGGCTTGACCACATGTTAGCAGTGGTTACTCATTTGCCACAGGGCCTCAATTTCATTTAAGAAATAGCTTATTGTTGAGCTTACCATTTCTAAAGGTCGCTATAAACTTTAAAATTCTCATTTCATGTAATTAATTTCAATAAGCTTTAGCAGGGAAGCCTGGATCAGACCTCCCAGTTCTGAGTTTGGGTTTCTTTGAGGAGGTTTTTGCAATAAACTGAAAAAGGCTCATGAAATTCTCAAGCATAATGCAAAACAACATCAATGTGAATCCTTCTTATTTAAGCTAAAAATAACGTATGTCATGCATCCCAAAGCCATACAGAGAGAACTGTGGTTTGGGCAGCTGGAGGAGCCATTGCTGAGAGGCATGATGGAGCCTGGGCAGAAACCAGGATTTCAGGGATGCTTGCGTGTTCTTGCCATACATAGCGCAGGACAGAGCTAATGGAGAACAGGACAAGGTGGAAATGTTTTGTTCCTTCTTTTCTCCCATATGCAGGGTAAGACCTGGAATGAAGTCATAGCTACACATCAGAAACTTCCTACTGATCGATTAGACTTGAGAAAGCAACAAGAGGCTGTGTGGGAACTTTTCACAAGCGAATGCACTTATTTCTTGGACCATTTATTAGTTCTTAAGATGGTAATGCTGGACTTACATTTTGTAATAGATGGGAAATATTATTTTGATTTGGGGGGAATTTGTTTTCCTCTTCCACATGGAGAACAGAAAGTTGGGGGTGAATGTCCCCTCTTTTAAGAGATCTTAAAAATTGTGTCTGTTGTTTATCTACTACTTGGTTGTCTCTTCTTTTTTTCCTTAAACATAGTCTGCCAGGATTGGAGGAGGTCTTCTAAGTAAACTAGTCCAGATCCCCATCTGATGTCTGAATTGTCTCTACCTATTCTCATCATGTGCTTACACACCTCTCCCTCCAGTCAGGGAGTACAGAACTATCCTGCAGGCACCCACCCCAGCGATGGTCAGCTTCTACTTTCTGAACTCTTGTTCCCCTGAGCAGTGCTGGGAGTATGTGTTTTATCAGCTGCAGGGCCACCATCACAGATTCCCAGGAAGCCATCCACATGTGACTCAATGGGATTGCATGACATGGTATATTTGTAATGTCTACCAGGTAAATGGTGTCCCTGGTGTCCCCCAGTGCTGCAGGCGGATCTGCTGAGGTTCTGAGTAAATAATCCTTATAGGGAAACCACAGGGCAAGGATGGCAAGGGAGACACTGCCTTCCAAGAGCAGAGGGGAGGAAAAGACATATTGTTCCCCAAGCTTGACTCCGCCCATAAATACTTATTAATCCCACCTACCATCTTGCACAGGAAAAAACACTGAGGAAAAAGGCACTTAGGGAGAACTAAGTGCAAGTCCTGGATGTGTTTCTGACTTGTCATGTGACCCTAGAAAAGTCTAGTCCTCCATTTCGTAAACCAGAGTTTGGCAAACATTTCCTGTAAAGGTCTCGATAGTAAATAGAAGGTAGGGCAAAAGTAGGTTTATAGTTATTGTTCCTATGGAAAATAATACTATAATTAATAATAATAATACAAGAATAAACCCTGTGTTTCGCATACTCACAACATTGCCTACTGTTGCCTCACCTTGTATGTTGGGATTTCAAGACTCTGTGGTCTTTATTACAACTCCTCAGCTCTCCCATTGCAGTGCCCAGGAAGCTATGGGTAATTTATAAAGGAATGTGATAGCTGTGCTATAATCAACATTATTTATGAAAACAGGTAGCAAGCCTGACCTATCCCGCAGGCTGTCATTTGACAATTCCTTTCCTAAGCTCTAAAAGGATGACAATACCATTTCTGTCTGTTTCAAGGTATCTCAGCATTAGACCATCAAATTAGTTTTCTTTGAAATCTATCAAGTGACATACAAATGTCAGTCATTATTTTCTGTAAAGCATTCTTCTATCAATAAGTTGATCATTGTTTAGTTTATAGACACAGGGAAGATTATCTGTGAGGATTGCAGTTCTTTCTTGACTTGCTGTAGAGTAGCCTCCTGCTGTATGAAAGCATCAAAGCAAGAAACAATATCACAGAGGCTCCCTGAATGCTTTCATTCATAGTTAATGCCTTTATCCAAATCCAAGCATCTTACCAGTCACAAGTATTAACTCATTAGTTCTTTTTTTTTCTTAATTTCCTGCAAGTAAAAGATATTTGGATCTTTTGCAGAGAAAGGTATAAATGAGAGTTCAGCATGGAAGCTGTTTTGGTCTCACATTAGTGCTATTGATAAGAAGAGAACCTGTGAGATTTCTTGACTCCGGGAGGCAGAGAAAGCCCATTAGAACAGGTTATGTTCAACAGGAATGTTGTCAGGGCACATATTAGCAACAACACTGTCATGCAGAAGAGCACATTTCCCATATGTTCTGTGCAGCTTAAATGTTACCATTGATATTTAGGAAAATTCTGAAACCTCAAAAATATGATTTCTAATGTGGTCAGGAGGTTTATGTTCAAAGGCAAGTTTCAAAATTGAAAAACAGAAGGTAATATGCATTTCTTTTTTTTTAAAAAAAAAGATCTTCATGAATACACTAAAATATCTACAAACCTGTGAATATCTCCTGGATGTGGATTCATGGCGACTTTTTGCAAATCTGGAGGAGTTAAGTCAGGTGAGTCAAAGTAGAAAGACACCAGAGACGTGTTTAGAAATTCACCAAAGGAGTCATGAAAATGCATGTTTGTTCTACTCTTGCGGCTTGTATGCCATGTGGCAATATAGAATGTGGTTCATTCCCCCATATAATATTATGGTCAGGAGGTCAGATTAATAAGAAGGAAATCTAAACATTCATTGATGTCTTGCCAAGAGATTACATATATCAGCTCCTTAATCTTCATAAATGTTTATTCTCAAATGAATGTCCTTTTCTCATATATTGTAAATAAATAATATCTTTCCTCCAAAAGGAAGAGAAGAGAGATTTCAAAAAGAATTTATTTATATAAAAAAACTTATAAGAAAATGTATATTGAAAAGGAAAATAAATCTGAATTTTGCTGCCAAGAGGTAAATTGTAATGAGAAACAGCTGTAGAATGATATTTGAAGTTCATCAAATATTTATTCCTTCCCTTGGGTGTGTGCCTACTCTTGTTTCCTTTCTCTCTGGCCCTAGACAAGCTTTGGTTTTGTGAGCAGTCTTTTTGCCATCATCAAGGACTACTTCGATGCCTCTGAGACTTCACCACCCATGGATTTCATTTCCGTGCTCACAAAGGTAAAATCCTTTTGGGAGATCTCAGACTCATGTAATAAATTCAGCCTCTCTCAGGATAGCTGTTCATATCTACTGACTTTTTGTTTTTGTTTTTTTGTTTCTACAAAGGAATGATCCCTTTCTCTGCCAATAGATGTTTTCAAAAATAGCTTGCAAACTCTGTTTCTCCATTGTCACCTCTGCCATGTGGGTTTTACTGACACAGAAATGCACACACATGGAAAAGCCATTTTCAAATCTGTCTTTTAAATGACTTCAACTTAAAGCAGTATTCATGGCAATAGTTTGTGTAGGTCAATTACATGGTTCAGTTGTTCTTCTAACAAAAGTGTCAGTCTTTCAGACAAAAATAAATAAATAAATAACTCTTCAAACCTATCGGCACCCTTAATAGAACCTCTGGTCCGAAAGAAGAAGAAAAGAGGAAAACCTGTGACCCTGGTTTGTTAAATGCTATTTACTTTCTTTACTTTGAGCTTTTTAGTCCAATGCCTATCTATTCACATTTAGCAAGATTTGACTTCAGACAATCCACTCTAAAAAGCTGGATTGAGATTCATTGAGCAGTTACTAAAGGCTATGTGTGGGGCCAAGACTCTCTGCACAATAATGTGCAAAACCAGATATACTCCTGCTTGTTTTCAATCATTTAAGAATTACAGTAAGAACTATATAATCACATTGAGATCAATGCTGAGGAAAACAGGAGCATAGATATGAAGGAAAGCTTTCTGGCTATGGCAGTGGGTGGGGCAGTTACAGACAGGAAATTCTTCCTGGGGCAGAGATGCTTGAGGTGAGACATGCGGGAGGAGGAGTATATAGAAAACTAGGTATAAAGTAGGAATTGAATAAGAAAAACTTTGAAAAACAAGAGGAAGAATGTCAAGTGTTGGGAAGTAGCTTAGTTTCCCTCGATTTATTTAGAGTCAGAAAATTTTTAAATTTAATTTTAAGTAAATAGTCTTGAGAAATGCCAACTTATCATTAAAACATGTAAGCTGTCTTAGTCTGCTCAGGCAAAAACAAAATATTGCAGACTGGGTGGTTTATAAACAACAAATTTATTTTACACAGTTTGGAGGGGGACAGTCTGAGGTTAGATGAGGATTCCCTTCCGGTCACAGACTTCTCATTGCATTCTACCTGGTGGAAGGGGCTAGGGAGGCCTCTGGAGGCTCTTTATAAGGACATTAATCTGACTCATGAGGGCTAACCCTTTGTGAATTAATCATCTCCTGAAGGCCCCATTCCTAATACCATCACTTTGGGGATTAGGATTCAACATAATAATTTGAGAGGGACACAAGCATCCCACCATAGTAAAAGTGCTCTTATAGCCTCCTAAGCATAGGATGTTAATATATTCTTTATTAAAGGTCCATAATTCAGCCCACATATATATGCTTCATGTTACAGATGTGCAAAGGTGGGTTACACAAGTGTTTCATTAATGGAAAAGGTCCTTTATCAATCAGGTTAGATTTGGTTGTATCAGAGTAACCATCCCCAAATCTCAATAGCTTGGTTCCTCTCTCCCCTATGCCTACTTCTTCCTTGTCACTGTCCTCTCTCTGGGACCCATGCTGAGGGAGCAGCACTGGAATGATACCAGTCTGGGAAAACTGGGACAGAGCACTCAGACTCTTCAGGTTCTGCCAGAAGCAACACATGGCAGGTCTGTTCACACTTTATCAGCCAAGTTATGTCACATGACCATGCTCACCTTCAGCAGAGTGGGTACCCAGAATCCTCCCCTGGAAGGTAAAGCAGATAAACAGTAAGGCAGCTGCACAAGAAGCTCACCAGAGGGGAGATTGGAGCATTTTGTTATTCACACATGACTCATGTGAGCAAGTCACTAAAAAGGAAACGGAGGCTTGAGAGGTCAGGTGATTTGGTCAAGGTCACGTAGCTGATACATTATAGAACTGGGTCTCTAGAACCACACATGATCTTAACCATTGCCTCCTAGTAACAACATTTCTCAAGCATCTCTGTGCCCTTTCTCTCTAGGCTACCAACCCCCTCCACCTCCAAAAATAAAGTTACATCATCCTTCAAGTTACTTCCTGCTCGAGCCAAAACTTGACATTTTTTTCCCCATCATGTTTTCTCCTCTGTCTTACCACAAATACTTGTCTAGGTTTTCGTTATCTCTGCCTTTATTACTGCCACTTCCTTTAGTGACTTTTTTTTAGGCTGGCTCTGTTTTCTCTACTAAATGTAGTTACAACATTGCCAACAAGTGTATCTTCCTTATCTTATTCTACCACACAATGACACTATTAGACATTTATCAGTGGGACCCATTACTCTTGACATCAATCAATAACTCAAGGAGTACATGGACTTAGCAACACAGCAGACACTGTGAGACCCTGAGGAGAGTGTCTGCCAGTTAAGCTTTGGTGAAAGGAATAACTCATTCCCAAGAAAGACACTTCCCTGAGACAGGGCACTTTGTGTGGGGTGCTCCGTTTGACCACTGCATAAATCTATACATACACTTAGGAGAGGGCCTTGAATTTGACTTTACAGTTTTAGAAGCGAGCAGGAGAATTATATTTATGGACATTTTTGAGGAAAAGTTGATGAAAATTAAATGTTGTTATTTACTTACCAACATAATCAGCCAACATAAGCCCTGAAGTCAAAGGCAATATTTGTTACCAGGTGGTATGCAAGGAGTGTAGACCTCAACAAAGCATAAACAGAAGCAAAAGGTAAATTAAATCAAGACACTTACATAGAATTTTAAGTGGGAGGTGGGATGTGATTTATTGAGGAGTTAACTGTGTCTTATGTGAATACTGTTTTTTAAAGAATGTTTATTGTGAAGATAACCTGTTCCTAGTCACACGGTCATACTCCAGCTTGATAATGCTGACTGCCCCCCTTCCTTGTGCCAGTCAGTGATGGCAGTGAAGGGAAAGAGGCCACCTGCCTGTGCTCTCTCTGCTCTTCTCTTGCAGTATTTCCGAGGGAGCCTCTGTCAGAGCCACCAGACTTACTGCCTAAACTACTCTGCTGCTGTCTTTTACCTTGAGAACCTGAAGCAGAGAGAGGACTTTGGAATTTACTTAAAAGTAAAGTACCATCTTCTTTTCTTTTATAATTTTCCTGAGATTCTTTGGGGTATAATAGGTCCTAGGAATTATACCCAAAATAAGTGAGAAAGAAGAACAATAAATGATCAACAATACACTTGAACTAAAAATCTGCTTTCCTCATCAACACATCTTCCACTGCACACCAAGGAGTTCCAAATGGTGCACATCTGGAAACATTGTATTATCTAATGCCCCTCCTAAATTTTTGGCAGGGACTTACCCATGTTTTATTTGTTCATTGGTGTGTTTGAGAACGAAGTTAGTACACTGGAAGGAGAAAGCTAGACTAAGAATGAGGCTTTGTGACTAGAACATCGGCTCTTGTAGGATTTGGTTACTGCAAGATTCTGTTGCACACAAATTTGGAGAAGCACTTACATTGTTTTCTGTGAGAAGGGCGCCCCCTGGAGTGCTTCATAGGGTACAATGCAGATGTTGCTGCTGAAATTGTACAACATGGTGGCTATGGATTCCAAAGTATCAGAGCAAAGCATTTCTGCTAAGGACAGTCAGCATTTGCTATTAATAAGCTGACATGGAAAGAATTGTCTTGACTTCACCAGTTCCTTTGACTCCTCTTTTGATGTTTCTTTAGTATGAATAATATCTTTCCAATATTATGCCAGAGCTTTTTTTATGAGCTAGAGAAAATAGTCCAAGCCTTTTCAGAAAACTAGCTCTCCTGACAATTGCAAAAGCCCATGCTGAGCACCACCTCTGAGGCCTGGGAGGAAAGGCTGCCCTGTTTCCAGGACTTACCTGTGGCCTGACTGTGCCACGAGGCCTGGGTGCAGCGTAGCTGAGAAAAGAGGATAATCTGTGGGGAGAGACTGGGCCTTATTTTTTGTAGCTTCAACCATTCAGTGTTTTCTTGGGTACTCAGTAAAAACAGAAAGTTCCTTAGCTTTCCAGATGTCTGAATAATCCTATTACAGAAGTTTTCCCCGGAAGCTGATGATTAGACTCCCAGCTTGGCCCCCAAACTGGGAGAAGCCAGTTCCATGGTCTCTCTTCCAAGCCAGAGCAGAGGTTAATTTAACAAGGCTCAGCCAGGTTTCCAAATAGCTGTGGAAAATACCATACCAATTGTGACATAGAAAGGTGTCTATACACGGCATCCAGAGATAACATACAATTATAATGTATAATGCTTTACCGAGCACTTTCTCAAATGTCTTTTAATCCTTGGCACAAAACTTTGAAGTTGATTACATTGTCCCCATGTGTCCCTGAGGCTCAGAGAGATTGTATGGTTTTTGCAAGGCCATGTGGCCAATAGATGGCAAAAATGAACCTGGATAAAGGTCTTCAGGCAGGAAAAAAAAAAAAAACAAAAAAAAACCCACAAACCAAAACAAAAAAAAAAACACACAAAAACCCACAAATGCTCTTTCCATCAAAATTATTTACTGCTCTTCAAGGCTATTTTCCTTCACTTGGCAACTGTGAGCATTATGAAACAGGTGAGGGATCAAGAAGGGGCTGGAGAGGAATTGAAGGTAAGCCTGTCTTCCACAGCCACGTAGTACAGAACAAAAATATTGTCACAGAGAGTTGATAATAATTTAACCATAACGTAGTAAATATAATGCTTATAATATAACTAGAGGCTGTTGCAGAAAGATTCCTGCAATAAGGCTTTCTGTTGTGATCTCCACTGCCCCCCCCCAGCTTCCTTCCCTTCTCCCCAGCCCCGCTTGCTTTCCACTTAGCTTAGCTCCCTTCTGCAGCGCTTGGCTTCCTTCTACGCTGTCTTTAGTCTTTGCTCTGTGCCAATATATGCAAATTAACTGTCATCTTGGTTGGGTTAATTTGCATACTCGCTCCTGATTGGCTGATGGGCATGGCTTGTGGGCATAGTGGAGGTATGGTCAATTTGCATGTTTATTTTTTATTAGATAGGATAATTATAATATGCAGTAAATAATAATAAAGGGGGCTGGTTCTCAAGCACTGTTTCAACCAGCCACTGCTGGTCATTTATGATCTCTTGGTCTACACCAGGGGCAGGGAACCTTTTCTCTGCCAAGGGCCATTTGGATATTTATGACATTATTTGTGGGCCATCCAAAATGATCAACTTAAAAATTACGTTGTTATGAAAAAGTTCCTGGATTTATTGAACTTTGAGTCCTGCCTGCGATTGCTTTGGCAGGGCCAGACCAAATGATACAGCCCATGGGCTGGACATCCTCCGCTTTTGGTCTACACAGGAACCCTGTGGAATGTGATAGTATCTCCATTATCCCAAGATTTAGACAAATTGGGCAACTAGCTGAAACATACAGTTGTTCAGGGCAGAGATGAGATTTGATTCAGACATATCTGAAGCTGATCTTCATTCTCCTATTATGCACTGACATAAACAATCTCAGTGGAAAACTTAAACCTGTGTTGTGTCATGGGCTGCCTGGAATGGGGCTATGCATCACTGGGATGAATGTATCCTCCATGTCCTATGGGACTGGCTTTATGAAAACCTATGCATTAAGTTGGTGCACATTGATGGAAGTAGAATTCTCCCTTCTCTGTCAGAGACAATTAAAATGATGCAGAAAAAGAGACTGGAACTTTGTCCCAGAGCTCTTCATGGGGTCCTGTTAACAATCACTAAGAACTCTTAGGACTGAGTATTCGAAATGTGCCAGCCACTATTTGGGGCACTTTGTATGGATTCTCAATAAAACCTCTCACCAAGTTGCTGAGGTCGTTATTCTTGTTACCCACATTTCACAGATGAGATTTATAGAGTTTAAGTAAATTTCCCAAAATTCTAAGAATGGCTGCCCCAGCACAGTATTGCATTCCATCAAGACAGATTGATGAGGAGAATGTTTTTATATGTGTCCCCATGTGTCACTGAGGCTCACAGAGGTAATATGGTTCAATTCAACATGCCCCTGAATTCCTTTCACTGTTACCCCAAACATACTGGACATTTATTATAAAGCAAAAGCATCCTTCATTGATCTAGGCCTATCCATAAAGAGCCTTTTATGTCCAATCTCTCTTGACAGAGATGTTCTTTTTTTCCCTCTAATGGATCTGAAAATTAAAGCCAATGGATGAAAGAAAAATTTATACCTACTTTTAGAATCATCAAATATATTTTTTCTTTCTTCTGAGGCTTCTGAAACACTAAAGGCTTCCAATATCCCTGCCTGGATCTTTGTCTCAATTATTTACCACTGGTGCTTCTTGCTGGGTTGGTGTCTGGGATAAATTGGGTGTTTTCACATGTACTCAGGATGCTGGCAGCCAGAGCTGTTTTCAATGGCTGGGAAATTTGGGGCAGTGACCCTGGGCTATTTTTTGAGGAAATACCCAACTGCTTCTGAGAAATCAGTTACCGGAGCTACAATGCTGCTGCCAGTGAGACAAGATGGAAACTGGCCACTGAGACCACAGGCTAAGGCCTCTCCATACCTCTTCTTTTCACCCATTACCACTGCTGGCCTTTCCACATCTGCAGTTCCTGCTTCCTTCTCCATCTTTCTCAACATCAATGAGAATCCCAGCCATTGTGCGCCAAGTGAGAACATGGAGGTGACCTAGTACCTTCCACTAAGAGGAATCTGAAGAACAGAGAAGGGAAGGTGGTCCCTCAGAAAGCCTTGAAGCCTGCCTTCTCAAGCTCCATCCACCCTCCAGCCTCCAGCCTATGCTCACTTTCCTGGCCTGCCTTCTGCATGTAGGGAATGGAGAAGATCACACCCAGCAGAATTCCCATGAGGAAGAATCCTGGATTTTCCAAAAAGTTTCTGGTGGCAGAGGGTGAAACCCCCAAGGACATGTTCAAGCTGTGAAAGACAAGTGCATATTGCTAAGCATGAGGGCAAAGGAAAAGGGTAGTTGGAGAGGGAAAGAGAGAAGAAGAGCAGCTCTCTCTTTCCAAAGAAGAAAATGGCATCATCAAAATGGGTGGGGGTGATGTCGTGGGCTCTGTATTTGACCCCTCCCCACAACCCAAAGAATTCAGTAAACATGTTCACTCATAAAACATTTGGCATGAGTGGGATTACAGTGGAAACCATCATAGGACACCCACCAGGAGGCTACGTTTGACATCAGTGGGCACATGCTGTTCAGGGAAGAAAGTGTGTATGTCAGCAGGGACCAGAGGAAGCCATTCTAATCTCAATCCCATAAATTTTAAATACCTAAAGAGAGCTTTGGATTTGGTGGGGAGTTGAGCCAGTTGCACCTAGATCTCTAAAACGCAAGGGAAGACAACTGGGCACAAAGATGTGCGAAGCTATGTTTGGGGAAGCAGAAGGAGCCTTCCACAGTGTATGCCTAAAGCTGGCATTCAGGGTCTGAGTTGCAAGGCAAGGGAGATAACCTGGGCCTAGGTGGAGCCTGACCTGCAGAAAGAGCTGAGAGCCTAGTGCAAGGGCAAGATTCCCTCAGAGCTGAACTCAGGTGTGAGAGTATATGGGGGAACAAGAGAAGAGGAAGAACACACATCCCCTAGTAATACCTTTTGGTGTACCTATGTGCACAGCAGCCAGAAACCAGACTCCATGAGTCATGTGTCATCTGCACAAAAGCCAAGCCCCTCAGGTTCAAGACAGCATCACATTCAAATAAACAGCCCAACAAGTGAAACACATTTATGAGTCAGTCTCATGATTAGTAGTGTCTGTCAAATACCATTTATAGAAATCGAATGTGTAACTCACAACAGTGCTTACTAGAGCTCCTTTCCCTGTTTCCCCGGTGCTTTGCACACCCTGCAGCTGCCTCTTAGTCAAACTCTCTCTATTAAAAATTGTTTGTGTCTTTATCCCTTCCATCTCTCTCTCCCCTCTGTAGCATGTAGCTCAATTTAGCCTCCTCAACTTCTATTCATTTTCTCATATTACCTAGATTCCTTTCAATAAAGGAGAGTCAAAAAACTGATTCAACAAGCAAAAATTCTTCCTTTTCCCTCCATCTGTTGATTCTCAATTCTCCTAATTATGCCTCACAATGAGGAATGGAGCTAGGGGAGGGGGAAGCAGAAATCTCCTGGAGGGCCAGTAAGGAGGAGAAGCCAGTGGGACAGCCTAACTCTTAGGGGAGAAGGGTAAACGAGGCTAGCACACATATAGTAATACCTCTTATCACTGCCACAGAGGGAACATGTGTTCTCTAAGGAACTAAAGAAGTGCCTCTTCATCTTGACAAGTTCCACACTTAGGAGGACAGAGAGATGATGTTATATTGATGCTGAGTGTGCCTTCTTCACTATCACTGGGAAGGCAAGACAGTCAGAGAAGGACTCTTTGATTGGAAAGTAACAATGTTAGTAATATTCAATAGTCCCTTTCAACCACATCTAAGAACCTCATTTCAGATCCTGAATTTGCTAAAGACACATTAATAAGGATTTTCAAAGGCAAAGTCTGGGCTGTGTCTTAGAAGCTTCCCTAGCAAGCTCTCAGTGGCATCATATTGTTACCACGTGAAATAACTGAGTGTTTCATGCCCAGGCTTCTCAGGTGTTAAACAGGAGAAGTGATCTTGTGATTCTGCCTGTGTTTCCTTTCCCAGTGGTGTGAGCAAAATGAACAGTGCAGACGGCTTCACCTGACTGAGCTGCTAGTGGCCCCACTGCACAGGCTGACCCGGTACCCTTTGTTGCTAAAGAATATCTGGAAAAGGAGTACAGACTCCACTGAGAAAATTGTGATCTACTCCATCAAGGAAAAGGTGGAAAAGTCAATCCGTAAGTTTCTGAGATAAGTGACTCAGTTCAGTGGAAACTAAATGGAAAGGTTGGAGGCCCTCTGGCTCTTGGGAATGATCTGAGCTTCATACTAGAAGGCAGTTCCATTGACTTGAGGTTATGGCTCTGGGAAATCAAACACACACAACAATGGGTTCCAGTCACATCCTGGCAATCCCTATGAGAACTGCAGCAGCAGTTTACGCAGGACGTGGCTGTCTCCAAGGCTTTCACGTGTGAATTCAGGCAGGAAAAGTATACTTCCCAGATGGTTGAAGGCTTTGTTTTTCATATCCATGCTGAATCCAAAAACAAAGCAAACAGGAATAAACACCATTGGGGGCCTTTCCGGAGGATAAATTACCATTCATTATTTTTAGGTCACTGAAATCCAGGGCCAATCTAAAAATAATGCCAACTGCAATCTTTAGAACTGAAAATTGAGAATGGAGATAGAACAACCCTTTGATGACTTAAGTTTATTTGGGTAGCTTTATATAATTAAATTCAAATAAAGAAGTTCATGATATATGCCCACAAACCAAGATTTATTTTTTTATTTAATAAATCTTTATTGTTCAGATTATTACAATTGTTCCTCTTTTTTTCCCCATAGCTCCCCTCCACCGGGTTCCCACCCCACCCTCTTCCCTTACTCATCCCCACTGTCCTCATCCATAGGTATACTTTTTTGTCCAGTCTCTTCCCACACTCACCACACCCCTTTCCTCCCTGATAATTGTCAGTCAACTCCCTTCCTATGCCCCTGATTCTATTACATTTACCAGTTTATTCTGTTCATCAGATTTTTTTATTACCTTGATTTTTATATTCACTTGTTGATAGATATGTATTTGTTGTTCATAATTTTTAACTTTATCTTCTTTTTCTTTTTCTTAAAGAATACCTTTCACCATTTCATATAATACAGTGGTACCTCAAGATACGAGTGCCCTAACATACGAGATTTTTGAGATACGAGTCGTCGAGCAAGCGATTTTTGCTTTGAAATACGAGCAACATTTGAGATAGTAGTAATCGCGCAGATAGGCCGGCTGTACATGACCCACCAGTTTACTGTGACTAGAGCGTCTCATAGTTTCCCACGCCTCAAGGTTACGGAACAAATTAAACTCGTATCTCGAGGTACCACTGTACTAGTTTGGTGTTGACGAACTCCTTTAGCTTTTTCTTATCTGTGAAGCTCTTTATCTGTCCTTCAATTCTGAATGATAGCTTTGCTGGGTAAAGTAATCTTGCTATTCATCACTTTGAATATTTCCTTCCACTCCCTTCTGGCCTGCATAGTTTCTGTTGAGAAATCAGCTGACAGTCATATAGGTGCTCCCTTGTAGGTAATTAACTGTTTTTCTCTTGCTACTTTTAATATTCTCTCTATCTTTTGCTGTTGACATTTTAATTATGATGTGTCTTGGTGTGGTCTTCTTTGGATTTCTTTTATTTGGGGTTCTGTGCACTTCCTGGACTTATAAGTCTATTTCTTTCACCAGGTGGTAGAAGTTTTCAGTCATTATTTCTTCAAATAAGTTTTCAGTATCTTTCTCTTTCTCTTCTTCTGGCACCACCATAATTCTGATATTGGTATGCTTGAAGTTGTCCCAGACTCCTTACACTATCTTCATATTTTTAGATTCTTTCTTTTTACTTTTCCAGTTGATTGACTTAGCTTCTTTGTATTTCAAATCTTTAACTTGATTCTTGCAATCCTCTAGTCTGCTGTTAGATCTCTGTATAATATTTTTTTTTATTTCAGTCAATGTATGTTTAATTTCTAGTAGGTCCTTTTTTATATCCTTGAGGGTCTCACTAAAGTTATGGGCCTTTTCTAGGAAATTCTTGAAAAATCTTATAACCATGGTTATAACTCTATATTCAGTCATTTGCTTTCCTCCATTTCTTTCATTTGTGATCTGTTTCTTTGTCTTTGCATTTTGGCAGCTTCCCCGAGTTGATAGAGTGTGGCTTTGTGTGCTAGGTGTCCTATAGGGCCCAGTGGCTCAGCCTCCCCAGTTACCTAAGGCGGATACTCTTTGTGCATCACTTTGTGGGTTGTGTGCACAGTCTTGTTGTATAAGCCTTGATTGTTGTTGGTATCACTGGGAGGAATTGATCTCTAGGCCAATTGGCTGTGAGAATCAGCTGTGTCTATGTAGGGAGAACTTTTGTGCTGGAGACACCCTTATGAGACAGAATTGCAAAAGCCTCTGTGCTCAGGTTTATGATATATGCCCACAAACCAAGATTGTTTTGGTTTCCTGTCAGCCCTGCCCTAATAGGCCCCTGTGTCTCAGTGTCCCATGGTAATCGCTGCAAGCACCTCTGAGAGAAAGCTACCCTCGAGTTCCACCCACTGCCAGACAATCCAGTTTCTCCCCAAATGAGTCTAGGTCCCCAGAATCTCACTCAGAACTGGAATTCAGTGCAGTCAGGAGCTTTTGTCTCCCTCCCCCTTGAAAAAGCCAGCAGCACACTCAGTTGCCCACCCTCTCTGTGTGCCTGCCTCAGTACCTCTGCCTCCTGTAGCTCCTCTGAGTCTCAGTATGCTTTTCTCTTTCCTTGTAGTTGTAGAATTTCCACTCAGCCAGCCTTTCTATGGTTCTGGATAATGTCTGTCTTGTCTTTTAGTTGTAGTTTTGAAATTGTTGTGCTAGGCAGCAGTTTAGGTGTTTACCTATGCCACCATCTTGATTTTCTTTCAAACCAAGAGTTCTTAGGAGTGTCAAAATGGAGTAATTCAGGTTTATAATTATCAAGTTTATAATGTACAGAAATTATATATTTTTTTCTACTGCAAGTTTAAATGTAAAATGACCATGCAATGGGAGTTTTTTAATATTTTTTCTTAAATTCTAAAATGACTCAAGTAACTAGAATTAAGCTTATCAACTGAATAAGACAAAAATTCAATTAAAAATAGATTTTAAAAAATTTAAAGTAATTTGAAGATTATTACTCATTTTAATAGCTTTGTGAAGAAGATAATAGTATCTTTTATTCAGATTTCTCAATAATACATGGATTTTTATTTTTTGGGAAAGAGATTGCTGTGGCCCTTAAGTCTATGAGCTTAAAGAGAGTGAATTCTCAAGAATTTCCCTAACCATGTGATTCTACTCTGGGTCTATGATTTTCCCTCCATGTTCCCCCAAATAATTTCAAAACCTCAATAACAATATTATTAGAAAATGTTGGAAAATTAATACAACCCTTCAAAAGATGCTTTTGCCAAAACGAAATAAATATCTTTATCATGAAGCAAACATATGTTTTATAATTAGGACAAAAATATATGTTGGCCCTTTTTTTCTTCCTCTAATTACAGGTATGTGGTGTAAGAAATAAGAGAAAGCTACCAGGGACTTTACTTGTATTATTTAAATAAAAATGCACAATACATTTCAACTTACTTTATTAAATTATTTAAATTTTATTTCTCTTTACAAGAGGCTGATTTCAAATTAGTGAGTTTTTCTAAGACATTTAAACTGCAAGCACTGCATTAAATGAAACTAAGATATGGTTTGGTTCTGGGGGCAGTGTCTCTAAATTATTACTGTACATCTTGGTTAAAATTTATGCTGAAATGTCACATGAATTTTAAAATATAATAAATGTGCCTTGTCTTTCAGGGGATCTTGATGGAAAAGTGAAGTGGCTTGACAATTTTCAAAAATTTAGACATCTACAGGAGATTATAGTGTGGCCTCCACTTTGGGATAGAGATAAAAGGTTTTTCATTCCAGAGGTACAAAAAGCATCCATTGGAACTTATGTTTTCCATTCCATGGGAATACACTAGCCTTCTACTTGGATATTAAATTTAGTTTTATGAGCAAGAACTACAGTTTTTTACCACATGGCACTCTATATGGGGAGGCTGACATCATCACACCATTCTGGGGGTGGTCCTTCTGAGGGATGTGCTCATTCTTTCCCATGCTCGTGTCCATCTCCCGACATTTCTAAATGTCTTGAACTTTATAGACAGAGTGCACTGCCCCAGCTCCCTGGAACAGGTCCTCTTCCAACCACTAACAACTTCTCTTTGATTTTTCTCTCTTGTTTTGCAAGTGCCTGAAACATGTTTTTAAAGAGCACATGGCAGAAAACATCCTGTCACCAACCAACAGACACCTTCTCTTTGAGGGAAAATTAACTCTTGCAGGTAAATAGTTTTTTCCTTTTAAAATCCAACATCTTTGCTATCTCCATCACTAACTCCAAATTTATTTCAGCTTTAACTTGTTCAATTGTTGCTAATTGAAGAATGTAAAGAGCTGTGTTTGCCTATGGCCAAAGCCATGGAAGATGTGAGTCAGAGAATATGCTATGGACTTACACATGTGTCAGCTTGATCAAAACTTCACAGCATAACTAGCTATGTGCCCTTCATTTTCTATATAAGATGGGATAACTATTTCATAAGGTTGTTGTTAAATTGAAACACATGAAGAGCTTAACTCAAGGTTGGGAACATAATAAACACTCCACATCAGTTGCTATCATCATTTTACTCCTCCATTGAGCTGGGCAATCATCCCATCAGTGTTGATTGAGAACCTGTTATGTATCATGTGTTGTGCTAAGCAGATATCACTGGAGGATATAAGGTCATTATTCTGTATAATCCTTTTCCTCTAGTTGGGAAGCACTGCTATTAGGAGCAGACCTGCAGGATAAGTTCAGAAAAAAGAGAGAGAGAAAGAGAGAGAGAGAGAGAGAGAGAGAGAGAGAGAGAGAGAGACTGTGGTGCTGGAATACCCAGGAAAGGCTTTATGTGCTCCATGGAAATAGAGATGGGTTTGAGGAGGACAGAAAGGTGGAGTTCAGTGGAAGAACAGGAGAGAGAACCTCCCAGATGAAGAGCATAGAAGGAGAAAGGGCTTGGAGGCAGAAGTCACCTGGGAGAATAGGCTCTGGTGGAGTGGTTAGGAGAAGGAGCCCCGAAGTCTGACTGCCAGGTCACTTCCCTGCTCAGCCTTTTCTGCCTGTATAACTATGGCCCATATACAGCAATTTCCTCACTTTGTTATAAATGAGCTAATGGATGTACAACCACTAAAAAATGGTTGACACAAAATCAGTGCTCAATAAATATTCTCATCAGAAAGGGCTGCCTGACCAAACTAGGATTTATATTCATTCATTTCTTTGTTTCTGCACAAAATCTTGATTGAGCACCTACTGTGTGAAAAGTCCTGTGGGATGTGAGGTTGCCTATTTATGGTAGCATGAGACCTGGCGGGGAGTGCCAGGAAATAACTCTGTATTCGATACACAGTTGTTGAAAATCTGCTATATTTTAGCTCTACATGTTAGGTTGGAATGTAATCCCTACCTAGCAACTGCCAGCTAGGGATGGTAAACATGCCTGGCATTTTACATCAAAGAACTTTTCCACTCATTTTCTTCTCCCAGTGAGTTATACAAAGAAGTTACACTTAAATTATAGGTGAGAAGTATGAGGCTCAGGGAGATTCTGTATCATGTTCAAAGTCACTTGGATGGTAACAGCAGAATCCAGGCTGCCTCAGCCCAGTGGCTTCCAGAATCACAGCACCAGGCTTGGAAGGTGAACAGAAGGATCCAGCCAGGAAATCGCCAGTGACAAGTGATAGGCTTAAAAAGTTGCTGAAGGAAGAGTCATCAGAAACAATGCATTAAATGGTGTAGAGAAGGAGACCAAAGCAGAGAGACCAGCCCGGAAGCTCCGTGGTGAAGCAGGGTGAGATGAGACGACCCGGAGCCTGTGTTTCCCAACCATTCTTACTTAACCTCTGCCAGGGGTAGGGAACATCTGGCCTCCCGGCCACATAAGACCTGCGAAATCATTTGATCAGGTCCTGCCTAGGCATTAAGGGGATGAATTAATTAAATGTTTGGCCAAAGATAGAAGGCTAATTTTTAAGTTGATAATTTTATATGGCCACAAATAATTATAAATATCAAAATGGCCTTTGACAGAAAAAAGGTTCCCCAGTCCTGCTAGATCATCACCCTTCCACTTTCATTTGAAAAAATAATAATTTTACATTTTCCTTGATGTTATTTACAGTTTAAACATGTATATATCGTGACAAAATCAAATCAAAATAATGAAGCAAACACAGCTCTGTTAAAATGTATGCCTCTCCCTCCAAAATTGGCCTCCGCTTGGAATTATGAGGAGTTTTAATTCCCTCCATCTACCAACTTCCCAACACTGTGAGATGTCCTGGCACATCCTAAAATGTTATAAATGGGCCTGGAGAGAAAAGGATAAATGTGAGAGATACTTCAAAGGCAAAAATACAAGAACTTTATGACTGGCAAAATGGCTGAAAAGGAAATGAGTCAATGCTTCCCAGTGTTGTACCTGAAAGTTAGGTTGAGAGAAGCAGGGAGTGTGTCAGGGAGGCAGTCTTAGGGTTTCAGGTGTGGGCAGGATGAGAAACCACATGGAAGTTGGGTGAACAAGACAATGACCAACTCTGGTGAAAAGCTATGTTAGATGCACATCCACAGGTCCCATGGCTTAGGGGTGCTTGTCAAGAAAGTGTGGGTGGGAGACTGACCTAAGAAGCAGTCTTTACAAAAAGATTCAACTTTTCAGAAACAGTTTCTTGTAGAGTTAAATGTGATAAATGAATCTGAACCTCATCAACATCACTAACTCCAAACATTTGCTTAATGCCATATGATGTGTGACTCAGATGGCATCAGAGAGGAGGCAGCATCAAGTTTAAAGTCATGGGAACTTGGACTCAGTGGAGATGTGGGGGGTAGGGGGAAGGGCCCAGGTGCTAATGTTTGAAGAAGTGGGACATCATTTTGAATGGATAAAGCATTAGACCAAGAATGATGATACCTAACACATAAATTTTGTTTCCAAATTTATTTCAGCTTTAAAAACTGTACTAGTCCAGTGGTCGGCAAACTCATTAGTCAACAGAGCCAAATATCAACAGTACAACAACTGAAATTTCTTTTCAGAGCCAAATATTTTAAAGTTAAACTTCTAATGCCACTTCGTCACAATAGACTCGCCTAGGCCGTGGTATTTTGTGAAAGAGCCACACTCAAGGGCCAAAGAGCCTCATGTGGCTCACAAGCCACAGTTTGCCAACCACTGTACTAGTCTAACCAAATAAGTATATTTTCTCATTCCCCAAAAGTACAAGTTTTTATAGCTTAAAGCATAACCAACTTCCCATTGGAAATCATGCCAGAATACCCTTGGCAAATGTGTTGCTCTACACAGATTGGCATTTCTAAATAGGAAAGTGAGTAAGGTGCAGACAAATAGAATGGTCTGACAGCTGTGACACTCAAAGAACACATGCTGTTCAAGCTGCTGCAGCTCGGAATAAGGCAGGCACGCAGCTCCATTCTAGACCAGTGCAATGAAAACCCCCGCCCAGACTCGACGAGAAAAAATAAAGATGTTTCAGATCTGGTTGTGCAGCATTTACCTCCACAGAATTTCAGATTCGCAGTGCTCATTAGTTACATCCCATGAAATCACTTGGTCGGGGTGTTTCACTGGCTGCAATAACTTCAAACTGCCTGGTGATGAATGTGAACAGCCTGATTTTATGCTTACAATCTTCCTCCTTAACCATCCCCTTTTGCCTGAGCATGTCTACTTGTTAGTACTACCCGTTTCTGAATTTATCTTATCTTAAATCTTGTTTACATTATTTGTTATGGGTCTGCTTTCCTTAGAACTAAAGCTCCTTGGAGTCAGAGTCTTCTTAATCATTGACACAGGGTAGGGAGTCAGCATCAGTTGACTACTTGGTGGGACATGAGGGATTTAATAAATAGCTAAAATAATTATCAGTACCTAGAATATATTGCAGGACACAGCAGATGCTCGAAGCTTGTTTGTTAAAATAAAATACTCAAAATTAGCAAGAAAATAAGACTACTTCATTTTGACAATAATATCAACCTAATCTATATATGAATGGCACAGAATGGGGAAAACAGAATTTAACACTTCCAAAGGTCTAGTGTTGTCCAATGCCTCATTCCTAGTGCCATATCTGTATTAAGATGTTGGTTCAGCCATTGGAGACAGAGAGAGATAACAATCACTTTAAAAGTTTACTTCTCTGGCATGTAAAACTCAGAGCTGTATGACAGCTCTCCTCCACATTTTGATTAGGCACCCAGGTTTCTTCTGCCTTTTTGCTCTGCCATCCCGGGGTACTACGTTCTTCTGTGTGGTCCCAGAGGAGTTGAAGGGTGTCTAGCCGGTGTCTAGCTGGTGGAAAGGGGTAAGGGACAGGAGAGCAAAGCCCCGCTGTTTAAGGGAATGACTTGCAAGTTGCACACTTTTGCTCATATTCCATTGGTCAGCGGAATTTAGTCACTTGGTCATATTCAAGGGAAGCTGGGAGATGTAGTATTTATTTGCAAGGAATATGTACCCACTAAAACTCAGAAATTTCATTACAACAATAGAAGGGAAATGTATTTTAGAGAAACAATCAGCAATTTTTGCTATAGGCTGATTTGGAAAAAAAAAAGCCTCTAGTAGTGATGGAATACAATGTTTTTAAAATATTTAAGGACCAATTCAAGGTTGAATAAAAGTTCTAATTTCTTTTCTATGCAAATATGGAAAGAATCTTTCTTTACTTGAAACTTAAAGAAGTGGAGGAAGTAGAAATGAAACCTAAGTATTTTATCTACCAATTTAATCTTAGTCCCCTAGTTTTCAGAGATAAAACTATGTGAAAAAGAACTTCTAAAATAATATAAATGAACAAAATAGATAGAAAAATGAAGAATATTTACTGATTTTAAAAATATTTACTTTACATATCTGTCACATTCCCCTCTGGACAGACTGTCTTTTCCTCTGCAATCACTTATATTTAACTATTTCTTCTGCTAACTTCTATGTGATAAAGTTAGAGAAAAAGATACCCTATTCTAATATTTGATTTCTCTTCTACCAATGGCTCCAGCCTAGAGAAAAGTAGAAGAGCCTAATTGCCTTAAGTTACTATCAAAAGTTATATCAAAAAAAGTTTGTATATATAAAGCTACGTGAAGAATATTTGAACCTGTAAATTTTGCAAAAAAAGTAGTTGTAATGATTGCCTTAGTCACCTTTGGCCACCATAACAAAGTACCATACCCTGGAGGTTTAAGCAACAGAAAGTTATTGCTCACAGTTCTAGAAGCTGAAAGTCCAAGAGCAAGTTGCCAGCCTAATTCGCTTTCTGGTGAGGCTCTGCCAGGACCCGCCTTGCTCTGCCAGGACCCGCCCTGCTCCAGGTCCACATATGACTCTCTCTTATGATACTTTCACCTCTTATGATCTAATCCACCTGGATTAGGCCTCTACTTCAAGCCCTCACTTATTCTTACTTCCTTATTCCCCAAACAGCCACACTGGGGAGTTAGGACTTCATCATATAAATTGGGGTAGGGGGCACAATTTAGTCCACAGCAATGACAAAATGCCCTTTTGTGGGGTAATGCTTACCTTTGCCAATGACCACCCAAATGAGTCAAGTGACAAAAATGCTATAAATTTAATGAACTGATGGATGTTTTAGGCTTCTTTGAAATCATTACAATCATCATCCAAGTTATCTTAAATCCACGTGAAACACATCACAAATACAGTGTCTTTAGAGATGTGAGCTTGAACTCACACCACGCCTCTGCTTTAAGGAAGAAATCAATCCAGTACCCTTGCAGGTTTCTGACCCACGTGATCTCATGCCCTGAACTGCTGGCCTGGTGTGCCAGGAAGCCCTGCTCAATATGTTTCCTAAGGAATTCTTTGGTTTAAATAACTGAAGTCCTTCTACTTACAATTTCTAACCTCAGTCTCATTTTCTTTCTCTCCCCAGAAAGTACCAGATTCCTAGATGTTTATCTGTTTCTCTTTGATGATTTCCTCTTAGTTACGAAAACTAAGCGCAACACAAAGGTAAATTCTGGTATTTCTTAATAAGTCTGCTAAATATGTTCAGAAATATTTCCAAATAAGTTGTGTTAAAAATACAAAATATTTTCATACATCAAATTGAGATTCCATTAAAAATGGAAACATTACAAAATATTGGCGTTTTATCAATAACAAAAGCAAGTTACATTTCTTAAAGATGTCAAAAGATGTGTACATTTTTAGCAAAACTTAGTCTATATTCTTTTAGGGTAAGTCCCAGAGGCCAGAGGACTATTCCTGATCAAATGCAACCCAATGTTTTTTGTCCATATTGGCCGTTTCCCCTCACCCAAATTGTCCCCAGTGAATGCTGCGGGGGCAGGTATTGGGGAGGAGGATGCTCTCTAAATTGCCTGCTGCCATGTGCTGAGGTGGTATCCATCACTCCTTTTGATTTGAAAGCTCAAATCCTTCCTGGAAAATAGTGATTTGGGGGCTGCACATGGGAGAGAGTCCTGCTTTCTCAGTAGCTGCTGTATATAAAATTGACACTTGCAGAAGCCAGACAAATGTATAGTTGGCATCACAGACAAAATGAGCCAACTCGGAGTTAAAGCCATTAAATCTCTTCCGAGAACAGGGATTTTCCCCATTACTTAAGTATTATGGCCCCTATTATTGTTGTTACTAATTAAGCCATAAATATCATGGTCTACTAATCTCCCATTTCCCATTTGTCCCCTGAATGGCGCCAGTGATATTATGAAGGGGACTTTCCCTGAGGCACTCAAACACCTGCCCTTAGTTGTAAGCCATCAGAGATATTTAATTCACCCACTTCTGAGTGTCCAGATTATTATGATCTTTGAATGCATAATAATTTGCCCACTCAGTGTATATCCTATATAATAAAGACTAATATGCAAATTGTTCCCTTGACCAGGAGTTCGGCCAGCAGGTAGGCGGGCCAACTGCTCATATCCCCTCCCCCTGGCCAGGCAGGCCAGACCCCACCCAGGCACAAATTCATGTACCAGGCCTCTGAATGCATAATAATATGAATTGTCAGATTATTATGCATTCAGAGATCATAATAATCTGGCCACTCAGTGTATATATTGATTTCAGAAAGGAAGGGAGTGGGAGAGAGAGATAAAAACATCAATGATGAGAGAGGATCACTGATGGACTACCTCCTGCACAACTCACACTGGGGATTGAACCCATATTCCAGGCATGTTCCCTGACTAGAAATTGAACCATAGACTCATGGTTCCAGGGTCTACATTCAACTACTGAGCCACACTGGTGGGGCTCACCCACTTCTTTACCAGAGGACTAGCCTTATACACATATAAGATCATGAGACTAGATATCTCAAATATTTTAAGAGCCTAAGCTTTTAGATGATAGGTTGGTTAGTTCAGCTCAATAATTTAAGGATCTTTAAGCACTAAAATGGACACCCATTGATCAATCTATAAATAGGTGAATGGTCATTGAGGATGGAATGGATATTTGAGAATATTAAGAATCACAGTTCTGAAACTTAGGTGGCCTTCTCTTATAAGCTTCCCAGATGGCCATGTTTGAACAAGTCAAGCTCTGAAAGATCTCTATGGCCTTCAAAAACTCAATGCTAAGCACAGCCTACCTTCATATCAAATAACGACTCAACTCTGAATATATGAGCTCATGGCAACCTATTTTGACTTACTATAAGGTAATATTCTGGTTTCATGCTTCATAACTTGATCCCCAAATAAGGAATGTTATGTGCTTTAAATCCCTCTGTTTAATAAATCTGGAGAGAGTTTTATTGACTTCATAGGTGCAAAGATAATCACCCAGAGAAGACACTGGGTATCACTTAAAAAAAAAAAGTTGTGTTTTAAATTCCTCTTTGCAATTAAATGAACAATATATGTCATGCAAATCACAATCTTTGACACCCTTTAAAAAAATTCAACACCTTATATATTCAAAACAATTCCAATTATTTACAAATTATAGAGTGTGGACTCTATTTAGAGTTAGTATTAGATCCCATGGACAGAGTTGGCCAAAATGAGGCTCCCCTTTTTCATCTATGTCACTCAATACTAGAGAGAGAGAGAGAGAGAGAGAGAGAGAGAGAGAGAGAGAGAGAGA
>JAAGEH010000304.1:35265532-35416996 GCA_011751065.1 Lasiurus cinereus
AGAGAGAGAGAGAGAGAGAGAGAGAGAGAGAGAGAGAGAGAGAGAGAGAGACTGGAAATGAAGCACCTTCCCATTGATATAATGGTGATGAAAATGTTTCCCAATTGAAGATGTCACACATAATCCACTCAGAAAGTTAAATTTGGTATCAGAAACACTATGCTATAAATCACTATGTATTTTGAGGAAATGTTTTTCAAGATCCAGAAAGAGTAGTAAGCTGGATTTCAAGCAGTTGTTTCTTAAAATCAATTTAGGGATGTGTACCAATACTCATTTCCTCGTTACTGCATTATTTTCCCATTTAATTTCAGAAAGTTGGAGGCTTAGACACAGGTATAATGTGTTCTTCACTTACTCCTGAGCTGCAAACAGTAATAAAAGAGGGTGGTTCATGTAAGGTACTCGATCAACCCATTCCGCTGGATAGATTGGTTGTCAAAAGTATTGATCCACTCCACGTGTCAGGTATGTGTCAGTTTTCATCGTTAATCTGCTTGCCATCCTAGAGTTTTATATTGGCCTTTATTGGTAATAGCACATAAATCCAATTTAAGTCTTCATAAAAGAAAATAATGACTTCCTATGTGGCTATGTATCACTTGGTCTCCAATGCTTGCATGTCCCATCTCTGCCACTGCTAGCTAGGTGATCATAGGCAAGGAACTTAAAGTTTCTATGCCACAGATTCATCTTGGTAAAACAGGGATAATAATATCTACATCAGTGGGTTGTCATAAGAATTTCATGAAATAATGCATATAAAGCACTCAATGAATGATGGCTAGTTTTAGTTTTATTATCTTATCATTATTAGTATTCACTAGCATACCACAACACACTATGCAAGCCTAAGATAGTCTACTACAATAACTATATAGAAAGAAATATGAATACATATGCAGATACACATATATACATACGTGTCATGTGTATAAATATATAATTTTCAGCCTTCAATCATTTCCTGAGTTTCTACTGAGACCAGGCCCTGTGTGAGCGCTCTAGAGTATAAACAGCCCATTCTTGGGGCAGTGCTTAGAACAATGAGAGATCAGTAAACCCCATCAGGAAGGCCCTGGTGCTCAAGGGACTCACAGACATTTCAGTCTCTTTAGTGCTGGGTGTTCAGGATTACGCAGGGGGTCATTCTGCCTTGGATATAGGCTTCTAGGAGACCAGAAGGAGGGGACTGCCTTTCTGTCTCAATGGAAGAGCAGGAAAAGAGGGAGCACTACCCATTCCCCTCAATTCCCACCCCAGCAGCCAAGCCCGAAGCATCAATGATGAGCATAGGACCTATACATACCTAGCAACATTACACAGTGAAGGAATGACTGAACACGCAAACTGATTATAAATAACAGCAAACATGGACATTGTTACGGTATATAACTAAGTTATGTATGTAAATGTTTTGCATGTGTTAATGTGTGAATGGAGCAAACTCTTTCCCATCTAAGGGAACTCCTGCATCTAGGCCAGAACCTCTATCTCCTTTGTCTATTCTTCTTTCCCCTAAGATTTTCTAACTGTGACCCGCAGGCCGTAAGGCCTCTTATATCTGATTCCCCTGGGATCAATCACAGAGAGTGTGTGTGTGCGTGTGCGTGTGTAAGCCAAAGTCTGCATAAGCCAGAAAGCATGCCTAAAAAGGGGCATCTCAGAAGAGCAAAATTTTTGCCTATGAGTGCATCCCCAGCGCACACTCAATATGAGCTCCTTCCTGCTCAGAGCAGAGATTCAGTATGTGAGGCCCAGAAATCACTTCCTTCTATTTGTTTAGTAACTTTTTCATGGGGAAAAATGTCATGTCAGTGGGCATCCTAGGCCTTGAATGTATTCCCTCCCTGTAACATGATAAGCAGCTTGAGGGGAGGAAGCTGTCAGAGCCCCGTGTGGATGAATGGAAGCAGCTGGGGCTCGGTTTAGCCACAGCCCTGCAGGCTTTAAGAACTGGGCTTTATGGGAAATCTGATGTGATGTCACTAGATTACGTTGGAAGGTGTGTTTCTTCTGCTCTATTCCTTTTTCTTATTTTCTTTTTTTAAATAAGAACAATACCTTTTAAAACTACTTCCAGCATTTTTTGTTACTTTCTGATTTGTCACTACCATCTCTTATTTCTGTTTTTTATTTTTTTCCTCATTCCTCTGGTCTATTGTTTTCCCTGTTCAGATCCAGTACATGAGGCAGCATAGCTGCCGACTGAGAAAAAGTGAAGGGTAAAAAGAGAAGAGATTGAGCTTTGGAGTGACAGAAATCTGGTTTCAAACTCTGACTATGTCAGTACTGTATGAGCTTGGAAGAATTAATCTAAGCCTCTTTTCTCATTTGTAAGTGGAAATTAGCTGACCTATATTACACTGTTGCTATGTGGTTTAAATGACACAAAAAAAGGAAAAAAATAGATAAAACAGTACAGAGAGAGGAAAAGAGAACAGCACAGTGCCCGTGCAAAGTGCTTATCAATTATTATATTCATTATGTATTACTAGGGGCCCAGTGCATGAATTCGTGCACCTTGAAAAGAACTGTGGACTGCAAGGTTGCAATGGACACAGGGGTGGATCTCAATCCATCCCCCACTCCCCTGCCCGGCCCCTCCCACCACAGCACCTGGTCTCCTGTCTGCTGGGTGCAAGCAGTGGCTCTGGCATTGGCCGTGAATGGCAGTGGGTGTGAGTACCAGCCAGGACCGCAGTGCACAGGAGCAAAGAATTTTCAGTAAGCACCAGAGGCTTACCCCAATGACAGCGACCATTACCCTGCCTTAGTCTGGCATCCCCACTCATCTGCTCCACCATCTCAACACAGCCAGTGCCCGCCATGTTCCACACCCTCCCCGCCCCTCCCACTTAGAACATCATAGTGACTGGTTGTCCAGTTGTTTAGTTGTTCCGGTTGTTCTGCTGTTCAGTCTATTTTCATATTAGCCTTTTATTATATAGAATTATATTAGCACATTAGGGGAAAAGAGAGTTACTCCTGATCACATACTATCTCCTCATTTTCTTTTACAAGACCACCCATACCAGGTCCTTTGTTTCTAAGGTCCCTTGTACCAAGGTTGCAAACCAAACAAATGAGGGACCCTTTTAGTAACTGAGAACTACAGTTACAAGTTTTGAGGAAAACAGATTCCAGGAGCTAGCTAAGAAAAGCCACCTGATCTTTAAAGCCTCAGTTGCTACCAGAATTTATAAGGGAGTAAAACAAACACAACCAAATTCCTCCCTCCCCCCGCCCCAGAAAGTCATTTTAATAGGTTTAAGCCTTCTCTTCTCAAATAAACTGGACAGAATTTCATGAGATTAACAGATATTGTGGTAGGATTTCAGAATTACGAGGTTTATACAATTATGAGTATAATTTGTGATACTGGAATAGTTCTTGCAGGTAAGAAAATAAAAGTCTTGCATTTGCTTCGTTTCTGAAATGAGGCCCAACCTGCTTCAATGAGTATGAGTTAAACCCATGGCCTCCAATAGAAATGATGGTGGACAAGCAGCAGCTTAATGATGAGCCAGGAATAAAGCACTCTTTTAGAATCTTTCTACATACTTGACACAACCAACCTACTTGACACATCCAGGAAAGATCCTGCTTTGATTTGTTTGTTTTTAAGCATTAATCAACTGTAGAAAGGATGTATAGAATTTTATTATTTTGTATTAATAAATCAACAAAGAAGCTTTTATTTTAAGAAATCCTGCTATATCTATATCTATAGCTATCTATCTATCTATCAATCAATCTATCTATCTATCTATAAAAGGCTAAGCACCATCGCATCTGAAACAACTGGATGGATGACCAAACAGCCTGTGTGGGGCAACCAGGCTGGCAGGGAGGTCAGTGAGGGGCGACCAAACAACTGAGCAGTAGGCTGTGTGGGGTTACTAGGCCCACAAGGGGGCAGTTGGGGGCAACCAGACTGGCATAGGGGGCAGTAAGGGGAGACCAGATCAGCAGAAGGTTGCAATGAGGGGTGACCAGGTTGGCGGAGGGCGGGGAGGGGCAATTGGAGGTGACTATGCCTGCAAGATTGGGGGGGGGGGGCAGTATGGGGTAACCAGGCCAGCAGTGGGGGCAGTTAGGTGTGATCAGGCAGACAGGGAGGTGAGCAATTAAGAGCTAGTGGTCCTGGATTGTGAGAGGAATGTCCGACTGCCAGTTTAGGCTCAAAACAGGCAGTTGGACATCCCTCTCACAATCCAGGACTGCTGGCTCCCAACTGCTCATCTGCCTGCCTTCCTGATTCCTGATTGCCTCTAATCACTTCTGCCTGCCAGCCTAATCACCCCTAACCACTCCCCTGCCAGCCTAATTGATGCCTTACTGCCCTTCCCTGCAGGCCTGATCACCCCTAACTGCTCTTCCCTGCAGGCCTGGTCCCCCCACCCCAACTGCTCTCCCCTGCAGGCCTGGGTCCCCTTCAACTGCCCTTCCCTGCAGGCTTGGTTGCCCCCAACTGCCCTCCCTTTCAGGCCTGGTTCCTCCCAACTACCCTCCTCTGCCGGCTTGATCCCTCTCAACTGCTCTCCCCTACTGGCCATCTTGTGGTGCCCATCTTGTGTCCAGATGGGGGCAGCCATCTTGTATCTTAGTGTGATGGTCAATTTGCATATTACTTTTATTAGATAGGATTTTTTATTGATTTTTTACAGAGAGGAAGGGAAAGGGATAGAGAGTTAGAAACACCCATGAGAGAGAAACATCTATCAGCTACCTCCTGCACACTCCTTACTGAGGATGTGCCTACAAGCAAGGTACATGCCCTTGACCAGAATCAAATCTGGGACTCTTCAGTCTGTAGGCCAATGCTCTATCCACTGAGTCAAACCAGTAAGGATAAGACTTCTTTTGCAAACACAGAAATCATGGCAATGTGTGTTTCTTTTTGTTTTGTTTTACATTTTACATACTTTGGTGGATGTTGGATTTTGAGTCTTTTTTACTTTTGTTTTTTCTTACCCTGTTGTGAAGCATTTAGGTAGTTTTATATTTCTGCTACTTCTCAATTTGTTTATGACCCTTGTTTGGATGTGGTTTTCTTTTAAATACAAAAATAAATAAAACATTTTAGTAAGGGGTCTAAAAAGAAACAATCCCATGTTTTCCATATTTTTATTATCTATATTTTACACACACAAAATCCACTTAACATGCTAAGCTTCTTCCTTGAGTAGGAGCCCACTTTCCATCACATGCCATAATTGCATTTCATCAAGCCCTGGAAGTTGTTTGTTAAGGAAGAAAGTTTCCTTATTGAAGTGGGCTCCATTTGGATATATTAGTGAAGTCTTGGTTTTGAAATCAGACTTTTTTTTTGTTAATAACTTACAATTATCTCCCACCTTCATTAAAAAACAAACAAACAAGCCTCTAAGTTCTTGGATTTCATATTAAATGATTTGGCTGTTTGTCTTTGGATCTTTTTCTAGTCTTTGGACTGAGAAATGCCTTCCTTATTCAACATGAAAGCCGATATCGACAGTGTATAGCAGCATTCTTATTACAAGCCCAAACAGAGAACATCAAAGTACGTATTTTAATTTTGTAGGCTTTGATTCTTTAAATTTGACTGAAGAAAAAATCTCATCCCAAGTCTAAGTAAAGGTGAATGGACAGTTCTGTGCATTTCCCTCACCTGCTTTGGAAAGGACAGACATTGGGAGGTGGGGAGGAATAGGGACATCTAGTCCACATCATGTTCATAGATCTCAAGGTGACAATCCCCACCCACTCACAAAGTTGACACAGCCCCTCTCATTTCTCCTGCAGCAAAAAGCTCCAGAATGACTTCTGATTCTATAGTTTCCATATGAAATGGGGGGAGGGCTGCTTTAGATTGTATGATTGGCTTTTAAGATGCTCTAATCAGTTTCCCAAGTCCCACAAATAATGTGATGTCAACTGAAGTGAGGAGCTGCTGCAGCAATGAACCATGACAAGAAGTCTACTCTTTGATCTTTGAAAATAATGTCACTGTTTTACAGTAATGCAGTTAAAGATAGGCTGCCTGACTATGGTTCCTCTACCTTATAAGTTTCCATTTTTTATCTTTCTTCTGGTAGGCTTTCATCACAATAAACGGGTGGCCAGACAATGAATGCAATATTGCATTCTCCTTAAGGACTCAGTTTCCTGGGTCATCTCCCTTTAAAGAACTATTTCCAGACAAAACAGAAATTTAATGTTCAAACTATTTATATCCTAATTAGTCATAATTGATTATTACGGTTCTTTGATTACTCATCACTATTTATCCCATTTGCATAACATACTCATTTAACCATTTGCATTTTCATACATAATTAGAGATATAGTAGATGTAAGAAAGAAAATGGGAAACATGCAAGTGTTTCATTAGTCCTCAGTTTTAAAGAGCAAGTCAATAAATATGAAAAGATTAATCTAAAGGGTGAAAAAATTGTCAGACTAATATTCTTCTCTCTCCCCCTTTACCCCCTTCACCCCCACACCCTGTGTATGTATATTGTTTTTGTTTTACAGAAAACATGGATGGCACAAATAACAGCAGCAATCTCTTGCTTCACCAAGAATCAGGAAACGAATAAAATATCTTTCTTCACGTCATCCACAGAATCCTCTGAAATTTAGGGACTTAAAATTAATTTTTCAGAAATGAGAGATAAAGGTATTCTTTCAAACTTTTGTAACACTTATTGATAAGCTAAAATAAAACGTGTCTTTTAAAGGAGTTTCAGGATTTGAGTGAAGAAAATCGTCAGTACAAAGGAATGTTGACTGCAACGAATTTGAATTCTGGGGAATTTCTTATCAAGTAGCTACTGATATCCAAACTACCTTGAAATGCTTCAGTCAAACTTATAAGAAGTGTGAGTGAAGTGTGATGTTATTAAAATTTGTAAAGGGTGAGTGATCAGATGAACGAGTGGCAGGAGGAAAATGTTTGTGTCCAATACGAATTCTAGCATCTTACTTTGTGTATATCTATAATGAAACCAACCTCTCTACATGGCTTGTCAATCACTTACTGCTTTATAGTACTGCCTCACACACCGATCATTCTTTTGACATAAAGTTTGATTGTTCTTTTAATATATTGATAAATAAGGTCCTCATTTTAATAGCAGTTTTTAAATTCCAATTCTCCAACAGCTCACTTATCTTAGATATATTTCATAATACTCTAACTTGGAATTAGAAAATCTCAAAGACTAAACTCCATTATTAAAAAATAAAATATCTGTGACCACTTTTGCATGGGAAATTGTCTTAGAAATATTAAAAATATCTTTCTCTAAACCTCATTTTTTAAAGAATGGCTTGTCATAAAATTATTTTCTGGTTTTGAGGAGGATGTGGTTGTGTGTTTTACCATAGTACAGCCACCTAATTTTACTTAGCAGGACTTGAAATTTCACTAAATTTTTATTTAAAAAAAGCATCTTGAATCATTTTATCATCATATGGTTAGATTATATCAAATGGAAATCCACAAATTTCAACCATGGTGTCTTGTGCAATTTCCAAAATGGAAGCAGTAAATTTATCAACCTGGGATGCAAGACACAATACCTTAACTAACCTCTTCAAGTTGGAGAATGGGACAAAGAGGATGATGCTTAGGAAAGTCATGTGTAGTTAATGCTTTGAAGAAAAGGCAAATTTCACCAAACAGCTGCCTGTTTGTATAGATAAGTGTAGCACCAAGGTTCCTGTGCACAGACCAAGCATATTGCAATGGAGGGTCATCATCTTTGTATAATATCAGAAATTTGGAAAAGTAAGTGAAAATGAAAGGAAAATCTGGAAAGTAATAACTACTGTTAAAGGCTAAAAATAAATGAGAGGGAGAATAGACTTCAAGTGAATTCCTAGAGATGGGACCTAGATGACATTGAAAGCAATTTACATTCAGGACAAGCCAATACTGTCTTATGTAAAAAAAAAAAAAAGTTAGGATAACTATTATCTTACAGAGATTTTTAGTTATAAGCTGACTTTGGAGGACAATGGACTAGAACTAGGCACTCTCTCAAGATTCCTTTAGTCCCATGATTCCAGTAACCATGTATTTATATGTATAAAGGACTAGTTTCTTCCTAAAGTATCATTAAAGGAGACTGACTAAATTAACATCAAGAATGTAAAATAGCTTAAGAATACGCTATATACAATAGCCAATATGTGAAAAAACTTTAATGTCCACTGACAGATGAATGGATAAAGAAAATGTAATATATATATATATATATATATATATATATATATATATATATATATAATGGAATACTATTCAGCTTTCAAAAATAAGGAAATTCTGCAAAATGCAACAACTTGGATGAATCTTAAAGACATCATGCTAAGTGAAATAAGCCAGTCACAGAAAAACAAATACTGTATGATTCTACTTGTATGAAGTATCTAATAATAGTCAACTTCCTATAATCAAAGCATAAAATAGTGGTTGCCAATGAAATGAAGAGGGAAATGGGCAGTTACTAATCAATGGGCTTAAAATTTCAGGTAAACAAGATGAGTAAGCTCTAGAGATCTTCTGTACACTTAAAAAGAGGTCATAAGAGTAGATCTTATGTTAAAATTTAAAAAAAGAAAATGCTCTATATGTAAACTGGAATTCTATAAAGCTCACAAAAAAAACACATGTCTAATGTGTAATATATTAAGTGTTTGAGGGTATACACAGTGTACTCTTCAGAAGGAAGTATATTAGAATAAAATGGAAAAAATATTTCTGGAACTTTGGTTCCAGGGAAGAAAGGGCAGTAAAAAAAATGTTATTTTGAGCCTTCACAAGAGTATCTTTAAAAAGGTCACCTGGGTATTAAATTAGATATACAACAAAAGAAAAATTAATTTAATATTCTTTAGTATTTTTTTAGTCTTGCTAAATTTCACAATGATAAGTGGAATGAAAGGTAATGTCTCAAGTAAAATGACATCAGTAATTTTTCTTGAAATTATAAACTTAATTATTATTCTAAGTTGAACATTAAAGCATACTCACTGTCTCTATCCAAGTGCAAAGTTATAAATTCTGTAAATAAATTAATGCAAATGGTTAATATCTTGTTCTTTTTTTAAACTTGACAAAATAATTTGTAGCCACAGAATACATCTACTAGAAAGAAATGTTTTTAATATCTTTAACATATTAAAAAAACAAAAGCAACAATTCAATAAGGATCCTTCCATTGATCTTTATACAGATTTAAATGCTGTCATGTAATTTATCAGTTACATTTATAATCAATAACCTTCAATCACTGAGTTTAGAAATTACAGTATTTTTTAGCTAAACTTTCTCACAAATAAGGCACAACATGATCACAAGTAGTAAACACAATACAAATAATGAATCCAAAAACTTAACAAGAAAATGCTCATGCAAAAGTATCTACAGAGGATATGAATATATGATCCAATTCAAAGAAGTGCAGAATGTCATATACATAACTGTGTCATATTACAATAATTCATTACTTCTACACTGGAAGAACTTCACTATTTCCAATTCTATTTTACACAATTTTACATAAATTTATTGTTTATGCACAATATTCACATCTGCAAAAATAACAAATTGATTGTTAAAACTCAAGCAAAGGGAAATTAAGACACGCTAATGTGTGGCATAATATAATTACAGAATATCATTCATCACACTCATGTCTAGGAATACTAAATTGACGGCACATTTAAATCTTATAGAACAAGTCATCCATGGTTTTACAGCCAAAGTGCATTAAAAAAAGTTCTATAGTCAATAGATCATGAATATCAAAATATATGATCATAATTTGCTCTCCACTTAAAAGCTGAATATTTTTATGCAAATAAAGGTTTAAAAAAAGTGAATTTAAATTTTTCAAAACTATAAAATAACCATAAAGCCTTTTAAAAAGAGATGGGAAACAAATTTGGCAGTTACTATTTAACATTACTGTGAGGAAACTATTAAACAAGCTAATTCCACATTAAGAGGTAGTTGAACAAAATGTTATTTGTACACTGCTTTGAGGTTTTTGTGTTTGTTTCCCTCTTTATTTTCTCAAAATGAACAAATCCTATATGAGCAGCTTTGTCTTCTTTCTATTAAAAAAAAATCCATAGGTATAGTTTACTATCCACTAGCCCAGCAAGACTTGATTTTAGCTCACTTGTCTGTATTGCGGTTTGAAATGTACTAATACATGATGCTAACATGTTTTGCATTAGCGCTGAAAGCTGGGCCTCCACACTCATTCTAACTCACTGATGAACAGTACCAGCAGACATAAAAAATGTAGAGTAAATAAGGACTTAGATGACTTTTTTAATTAAAAATAAAAACAACCCTTTAATCTTTGTTTTCAAACATTTTAAAATGGTTACAGTTAACAATAAAAATATTGTTTCATTTCTAGTATTATTAGTACAATAACCAATGGTAAATTATTCAGGAACTATGAAATGAGATTAGCTAGATGAAAACTAGAAAATCATTCAAACACATACACTTTATTTGTTGTCCCCACAAATTTATTTATTTATTTTTGTGTGAATATGTGGGTAGCACAATAAGGGAAAAGGTCTTCAATACATCCAATTAGGAGATGAAGTGAACAAATATTCTAATCTAGAAGAATTCTCATGAAGTTTTATTATCTTAAAAAATAAACAGTGGTGCTGTGAACATCTATTTTTTCCAACACATTTATTAAGTCCCTTATATGTAAAAGTATAGAATTAATACTATTTGAAAGTATTTATAAGTATGTGAAAATACATAAATAATTTTAGCTCAATTTATATTATCCAAGTATTATTTTTAATAATGAGCCACCATATTTCTTCACTATATATGCTAAAAGTTATATGTTTATCCAAGTTCAGAGCTTCAATCAGGATCTTTAATAGCTACTTACAACAAGGTTTACTAAATGGGTTTTTTTAATGATTGAATATGTGGCAATCTCTTTTAGTTTATATATATTGTTGGTATAGCATAAACATAAATTCATTTCATTTCAGTATATTTAAAAGTAAGTATATATTATAAACTACTTATTGTAAATAAAATATTAACTCCCATCTTTCTTATTACTACCAAATAATTTCACTGAAAAAATGTATAACTTTACATTTTTTCTCTAGAAAGAGTAATAAACCGTTATTACTGACTTCTCTTTTCAGATGTTTTCCTATTTTTCAAATTAATAAGACTATGATAATTTAAAGTTCAATTACATTGTTCAGCATACAAATAAGCTAATTTTTAATTATCCTTAATTATACCATTCTGTTTTAATTCTGATGGCAACTTTGGGATTACTAAATACATTTGTTTCTAGTGAAATTCTCCTCTCCAACTATTACTTCAGCGTAATTTCACAGCATTGATTTTGCAAAGTAAAAAGATTTACCAGTTGATATGGAACCCAAATTCGGAACCATTTTAAACTTAAATTCACAACTTTTAAAATGCTTCCCTATTATTAGGTAAAAATAAAGTACAAAGTAAAATATTTAATGTCTCCTTACCATTTTTCATTTGGTTTTCACAGATAAGAATATAGCAATATCAGTTATTGGCTTTAAGACACAAAAATTATAAAACAATTACCCTGAATATGAGCTATATTTAGGAAGGTTAAACCAAATCAAAGTAAAAAGCAGATCCACTGAAAAAGCAAACTCATTCCTGAAGATGCTAGAGAGACAAAATGAGGGACAATATGAGGGCTAATCTCAGAAGACCTCCCATTTACAAGAAACTGAGAATAGGACCATTAGACAATTTCTATTATTCATCTTCCACCATAAGGTAAGGATGGGAAACTTTGTAGGATCCTTAACGGAGAAAAATTTGGAGTTTAAATTTGAGAATGAAAAAGAAAAGTTAACCCTAATCTTTAACATAAAACCCTAAGATAATCAGAAAATTGATTTTACAGAGGTTTTCCTAAAACCCACCCAAAATAATATAATCAGTATTGTTAAAGCAAAATCAATTTTGAATTCATGGTTACTATATATTTCAACATAAAATGCATTTTGATCTCTTGAGCATAAATTTATAACATAACAATGTAATTAAGGTTTGGACCTATATATAAAAAGAAACAAAGTCATAAAGTTTTATAATTCTGTGCCTGACTTTAGAAAGAATATATTTAATATATTTAATGTGTTATTGTGCAACATATATAATGTGATAACACCCATGTACATATCTGTACACTCAAATTGGGAGAAAGAAGTAAGTTATGGAAGTATATTCATGTCATTTGTGAACAATCAAATTATATTTAAAAAAATACATTGCTATTTTCTGTCCAAAGTTTATTTACATTTCATTGGCTAATTTTAAACTTGGCATGAAAGCTGTTCCAGGAATAAAATGGAAAAAGTAATGAAAGATGAGCCCAAGTCTCACAAAAATAGAACAGTTTTACATGATATTGACAGCATTCCAAAATATACGAATTCTAATTTGGTTTAGTATTGCAACCACTGTCCAAATCAAATAGTAGTCCAGGACCTCTATTAAAGATATTTATTAAAAATCTAATGTTAGTGTAATATTATTCTGAAGTTGCGATAACCCATTATCCTTGCAAGTCATTGAAACATGTATCACAGACACGAACAGGCTTCTTGGAAGAAGGAGTTAAGGCATTTTTGGCTGAACACTCGGCACAGAAGATATTTCCACAGTGTCTGCAGTGATGCTGTAGATGACAAAAATTAAACAATATAAACATACAAATGACACCATAAGCATTATGAGACTACAAGAATACTACACACTGCACTATGAAGATATTAACTGTTGAGTAATTAGTGTATTTAAAAATATAATATTTTAATATGTCAATTTAACCCCTTAATTAAATTGAATGGCTCCTATTTATCAGATAATATGTTAAACATTTTATATGGACTTGATTTTGGAATTCTCAAAAGCAACAGAAAGCCTTTCAAAGTGTTAATAAATCACTTCCAACAGGTGAAAAATTATTACTAATGTATTTGCCAAATGTTTCAGGTATTTCTTTAACAGGAATATAAACTTGCAACATCCCATGATGTTATTCAGAATCATTTTTTTTTTAAATCTCTGCTTTCTCTTCCTTTAGAAGAACACAAGGATGGCTAAAACATATGAGATTAATATTGGTACACTGATTCAGAAAATGATTCCTCAGGAAAGTACTCAGTAAGAAGGCAACATCTGAATTTAAAACTAAAACTGAAACACATATGCTAACCAGAAACTAAATTGCATGACATTTAATTACTCCATGTAGTTGAAAATTAACCAAAAAAATGAAAATTTGTTTTTATCCGTCAAAATTCATTTTAATGGTTAAAACATTAATTGTCAGTTAGGAATAAAATCCAGAACCGTAGCAATATTAACAAAATCATTTACCCGTCTCACTGTTACTGAAAAGCCTTTCCCACAGGCCATACAGTTTTGTACTTCATTATCTTCAGCCCACTTTCTATTCAATGCTTGCGTATGCTTGATCTATTGAAAACAAAGTTTCAATACATTATTATATTCAATTTCTTGAAGAATAATGAATACTTTCTAATTTGGTGCCTGAGTTTTATAAAATGTTGACCATATGTAACCAAGGGATAAAATTTTAAAAACCAGAAATATGCTGGTCAACTTCCATTGTCAATAGTAGCCACATTCTTAAGTCTGAAGATAGATGATAGATAAGTAGGTAGATAGATAGATAGATAGATAGATAGATAGATGACAGATAGAGTAAATAACATTTTATTCTCTATCCTTTGCTGATTTCCCATCCATTCTAACGCTAATGACCAATCCTTTCTTGGGATTCTGAGTACACATTCAGGTCACTTCTTTAACGCACAGCAACTCATTTATTACTTGATGCTCTTGAATTTTCCCACTACTGACAATTCATGAATAACATGGCCCTTTATCTCTGGGGTCTTTCAGACAAGTTCTTTCTCTCATATTTAATTACCCATAACACATTCTTTAACACTGTTACATAGACAGTAGCCACTCAAAGGTAGTATTAAATATATGATATTGTTTTTAAAAGGTTGAAAATATGCTTTGCACTAAGAGGTAAAAGCTAGACTAAAAATTGCCTCACACTGCCATGTGACTTACTTGAAGGGACTGATTCTCTCTGCCCAGCTCCTGCACTGCTGCAGTTGTATTATCCAGCTTTCTTTGCACTTCTAGTACTTTGTTTTGAAGCTTTTCTATTTCACCTTCTCCTTTAAGACATCTAGAATAGATTGCAAAGAGGTAATTAATTTTTTAAAAAGTCATTAAACTCCCTTTTAGAACACAAATAATGAATTACTTTAGTAGTTTTAAATAGAATACATTAATTTCAACAATCTGATTATTTTAAGAATTAGTTTTAAATGACTACTTAAATTCCTGTACAAGTTATGTACTTTTTTCAAGACTCTTCTTCTATTTTGAAGAATGTGGACTGTACTCTGCCCGGTGTGGTTCAGTTGGTTGGAGCATCATACCATACACTGAAAAGTTTCAGGTTCAATTCCCTGTCAGGGCATATATGGAAGACAACCGATTGATGTTTCTCTCTCACATGTTTCCCTCCCTCCCTCTAAAATCAATGAAAAACATAACCTCGGGTGAGGATTAAAAATAAATTTTTACTAGACATCAAGTATGTACCTTTCTAGTAGTGCTCTCCTTTCATCTTGATTATTCTGAACCGTTGCTTCTAATACTGCAATTTCACCCCGTAAGTCATCTGTCTGCTTCTCGAGCTCACTAACTCTCCGCTGGCTGGACTGCCACTCCTTTTTCACAGTGCTCAAATTTTCATTTAATGCTGTAATCTGCATGGTAAGTTTTGCTTCATTTTCTTCATGCTTCTTCAGTCCTACTTCTTTTTCTTTTATTTCAGAATACTGGCAAAAAGAAAAACAATGAGGAGAAAGCCTATTATAAAAATAGTGCAAAATAAATTTAAGTTAATTATTTGAATTTAAATTATTGGGAGCATAAATAATACTACTTCTTCAGGAAAGAAGAGAGAATATATTTCAGTATACACTAATAAAATTGATTCCACAAACATCTGTTTATTTTGAATTGGCTCAAAGGCCATAATGCTGAAATGATACTTAGCAAGCCTCTTATAAGATCAAGTTAATGTAGAATAATTTGAGAGTTTCCTTTTTCCACCAGAGCAGGGGAAGAACACATAGTCAGGAACTGCAAAGTGCCTTGGAAACAAAGCTAGCATTTTATTATGTATCAAATTCCACATAAATTGTTTTACCTCTATCAATCTGCCAAGAACCAATGCCAACCTTTTAATTCACTGTGAATTTGAAATTGCAATTCTTCAACTAAAAAAATCAGTGGTCAAGTTATCTGAGGATATTTGGTCTTAATTCAACAAAGGAAAGCCAGATGCTTTCCATTTGGCATGCACAACTGACGGAAGGAAAAGTAGGCTTTGGTCATCATCATTTTAAACTGAAGTTTACATTCCCCTTTATCAATATTCACTTTGATCAAATGAGTTGAACATGATTAGCATTCATGCCATTTACCTCAATTTGTGTAACTGTAGGTTTTTTCTGGCACTAAAAGTGTTTTGTTTTTTAATCATGTTTTATTGGCTTTTCACCTATATAAACCGAAATATAATTACAAAATATTTCTAATCATACTTCAGCCATTTAAACAAATCATATCTCTTTTCCTAAACAAAAATTAAAATGTTAGGTGAACATTTCAATTATAACTACTAGGTAGGAAAAATCCTCTCTTACTGAATTGGTCTATAACTTATAAAACACACTTCCCACCATTAACTTACTGACCAATTTAGCTTCCTTCTCAATAAATTCCTTCTTCAACTCATCTTCTTCCTTTTTCATCTGTTCTATTAGCATTTGCTGACTCCTCTTCTCCTGTTCAAGGATTACCTTCAGGGAATCTATTTTCCCTTGAAGCTCTAGTTTCTGCTGAATCAAAAGCTGTTTGGCATCCTTGAGACTTGTTAACTCCTATTCAAAAGGCGAAAAATAAAGCATTCTATATAGAAAATATTTCAAAATATAGCTGAAACTTATGCAACATATTACAATAATATATACAAACATGAGTTTTAGTCTTTTCTCTAATGATATTCTTCAAGTTCAATATTTCAAACAATTGTTTAAAAATATGCAAAATTATGTACTTCCTGTCATCTTAACAAAAATCTAAATTTTTAGAGTTGCTTATTCAGTAACCTAAAACAAAAGTAGCACGATTTCAATATATATACAGATATTATACAGCATACATATATTGCATACATCTGTTTTAATAGAATTATACAAAAAACTTCTACCCTATATTTCCCTTTATTCACTTAACACATGTTATTGGTTACCACTTAGGCATCACACACTGGGTTGAGATTTACACAGTGATTAAGTATATACATCCATTGCTTTAAGGAAGTCACAGTCTGGAAGAACCCAATGACATAATAGAGATAATTATAAAGCAAAATTGTAAGTATACTGATAGACATAACAGGTATTATGAGAACATGCAAGAGAAAATCGAATGACTAACATTTTCCAGAGAAAATTACCATTAGTTTCTTTAAATAGCATCCTAGCTTTTCTTCTGCCAGGAAAAATATTCAAGAGATTGTTAAAGGATTTTAGGAAGCAAACAAAGAAACAGAATTCCTTATAAATCTTAATTCTAAACCCTTACATATTTTGAAGTTTATGATCTACAATTATAATTTTCTAAATTGATAGTTCTCTTATTGTCATCTTAACAAAAATCTAAATTTTTAGAGTTGCTTATTCAGTAACCTAAAACAAAAGTAACACGATTTCAATATATATACAGATATTATGCAACACAAGAGTACGCTTGAGAGCAGGAAAATTTGTCAAAAACAACAAAACACTTGTACATAGTAGAGAAGTTCTCTCTCTCTCTCGCTCTCTCTGTGTGTGTGTGTATGTATGCGTGTGTGTTTGATAAAAACCTAATATGTTAAGTTTCCAGTCCATCCGTTCAACCAATCGAAGTATAATATGCTAACAATGTGCTAAGGCCACTCAACTACTCACTATGATATGCACTGACTACCAGGGGGCAGATGCTCCTACTGCTAGGTTAGCTTGCTGCTGGGGTCCAGCCCATCGGGATTGAGTGAGCTAGGTAGGACACGCTCTGGAGCACCCCCACAGTCCTTCCACAGCTAGCTAACCTCCTGCATTCCTCCCCAGGCCAGATGGTATACCAGTGGAGTCCCTCAGCCTGGCCTGCACCCTCTCGCAATCTGGCATCCCTCTTGGGATTTCGAAGAGATTGTTTTGGCCCAAAACCACAGGCCAGGCAAGGGATCCCACTGGTACACGAATTCTTGTACCAGGCCTCTAGTATATACACGTGTGTGTGTGTGTGTGTGTGTGTGTGTGTGTAAATAAATAAATATACACACACACACACACACACACACACACACTAGAGGTCCGGTGCAGGAAATTTGTGCACTGGGGGTTTGGTGGGGAGTGTCCTTCAGCCTGCTCCCACTCCAATCTGGGACCCCTTAAGAAATGTCTGACTGCCCGTTTAGGCCCAATCCACAATCCAGGACTACTGGCTCCCAACTGCTCACCTGCCTGCCTTCCTGATTGCCCCTAACCGCTTTTGCCTGCCAGCCTGATCACCCACTAACCACTCCCTTGGCAGCTTGATTGATGCCTAACTGCCTCCCTGCCAGCCTGTTTGCCCCTAACTGCCCTACCCTGCCTGGTCACCCCTAACTGCCCTTCCCTACAGGCCCGGTCACATTAACTTCCCTCCTCTGCCAGCCTGGTCACCCCTAACTGCCCTCCCCTGAAGGCTTGATCACCCCCAACTGCCCTCCCTTGCAGGCTTGGTCCCTGTCAACTGCCCTTCCCTACTGGCCATCTTGTGGTGGCCATCCTGTGTCCACATGGGGGCAGGATCTTGTGTGTTGGAGTGATGGTCAATCTGCATATTACTCTTTTATTAGATAGGATAGAGGCCTAGTACACGGGTGGGGGCCAGCTGGTTTGCCCTGAAGGATGTCCTGGATCAGGGTGGGTGTTCCTTAGGGTGTGGGGTGGCCAGGACGAGAGGCCTGTGGTGGTTTGCAGGCCAGCCACGCCCCCCAGCAACCCAAGAGGAGGCCCTGGTATCTGGGACTTATTTATTTTCCACAATTGAAACTTTGCTGCCTTAACCTCCCAAGCCAGGTTTTTTGGAAAGCTTGGCTTCTTCCATCACCAGGGGCAATCCAGGACTCTCTCCTGTGCTCTCTGTGGCCGTAGTCATCTTGGTTGGGTTAATTTGTGAACTTGCTCTGATTGGCTGATGGGCATGGTTAGTGGGCATGGCTTGTGAGTATAGCAGAGGTACAGTCAATTTGCATATTACTCTTTTAGATAGGATGTAAAAATATATATATATGCAAATTTAAATGCTAATAATACAGTGTTGAAGAAAGAACAATGATTTGTCAACATACCTTCATGCTTTCTTGCTTGTGGGATCTGAGATCTTCACTCAGTTTAGCAATTTCTTTTTCTTGTCTACACTTAATTTCTTCTATCTCTACCAATTTAGATTTTTCACTTGCTAGTTCTTTTTCTTTCAGCGACTGTAGAAAAATGATTTAAAAACAATTTTAAAGTAAATATTTAACTGATAAGTAATATAATCAAAATGACTGCTACCACTTATAACACTCTGTCCCTTTCTACCTAAGTTAACATGGGTAAATTACCTTCTTTTGCCTCTGTGTCCTTATTTATACAATGAACAATAAAATTATTATTAAAGAGTATGTAATTAGAGTTAATACTATAAAGTGAATAGTGACTGGCCAAATAAGTATAAAATATAGCCAAAACTAACATTATTACTCTTATTAATATTATTACTATTACTGTCTTTATATAAGGCACACCTAAGCTACAAATATTATATATTACCTAATTTAATTTCTATACTAGGTAGCTCTTTTAATTATCATTTTATAGCTAAATAAACAAAGGTTCAGAGAAGTCAAATAATCTATTAGAGTTAGAGGTAAACTAAAACAAGTTTTGACTAATGTACAGCCCTTGCAATTAAAGGCCTATAAATTATAGTCCTGTCAGAATTTTCTAAACTTGAAGCATAAATCATGAATTCATTCCAGCTTTACCAACCTCACCCCCACAAAAAACTACCATAATTTTTTAAATTAAAGGGAATTTCAAGAATTGTACAATTTATACATATCAAGCACTTCAGGAATTGTACACTTCAGAATACTCTCCTATGCTAATGGAAATATGATTTCAATTATGAAACAACATGAAAAATGTTCCCTAGAATCTGAGTTTCTCTTTCATAAAGAACTTTAACTGGTTTTTAAACATACTGGTCTAATACAATATTTTAATCTTTATATTATAACATCCTTTATATAAAATATACTCATACTTCCCCTTAGAAAAATCTAGTTCTTAATTTTAGGAATTCTTAAGATAGAGAATTCTTTTCAGATCTTTATCTCACTCGTACATCCAGAAGACAGAAATCGTTGAGAGGCTATAATACATGTTTTGAATAACCCAGGGTCTAGGTTAGAAAAATCGATTAGTTTGTAAACCAAAAACAGCAGAAATAAAAATGGATAGAAATGAAATAAGTACATCCTAGAATTAAAATTCCAATGACCAAAACTGTTTTTATCAGAAGCTATAAGGCCATCTAAGAGAGTTGTTGAAAACAGAGGTGATGCCTTATTGAGATAAGAGGTTTGACTGAATGGCCTCAATGGCCATGGCAACGCTAAGATTCTGGATTTAGTCAGAAAATGAAATACCTTTTCTTTCTGAATATCTTGTAGTACTGCACTCTGCTCCTTTAACTGCTGTTCTTTCTTTTTTGCATCCTGCTCCAAAGTAGCCTTGGCAGTCTTTAGTTCTTGAATCAATTTATTTTGGTTTCCAATTTGATTTCTGTTTGAAATTAAGTCCTCCTGTGCTAGAGAAAGCTTCTCTTCTACAGACTTATAAAAAATATTTCCCAATTATTATATGCCTATTTTTTTTCAAATTTCAACAGAAACGTAGTAAATAACATAAGCAATAAAGTATAAAAGATAGTATGTATACCCTTCAGTAAGATCACATAAAAGAGAAAAAAAAGTCACATAATTAATTCTCTTGCCTATGGAAAACATTCACAGCATAAAATATTGAAGAATTACAAAACCTCTAAAAATAATCTATAAGTTGTTTCTGGCTAAGTGTATGAAGGAATATCAAGTAGGTAGAGACCATATCAAACATAGTCAGAGAATACATATGTGGTTAGAGAGAAGACATGAAGGACATGAAAAAAATGAAAAAAGATTGTATAGTTAAATGCTAAGTTATATGTACATACAGGGTGGGGCAAAAGGAGGTGTACAGTTGTGAGTAAGCAAAACAGTTTATTCTTGTATTATTAATTATTGTATATTTTCTATACAAACAATTGCAAACCTACTTTTGCCCCACCATGTAAATGTTTTGTAGGAACTGTAATGTCTGACATACTAAAACCTTTTGGAAGTAAAAACAAAACTGTTATTTCACATCTGCCAACCTTATCAAGTGAACTAAGAGGAAAGTCAACCAGACACACGAGGCTCTATTTCTGAGAAGGCCATCACCCTCTCCTCTAACTTTTCACTGTGTAGCGGCAATAAGTGTTGTCAGCTTACACAGCCAATAGCTACTGACTGTTCTACGGCCCAAATATTCTGAGAAGCCGATAGGGGAAAGGGATAGTTTTTTGACCTATTAGATTTCATTTTGGGGCAGATATGGTAATAGGTAGGTAATAGAAATGGCAGGAACCTTGTCACTCTTGTTCGCTATTGCTAAGAAGAGAATCCACAGGGAAGGAAACTAACTCGAAGATCTTTTCCACCATCTAGAAGAAGTTCGTCTTACTTATTCTAGAGATGTAGTGCCCTTGAAAAGGAAGCCAAAGATATAATTCAGGTAGCTTCCCTGCTGATTAGACATAGCTATAGTAAGCATTCAAAAAAAAATTTATGAAAATAAAGACATTATTTAAGAGGCTTTTAAACTTCCTGAAAGAGAAAGTTTACTCCTTAATTCAGTTCAGAAGTCTTTCTGATATCAGTTAAATTTCCATTTTTAATAGCTTCCAAGTAGAACACATAAAACTAACCCTAAGGCTTCTTTTTCAGGAAAGACCTAAAGTCAGCTAGTCCTTTATTAATCAAGCAGCTAACCATTAATTAAGTACACTACTGAAGTATACTGAAGGGTATAAAATGGTCCTTGACTAAAGAAGATGACTATATAGCCTAAAAAACAGAACCAGAATGTAAAACAGAAGTTGAACAAGGTTAGTAAAGCATTTGCTATATGCCAAACACACAGAAAAATGTTGAGTGTGAGAGTTTTCTGTAGAATGTGATTACACAAGGCTCCATGGTGAACATAAAAACTGACCTAAGTATCACAAAAAGTGGGGTGATTTCAGATAAAAGGAACAAAATTTGACAATGCCTAGTCCATACCAATTGTAATTAGGTGACAGAGCTAAAGAATACCAAGGCTTGCTGGAGCCTGAAAGTAACAGTACTTCCAATTTTTGATCACAAGAATTCCAAACTGCTCATGACTTATAAAAGCTTCTAAAATTTTAAACACACACACACACACACACACACACACACACACCCCAAAAACAAAAACAAACAAACAACAACAGCAACAAAAAACAGTGAATAAATCTTTAAAGTCAAGTTCAAAATCTGGACTACACTTTTTCTAAAGATGCCAAGACATATTGCTCTTCCTTGCCTCTGAATATTCATCTATGTCATTCAGTGGCATGTCACCATATATTTTAAATATCCCTTTCATTCATATTGCAGACCATGTTATTTTCATCTGCTAGACTCTCTTCCCTTAGGGAACTCTCTTCTCCCATTCAATGGTTTAATTGGGGCTATCTTTAACCCATCCACTCCCACTGGAATAGGCAAATCCCTGAACATATCAACTACCAACCTTGACCCTGAATGAAGACCCCAATCACATTATAGTGCTACTAGAGGCCTGATGCATGAAATTCGTGCAAAGGTCTTGGTCCTCACAGTTGCCTCAGCTGCCTCAGCCCTCTGGATGGTCGTTCTGCTGTTGGGTTTACTTAGCATATTATCTCTTTATTATATAGGATAACTAACAAATAATTCCTGCAATGTTCTATAATAGCTATTTCTATTTTGTCCATTCAACAATTTTCTTCTTTAAAAAAAATTTTTTTTTTGATGATGGGTGAAATGACATTAAGAAGAGTACTAGGCTAAGAAGATTTATATTAATTCTGAACTTATCCTAGAATTTCACTTCACTCAGGGTGAGAGATTTATAGTTAAGTTCCACTTCAATCTTTTCTCAACAACAAATAGCACACAGCACAGCCAATCCAGACAAACTTAAGTATTTCATAAGTAACCCAGCAGATGGGGCTAAAGGAATAGATTAGGCCAACCCACCATTCATTTCTTCCATTCTACTGATGTCTTGGTGTACACCCTTAGCCCACAGATGGCAGTCTTGTCTTAGACAAGTGTCATTTTACAAGGTTCTGAACCTCTCCTCTTCTTTCTTATATACAAGATTATATAAAACCACTGAAGCAATAGAAAAATAATGGCTGATGACTATCTCTTATTCTGGCCTATACTATCATTTGAATTTCCATAGGAATTTACTTCTTTTTAAAAAAATTAACTTCCTAAGTAATTCAGATAATTCTCATTTTTGAAGCATTAATACAGAATTCATCACTACTCTATTTTATTAAAAAATTCTAATGAATTTATGATAAAAAAATAAAAGGCTATGAATCAGAATAACTGAGATCTAATCATGGTTCTGTAATTGTACAACACTAAGCTTGTTACAAACCAAGCCAGGCCTCAGTCTACACAAGGAAGGCCTTAATCTAAACAAGGAAGCTCTAGAATAGTAGACTAATGCACAGTCTCTTAATATTGTAAAACTCTAGAGTAGACTTAGCCCTCTGCCTTTCACTTTTTGCCCATATTTACACTTGAATGATTCTTTTATGTACAAAAATATTAGTACTGCCCGGCCGTTATGGGTCAGGGGTTGAGCACTGACCTATGAACCAGAAGGTCACAGTTTTGTGTTTGTTTTGTTTTTAATATATATATTTTTTATTGATTCCAGAGAGGAAGGAAAAGAGATAGAGAGATAGAAACATCAATGATGAGAGAGAATCATTGTTTGGCTGTTTCCTGCACATCCCCTACTGGGCAGGATCGAGCCTGCAACCCGGGCATGTGCCCTTGGCCGGAATTGAATCTGGGACTCTTTAGTTTGTAGGCCAATGCTCTATCCACTGAGCCAAATCAGCTAGGGCAAGAAGGTCACAGTTTGATTCTGATCAGGGCATATGCCAGAGATTGCAGGCTCAATCCCCAGTAGGGAGTGTGCAAGATCAATGATTATCACTGATGTTTCTACCTCTCTCTCCCTCTCTCTTCCTGTCTGAAATCAGTAAAAATATATTTAAATAAACGTGTGTGTGTGTGTGTGTGTGTGTGTGTGTGTGTATTAGTACATGATATAGCTTTCAGGCATGATAAAAACAGTTGTTGATTTAATGAAAGGACATTGATTTAAGAGTTCTAAGTCCTATTACTATGTTATGTTCGTGGGTAAAATATTTTAAAAAGGGTGTGATTTCTATAGGACTTCTATGAGCAGTCAAGTTTCATTTCCTGTACCAACTAAATACCCTTTAAATTCATCCACATTCTTCATCCTTACTATTACCAGCCCAAGTCACCATCATTTGCAACTGGACTACTACAAAAGTCTCTTCTCTAGTCTCTACATTCCTCCATGTTCCCCTACAATCAATACATCCCTTATCCTACAGCCAGTCATTGGCCTAAAATACAAATCTGGACAAATCCTTTCAGTGGTTACCTCCTACCTTTAAAATAAAGTACAAACTCTTCCACAAACCTTGCTTGATTTTCAATAGTGTTATAAAGAAAAAATATATAAGCCTTGGCCGGGTAGATCAATTGGTTAGAGCAGTGGTCGGCAAACTGCAGCTCGCGAGCCACAGTTTGCTGCTCTGTTGATTAATGAGTTAGCCAACCACTGGTAGGGGCTTAATCACAAGGAACAACAACAGCTTGTAATTATTGGAATCAAGAGTCTAGGTCAGTGGTCGGCAAACTCATTAGTCAACAGAGCAGCAAAACGCAGCTTGCGAGTTTGCAGACCACTTAGAGCATCATCCCAATAGTCAAGATTGATCTCTAGTCAGGACACATGCAAGAAGCAGCTAGTAAATGCATATATATAGGTAGACCAACAAATCTCTCTGTCTCTTCCTCTCGCTTTCTCCCTTCCTTTCCTCTAAAATCAATCAATAAAGTAAAAAAATAATAATTTAGCCCTAGCCAGTTTGGCTCAGTGGATGGAATGTTGGCCTGTGAACTGAAGGATCCTGGGTTTGATTCCAGTCAAGGGCACATGCCTGGGTTGCCAGCTCAATCCCTGGTGGGGGAGTGCAGGAAACAGCCAATCAATGATTCTCTTTCATCACTGATGTTTCTATCTTTCACTCCCTCTCCCTTCCTCTCTGAAATCAATAAAAATACATTTTAAATAATAATAATTATAGTTTAAAGCTATGTAAAGAGGATATGTTTCAAGTGTGTTTTTTATAACAACTCTTACTAATTTTGAACTTAAATAATCTATCTATATAAAACCCTAATATGCAAATTGACCAAATGGTGTAACTACCAGCAGAACGACCAGTCACTATGACATGCCCTGACAACCAGGAGGCAGGTGCTCAACTCAGGATCTGCCCCAGCCTGCAGGTCCTGATTTGTTGCAGTGGGGGCAGGGCCAGTGAGCGGGCAGTGACAGGCTGAGCCAAACCAGTTAGGGCTCAATTTCTTATTTTTGTGTCAAATCATTAGTCAGCACTGATTCCTTGCAGACTGTATGTATTGAGCCCTTCCGTTTCATCTTGTCTATCAGAAATTCTTTCTGTTCCATCCTCTTTAACTGAAATCGTAGTTCTAATCAACTCCCACTTTGATTACTGGAATGTGTGGTGGAAGGAAGGGAAGACAGCCTGTTAACTAATCTCTTTAACACTAGTTTATCCCAGATACAATCCCAGCTGTCCATAAACCACTTCCAGGTCAAGTTGCCTAAATAACTATTTTCTTCATTTTACTCCTCTTCATTTTCTCCCCAAGTGTAAAGTCCAATCATCCTTGCTAGGCATCTAAGTTACTTCACAGTTTGATCCAAACCTTTTTAACCTTAGCTTCTAAACACAAACCAGCACTCTAGAAAGACAATTATGTTAACTGTCTCCTGGCTTTGCTCATTCCCACTGCAGCACCTTTTCTCAAACGTGCCCCTGAGTGCAATAGTCTTTCTCAAGACAGTCTCTGTATTCAAATTCCATGTATCCTTCAGGACCTGATCCAGTCCTGCATCCTTCATAAAGCCTCCCCTATAGTAACAGCCTATGAATAAAATACAGACCTAGTATATTTACCTACATTACATTTATAAATACTCTATGATTTTCAGAACTTTTAATAATGCACTTTAAGTTCTGTACTGGACAAAAAGCTGTTCCTAAAGTATTAACTAAAATTTCTATTGGTAGTTCATCTCATGGTAAAATTGCTTAAAATGCAATAAACCTAAAGCAGTCATATTTTTGTGCAAAAACATTAAAATTTAAAGTTATAAAGATTGCATTAAAAATTTTAAAAAGTCTCCATTAATCAAAAAAGGGGGTTAGTAGGGTAATATCATATAAGGAAAAATATCCTGTAAGTAGATTACACCTAGAAAATTTTTACTTTAGAAAATTAATTTTCATTTGTAATGCTAACAGCAAGACACCCATGAAAAACACACATGGTGTCAAAATAAGCCAAAGGAAAATCGTTTGGGCAAAAATAAAATTGACCCCACGTCAATTTTATAAAAAGACTCCTTTATTAACTTTTGGTAAAGAATATGTTTATATACTTTCAGAAAACAACTCCAAGACCAAGTGGACTCCTGCAACAGAGAGGAATTGACAGATCTGCTCCAACCATGAAGATAAGAAGAGAAACAGTCCAGAGATGGAAGATGTTGACAATGCCGTGCTATGCTAGCAGTCAGCAGCTGTGCGTCGCTACAGGTTGCCTAGGACCAAACCAGAGAGGGTTGGACCTACATTGCCACCATTTGTCCATCATCCATTGCTGACATGTACACATAAGGAACTGTTTGACATTGAAACTGGGACTCAGAATTACTGGACATTGAAATTAGGACTCAAACATTTTTTGTTCTTATAGGTTTATTTCTAGCCTACAGAGGCAAGATGTTTTTAAAGAAAAGAGTCAGGGGGCGGGAAACAGATACAGAGGCAAAGAAGCATTGAACAGACTTTCATACTACAACGGGAAGGCAGGGAAAGTTGGGGAGGGGGCTGTAAGAGATCAACCAAAGGACTTGTATGCATGTATATAAGCATAACCAATGGATACAAGACACTGGGAGGGTGGGGAGGGAAGGGGCAGGTGAGGGCATGTAGTGGGGGGTAGGGAAGGCTGGGGGGAGGTTAATAGGGGGAAAAAACGGAGACATATGTACTACTATTTGTAATACTTTAAAGAATAAAAAAATAAAAAGAAATAAAAAAATAAATTATAAACAAAAACTCAAACACAAAACACAAATATTACATTTCAGAAAAAAGAAAAAAAGAAGACAGAACTGGGTTATTCTTCTCTAGGAGAATATGAATGTTCCATTTTTCTTAGAAAACCTTAATGCTACATAAAAATTATTTACTCTTTTTTCATATCCTTCATTTTAATAAACATGGTAGTTTATCTAATCAAATAGTATTCCATATCTATACTAATAAAGGGTAATATGCCTTCACTGTAAGGACCAAACAGCAGGCTGCATGGGGTGACCAGGACAGCTGAGGGGGGCTTTAAGGAGGTAACAAAGCCAGGAAGGGGTCAGTTGGTAGTAGTGAGGGATGACCAGGTCAGCAGAGGGGGACAGTGTGATGACAAGGCCAGCAGGTGGGGGGCAGTTGGGGCAACCAGGCTAGCAGGGGGGGCAGTGAGGAGCAACCAGTGTGGTGATCAGGCCAGCAAAGGGGGGGGTGAGGGGCTTGGGGCAACCAGGCTAGCAGGGGGGGCAGTTAGGGGCAACGAGGTCAGTGGGGGGACAGTTGGGGGCAACCAGGCCAGCAGGGGGGCAGCTGGGGGCAACTAGGCCAGCAGGGGCAGGGAGGCAGTGAGGGGCAACCAGACCAGTGGGGGAGGGGAGAGGTAGGGGCAACCAGGTCAGCTGGCAGGGGGTGGGGGGGAGTTGGGGGTGACCAGGCTGGCAGGGGGGACATTAAGGATGATTAGGCTGGCAGGCATAGGTGGTTAGGAGTGATCAGGCTGGCAGGGGGTCAGTTAGGGATGATCAGGCAGGTAGGTAGGTGAGCAGTTAGGAGCCAACAATTCCAGACTGTGAGAGGGATGTCTGATTGCCGGTTTAGTCCTGATCCCCCGAGGGGTGCAGGCTGGGCTGAGGGGACTCCCCCATGCATGAATTCCATGCACCTGGGCCTCTCGTGATTAGATAATTAATGTTAAGTTTACTCTGAGTTATAACCTCCTAATTTTAATCATCAGGCATTCCAGTAGTCTTAAGAAGGTAACAAATAAAACTACAGTCATATTATCTGACAGGAAACAATAAAACTGCTTTCATTTTCACAAGTAGTTTACATTTAAAACTCCTTAGATTTTTTAACTGTAGGACATTTTAAAGTTTTTATTTTACATAAAGATAGCAAAGTCCTAGGTAAGCTAATATGTTAGCAATTAATAAATTGCCACATTTTTACTATTACAGGTGTTATTTAAGAATGCATATACTTATACATATATTTTGTTATAAGACAATTTCATTTTTAAAATGCATGCTACTCCAAAAATAATAATTTAATAGAAAACAAGTGCAAAATTCCACAAATATTAACATTCCCTTGCCCATTTTGGTTGAAACCAATCATTTAATGAATGTCTATAAACAGCTTACTGATTTTTATGAAAATATAGTTTACTATACCTTAAGATCTTGCCTTGTTGCAAGAAGTTCAGATTCCTTCCCATAGAAATCAGACTGAAGCTGTTTTAGGTTTTCCTGACTTTTTTCATATGTGTTTTGTAACATTGATATTTTCTCTTTCTCTTTTGCAAGTTCCTGTGCTGCTTGGGTTAACTGCTGCTGTAGTTTATTCTCAAGCTCTGTCTGAAACATACAATAGCTATTTAAAATGGTATGCATACCAAAAATCAGTTCCAATATAAAATGAAATCCACACAATTAAGAAGATTCCTGAGGACAGACTAAAATGCATCCATGCCCTATAATTATTCTACTTTAGTAAAGAGTAATATACTTACCTTATAGTTTCAAAGTTAAAGAGTTACAAAATCCAATAAGTCCCAATTTCAGAACCAAAAAATTAAAAAGCATTTAAATAAAGGGAAAAAGCATGTCACTGGGAAGTCCTAAGTATCAAGGTCTCAGGAAACTGAGGGTAACAACCACATTCTGATGAAAGATTCAGTGCTAAAAGCTGTCTGCACTAGTAGAAGATGATACAGCTCAAAATTAAACTAAAGAAAATTACTCCATGAAACAAATTAAAAAGCCATTACTTTGTTGAAGTTACTGTTTTTTTCCTCCTTGAAATTAAAAAATAAATTAGGAAATTTCTCCAGGTCATCTTTATTAACATCAAGGCAAAAAAGAAGTCCAAAGGTCCAACTCCTCCAAACTCCAAAGTTGTCTTTAGTTTTTAAGAAAACTCAGAAGCTATGCACAAATTATGCATAAGTAAAATACATGTATGCACAGTATTAAAATAATAACTTGGCTTTTAACTATACCACTTCAAATAAACTGCTATTGAGGTCACCAGCAACCATCTTGTTCCATCTTGTCTTTGTCCACATCTTACTTGATCTCCCCACAGTATTTGAAATACTTGATATTGTCCCTACTCCTAGAAACATTCTTTAAACTCGTTTTACGTTCTCCTACCTCACTGGTCATTGCTCCTTAAAATCTTTTACTAGCTTCTCTTCTGTTTGACTTCTCAACATTATAGAGTTCAAGTTTCTGTGTGTGGCCTTCTTCTGTTCTATAGTAGAGACCTGGCGCACGACATTGCACTCAGAGAGGGGGGACCTCACAGTCCGGGAGCCCTCAGGGGATGTCCAACTAATAGCAGACAGGCCTATGTGACAGTCGGACATCCTTAGCACTGCTGCAAAGTCGGGCCACTGCAATCTCCAGTCATCAGTCTGGCTTGTGGCTGAGTGGTGCTCCCTCTGTGGGAGCACACTGTCCACCAGGGGGCAGCTCTTGTGTTGAGCATCTTCCTGCTGGTTGTCAGTGCATGTCATAGCAACCGGCCGTTCAGTCAATCTGCATATTAGCCTTTTATTATATAGGACTACAGACCTGGTGGATGAAATTCGTGCATGGGGGGGAGGGGTGTGTCCCTCAGCTTAGCCTGCACCCTCTCCAATCTGGGACCCCTACAGGGATGTCCAACCGCCCAGTAGGATCAGGCCTAAACGAGCGGTTGGACATCCCTCCCACAATCCAGGACTGCTGGCTCCCAACTGCTCACCTGCCTGCCTTCCTGATTGCCCCTAACCACTTCTGCCTGCCAGCTTGATAACACCCTAACCATGCCCCTGCCAGCCTTATTGATGCCTAACTGCTCCCCTGCCAGCCTTGAGTGCCCCTAACTGCCCTCCCCTGCAGGCTTGATCGGCCCCAACTGTCCTCCCTTGCAGGCCTGGTCCCTGCCAACTACCCTCCCCTGCTGGCCATCTTGTGGCAGTCATACAGTGTCCACAACTTATGTGTTGGAGTGATGGTCAATTTGCATATTACTCTTTTATTAGATAGGAGAGAGGCCTGGTGCACGAGTGGGGGCCAGCTGGTTTGTCCTGAAGGGTATCCTGGATCAGGGTGGGGGTTCCCTTGGAGTGTGGGGTGGCCTGGGTGAGGGGCCAACCCCTACTTTGTCCGGAAGATTGTCCAGAAGCATTCTGGAAGGTCTTTTGGCTGTCCAGTCTAATTAGTATATTATGCTTTTATTATTATAAATTATTCTTTTTAGCCTGGCCAGTGTGGCTCAGTGGTTGAGTGTTGACCTATGAACCAAGAGATCATGGTTCAATTCTTTGGTCAGGGCAGATGCCCAGGTTGTGGGCTTAATCCCAGTATGGGATGTGCAGGAGGCAACCAATCATTGATTCTCTTTCATCATTGATGTTTGTCTCTCTCCCTCTCACCTTCCTCTCTGAAATAAATAAAAATATATTTAAAAATGAATAAATAAATTAAACATTATTCTTTTTATAAAATAGCATAATCGTAATTATAAAAATAGTAGTCAATGTAAAATATATATTTGTAGAATTAATATTTTTCCTCTAGTAATATGACAGCTACCATTTAATATATGACATTTTATTTTTTTCTACATAATACTGATTTTAATTCTCTCTTCTTCACGGGATACCTAATATGAATATACCAAAAGGGAAAATTCATTTTGTTAAAATATCAAGTATGGTCCATTTTTATGAACTCTTGATCTAGGCAATATTAAAACATATTTAAGAATGAAAATAGATGCTCAACAACAAATTAAAGTAGGTTTGGAAATAGAAACCATTATGATAACTTAAAATGTCAAATAATCATAACTTCATAAAATCTATACTACTGATTTTTTTAATATGTCCAATTTTGTGATTTTTATTCTTGATTATGTTCTCTTAATAAGAATAATTTACTTTTAAATATACTGGAAATGTTGTGTTAACCATCCCTATAAGTGTTATATATTATTTTACAAAAAGATCCTTTTATGTATATCAGAAAAATGATTTATTCTAGAATTTTAAATAAGAATTATCTGACAATGGTTATAAGTAAATCGGAATCTAGACTTAGATATTTAATCATATAATTAAGTACTTTTATACATTTAACTTAGAAATATTTTGAGCACATATCAATATTCTTCTTTGCAATTCATGTGTTAGTTATCATATTATCTTAATTATAGTTTTTCTTCCCAGAAAAAGTAAACAAACATATCATTACCTTCTGTGAGACAGCAATTTTAACTTCTCCTTGGAGTGCTTCAATTTGCTTTTTCCTCTGTTCAGTCAATTGCTTTAGTTCATTTATGTTCCCCTGAAGTTGCTGTTCTTCTTTTTCCTTTTGTTTTAAATTATCCTGGGCCTGTATGACTTGCCCCTGCATTGAATTGAGTTCCACCTTCAACTGATGAGAAGTCTATAAGAAAAGAAAATCTGTTGCATTCATTTATTTAACAAACACACATACTTGCCAATCACTATTCTAGGTAGAAACTACTGAGCCTATTGGCCACAGGTAATCAGTAGTGAATTAAAAAACAAAACAAAAATCCTTGTCTTCATGGAGCTTTCATATCTGAACTATTCACTATTAGATGGCATACTGGATTAATCTTTAATAGTTGTTTAATCCTAACTTCCTTTTAAATGTATGATTTATGTATTTGGATAGATCTTGTAAATGAACTACTTAAGTATTCCCTTGTGTCAGAAAATAAGAATATCAACATCAATCTTTAGATTGCTAGACTATCTATTGTCTTTCTGGAACAAAAAAAAAACACACAAAAACATGATATAATAGGCTAATTCGGGCAAAAGGGTGTTCATTAAAGCTAAAAATTCTATCATATAATAAAGAAGTTTTTTCTAATGTATATGTTAAAATTGACAAATTAATCTGTTTTTACTTATGTAGACATGTTTATGTAATTAAAGTTAAGATTGTATGAAAAGTTTAATTCACAGAAAAGTTTTCTATATGTATTACTGTAATTTTAAATTTATACTGAATAGGTCTAGTAAATGTGTGCATTCACTAGTCACCATGAGTGGCTGAGATATGGTTTGGCACATGTTGAAACATTGGCTGGCATGCATTAAAAGTGCTGCAAAAATTCACACCAAGTGACAACAGAACCAATTACCGTGCATGATGCAATGTGACCATGTGCTAATTATTCGCTGAACAGTGTTTATGGATGGTGACTCTTACATTTAAATATGTAGACTATAATTGTAGATATGTAATATTTATTTATGGCAGTGAAATTACTACAGTGTTTTTTCCAACATGCACAAAAATTTGTTAAAAATAACAGTGAATTTATAAAAAAACATAACCTGTTAATTTAAGTAAAAGCAATTTTTGATTAAAAGAATTTTAAAGTTAATAGGGTATTAATTTTCACATATGACATATGGACCGGAAAGTTTATTCATTAAATCCAAAGTCTGTTAATTGGAGGGCTGAAAAATTAAGGGTTTACTGTATTCTCAAAATGCTAACTGAATCTGCTGCCCAGGGTTAATCAGAAAGAATAACTTCATATTAACTATGACAAAAACTAAAATCGCTTTGGGAAATACGTTTAATATCTGTCTGATGATACTAAACCACACCACACAATAGTTTCCTCATTTAGAAAAATGGGGCATATTTTGCTACTACTTTGTTTTTACAATCTACTAGCATATATTTCTGTTCAAAATTAGATACCGTATATAGAAGTCATATTGAGGTTCCTCTGTGGCCAAAGTGAACTAACACTATCTCCTATACTTCTAGCCAAAGTCATGTTTTAATATTTTATGTATATTTCATTAAAAACCTAACTTGAGCATTTGACCATATTCAAAATTGCTTTTTAAAAAGTTTCAGTACTGCCGAAACCGGTTTGGCTCAGTGGATAGAGCGTCGGCCTGCGGACTGAAGGGTCCCGGGTTCGATTCTGGCCAAGGGCATGTACCTTGGTTGCAGGCACATCCCCAGCAGGGGATGTGCAGGAGGCGGCTGATCAATGTCTCTCTTTCATCAATGTTTCTAACTCTGTCTCTCTCCCTTCCTCTCTGTAAAAAATCAATAAAATATATAAAAAAGTTTCAGTACTACTTAAGGGTGCTTCAGCTATTTCCAATGCAAAGGGAGTATTTTTGTGTAAAACAGGGGTCAGATAATGTAACAATTAATGATGATTATGTTGTGATAATCAATAACTTAAAAAAAAACTTAGAATGAACATTTATTTTATTCTCACCAGTGTTCTAAGCACTTCAAAATGTATTAACCCATATATTTCTCACAATATTCCTATGTCATAGATTCTTATTTTTAGCCTTGTTGTACTGCTGAGGAAAATTAAATAATCTGCCTAAAACAAGGCAAGACAGAATAACTAATAAGTGGCATAGACAGTAAGTATTTCTGGACAATCTGAATTCAGATTTTGAGCACTAAGCTACCATAATTTCATATTAAAGACTTGTTAGGAGTAGGTTTTGCTGCTTTATCAACTCAGATCACTAGAAAGCTACATACCTGAACTCTAGTTGCTAGAGGCATGTCTTCAGAGAATTGCAACTATATATTATAATCATTTACTTACTCATTTGCTTGCTTGTTTTAGATAGAGAACAACAGAAAAAATCTCTATTGTTATTCAACCAATATCATATATACCAATATAAATGTCTAGGAAATAAATAGTCCTTAAAAAAATAATTTCTATGGAAAGCCTATCAAGATATTTTCCAACACTAATTCCTAATTTAGATAATCTAAAACTCAATAGTTAGTTGACTCAATTTTCCATCTTTAATTATAATTTTCAATTCTGAGCCTTTTATTTAAAAGTAGCTTAAATCTTTTTAGTAAGAGGTAGAACGTAAATTATAGTTTTAAACTATGTATATATGATTTATATATTTCAGAGAAATAAACTTTCCTTTGATTTAAGCATCAGTATGAAAATATTTTTAATCATAAAGGCCTTTTATGCTGTACATATTTTATGTTACATAAAAAGAAAATCTTACCTCCTTCTCTTTTTCAAGTGACTTTTTCAATTCATTCTGATCCTTAAGTGTGCTTTCCATCTGTACTTGAAATTGATGCTTCAATTCTTTGCAAGTTTTTTCCTAAAAAAAATGGAAACTATATTATGCAGAAAATATTTGTAGTAAGTATAGGAAGTTTAGTTTATAAGTTTAGTTAAGCTCCACACAAGAAAATAAACTAGAATCACTGGTGGTTTAAAATGGGATAGAATTTTTCATTTCAATTATAAAAACAAGGAAATATTATAGAAATAAAAGTAGAGACAGGAAAAGGCTAAAAGTTTCTATCATCAATCAACAGTTTCAATAAATGTTTAAATAACATATAGACAGTATTTTAGAATGTTTTTATAACACAAAATTAATTATAAGTAATTTAACTTGTCATGTAATTTTTAAAGTAGAATAGTGGGCTTCAAGAAGTGAAAGCAAAAAAAATTTTAACAGTAATTATTAAAACAATGAATAAAAAATAATCACAATGTAAAAGGGAAGAAGTACAAATAAAAGTTGATTTTACCAAACAGAAAGAAACATAAAAGTAACATACTAGTATCATAAGTTTTTTACACTACTAAACATTTTCACTCTTAAGAACAAAAGGATATTACTTACACTGTTATTCTGTGTTATTCTGGATTAAAATATTTCTAAGGACACATTCCCCTTTAAGCATTTCCTAAGACTGTGAGACTTTTTTTCTCTATATTTTAAGTAGGTTTTTTTTTTAATAATTTTTTTACAGAGAGGAAGGGAGAGGGATACAAAGTCAGAAATATAGATGAGAGAGAGACATCAATCAGCCGCCTCCTGCATGTCCCCTACTGGAGTTGTGCCTGCAAGCAAGGCACATGCCCTCAACCGGAATCAAACCTTGGACCTTTCAGTCTGCAGGCTGACGCTCTATCCACTGAGCCAAACCAGTCTCGGCTTAAGTAGGCTTTATAGTATCTTTAAGACATGGTATTATTCAGAGTTTTAGAATCTATACACATAAAAGCCTAAGCGACCGGTCGACCAGTCACTCTAATGTGGACTGATCACCAGAGGACAGATAGATGCTCAATACACAGGATCAGGCTCCCTCTTGTCTGGATCAGGCCTGTGGGGACTGTGCTCCCTCCTATCTGGATCAGGCCTACAGGGATCGGGCTGAAACCAGCTATCTGACATCCCCCAAGGGGTCCCAGATGGTGAAAGGGCGCAGGCCAGGCCAAGGGACCCTATTGGTGCATGACTCCGTGCATCAGACCTCTAGTACTCAATAAATATTAGAATGCTTATAGTATCAGAATTGAGAGTCAAGCTCTTTTTTGTCTTTTGTCTTTTTCTTTCACGGATATGTAAATAATGTTTCAACTAGTAGCTATATTTTCTGTGGAAATGTCTCTGAGGACAAACTGCCTTCAGTCTCTACCAAATCTCATATCATATTAGCAATAAAATAAGATTGTAATTCAATTGAAACCTTTGGTCTTTGAAAAATTACACATGCACATGCCAATAACTTTTCCTCAGGTTAAGCAATCCCAATTCTTTCCTAATAAGAATTACTTAAATCATTTAAATATAGGACAAAATGTCAACAGTGAATTAAGTAGAAAAATCAGTACATTTTAGTTAAAAAAAAAAATCACTTCTACCTAAGTAGTAGTAAGTAAATGTAAACAACTAACCAAATCTAATATAGCAGCCTTTCCTTTCTGATTTTCCTTTTCAAATTCACTTTTGGACTTCTTCAAAGAATCAGAAACTTTTGATAATTTCTCTTTTGCTGCAGAAAGTTCTGCCACTAGGGTTTCTTTCTCCATCTTTACTCTTTGTAGTTCTGCTACTGCAATTTGAATTTTGTTATTCAATTCCTTGTGCTGCATCTTTGCATCTTGACTTAAATTTTCTATTTCTTTTTTAAGAATTGTTTTTTCTTCCTCTTGCTTGGTAAGCATTTGCTTAATATTTTCAAGAGCTTCAGATTTTTTCTGTAGGTCCAACTTTGTACTGGATACTCTAAATAGACAAGAAACAATTTTTTTAAATGATTCATAATTTACCATCCCTAAGGTAGCATTAAAATTAAATTATTATTGAGTTTTAAAACTTTTATGTGTAGTTAAAAAGTAAAAAAATAATAAATGTCATAAAATCACATAACTAAAAAATGCTTTAAAACATATATTATGATCATTTAACAGATGATGATTTTTCTCAAGTCAAATAACTTAATACCATCCAAGCCTCCTGACTTAATTCAGTCTTATCCACAACAATGGATCAAAAATGAAATTAAAACTGTATATAACAGACTCTCTAGTTTATAATAGCCAGAAACTTTCCTATTTATTGAGTTATCCCCCAAGCACATAGAGAACGTTGCCTCTTTCCTTGAAAACATAAAACACATTAACCTAGAAAAAAATAAATTTAAAAAAGAAATATTTCATTTCAAACAAAGAGGAAAAACAAATGATTTACTTTAATCCTAGAGTTTAGCAGATTGTACAAGAGATTTATTATCATTTGTTCCTTAACATAAGTTTTCTATCCCTGAATGAATAAAGTACAATAATGAGGGAATATAGATATACCTTTAGGAAAATTAAACTAAAGGCTTTTATTATTTTCATAAAAGAAATAAAATTATATATATATATATATATATATATATATTGCATCAAAAAACACATATTAAATATCAAGCATTTTTTAAAGTGAAAATAAAACCAGATACAAAGTACTAATATTTCTTGAATGTACTTTATAAACATAAATTCAATAATATGGTGAAGAGAGGTTGTTAAAAGATGTACTAGCCACATATTTCTTAGAAAGTGATAGAATAACCAGAGGAAAAAACTGATAATATTACAGAAGATTAGAACATTATTAACCACCTTGACCTAATTGATATTTATAGAACACTTTAACCAAAAATGCAAAGAACACATATGTACACATAAAAAATTAAACAAGGCAAACCATAAACAAGACAGTTTGAAAAGTCTCAACTTTGCAGAATATTAGAAATCAATAACATCTATAAAAGCCCCAAACAGCTGGAAAATAAACAACATTTAAAATCACCCATGCATCAAAGAAGAATGACATTAGAAAATACATTAAACTCTACAATAATGAAAATACATTGTCCACTGTGAGTTGAAGAGAAAAAGTTGAATGCCTAGATACTAATGGACCTTGAGAAAGGGGAGCCCTGTACTCCCTCAATCAGGGGTGAGGTTTAGGCAAATCCCAAACATCTTTATGCAGCCCTCCATTTCTAGCACTCTAGCTATAAGAACTGTTTGCATTTCTTATTGGTGTAGGAAAACGTTAGTATTAAAAAGAATGGAAATGGGCCCATTTCCATTAAGCCCATTAGAAATAAAAAGAATCATAGGTCTACAGGGGCCTTAGAAAAGAGAACAAGAAACCAACACAGAAGTAAATCTTCATGAATCAATAACTGAGTTCCAGAAGTAATGAACCAACCATTCAGTTAGTGATATAAAGATGTGCTCCCCAAATAGTTAGGCACTGGAAACTATGATGCTAACAATCATTTGAGGCACAAAATGTAGCTCTATATCCTCAAATTTAAATTATCAGGACCCAATTTATTAGATGTGAGAAAAAGAAATTTCCATCATCACATCCAAAACAAGAATGAAACTATGAACTCAGGAAACAACATATTAACTCTGATGTGTTTTATTTAATTTCCCAGAAGGTCCTTTTCCCAGACTCTTAACCTCCAATTTTACTTCTGAGAGTCAAGGAACTTAATCTCTTTGACACAGATAAAGTCTGTCAACCGAGTCAGAGAGGCCTACTTGGCATTTAGAGACAAAGACTACTGAAGTGCGACTACTCACTGCATTTCTATGAAGAGATTCAAACGAATGGGGTGAAACTGTTTCTATCCATCAAAAGTCTAGTGAGTTATGTGTCCACTGAAGATCTCATAGGAAAATCCAATCCAACCATCAACATCAAAGACAAGCTAGGCAAGAGACTAACTCTACCTTGGTACTAAAGAAATATGTCTTAGTTCAGTACTTTCATGGTTACATGTCATGTGTCCAGCCTGAGGAACATACCCTCTCTGCCACCAAAGACATCTGAAATTTCATTTATCAATTAACATTTTAGGATCCCAATATCTTTTAAATTAAAGACCCTAAGAAAATATTAACCACCCTTATACTCTGCCATGAACCCACTGAGCACTTAGTGCAAATGAAAAAAAGATAAACTCTATCAAGATAATTTATCCCACCTATTGAAAAACTCATAATATACTGATTTTATTAGAATAAGACATATAACTACTATCTACAGTCATCTGACATCTATTATTGACAAAAAGCAAAGGGAGTGAGGAGCTGAAAAAAACACTACAAAAGGTAGATAGACACAAGGAAAATTTCACATTAAGAAGCTACAAAAAGAAGACCACTAAACCCAAAGTCTAAGGTAAAAAACACTAAAGATAGGAAGAGAAATAAATGAAATAGCAAACTGGCAAATAAAACCAAATTAAAAGTTTTTTAGTTGAATTTCTAAATCTCTAATTAGGTTAATCAAGAAAAAAAGAGAACACAAATTACATCAAGTATTTAATAATGAGACATCTACAGATCCTACAAGACTTTAAAATAATAATGCAAATTATTATTATATAAATATGCAAATACAAAACACAAAAGTAGATTTACATTTTTTGTATGGAAAATACTATAATAATTTGTAAACAATAAAATAATAAACTCTTATGTTTCACATACAACAGTGCACTAACTTTTGCCCCACTCTGCATTATAAACAGAAGTATATTAATAAATTTAAAGTTTAGATGAAATGCACAAATTCCTCAAAAGAATTAATTACCAAAAAATACATTAGAAAATAGAAATATTCCTATACCTATTAAGAAATAAATAATATCCATTTCATACAAACTTTTCCAGAAAACAGAAGAATTCCCTTTTTTAAGAACAATATAACCATTATTTAAAACTTTGACAATTACATTAAAAAAACATTGCATGAATGCATGTGAAATTCTAAATAAAATAGTATCAAGTTAAATACAGCAATATATAAAAAAATAAAAAGATGGTCAAGTGGTTTTCCCAGAAAAGCAAGGTTGGTTTAAAGTTTTTAAATCAATTAATGTAATTCACCATATAATAGAGTAAAGAAGAAAAAACATATGATCATATCAAAAATGCTGAGAAAGAAGTTGATAAAAAATCTTTGAAAATCCTTCTTTATAGAAGAAAATTATCTCAATTTGATAAAGGAATGTTGGAAAAACCTACAACTATCAGTTTATTTAATTTCCTCACCTAAGATTGGGAATACTGCAAATATGTCCACTATTACTATTTATATTTATAATTTTACTTGAGGTGTCAGCCAGCAATAAGTCAAGTAAAAGACATAAGATTGGAGGGGAAAAAAGTAAACTATTGTTATTCAAAGATAACAAGATTGTCTATTTAGAAAATTGTATACAAAACATGAAACTGGACTTAACAAAGTTAAAGGCTAGAAAGTTAATCTATAAAATTCAATTGTATTTTGTATTATTCACAATCATTTAGATAATTCAATTTTAAAAAGTAATTCCATTTAAAATAGCATTGAAAAATGTAAAATATTTAGAAATAAATTTAATAAGATATTCAAAATCCTTGTTTTAAAAATGATAAAATGCTGCTCAGAGAAATTAAAGAAGACCTAAATAAAGATATTCCATGTTCATGGACTCAATAAAGTTCAAATGTTAAATTCTTGCAATCTGATCTACAGATTCACTACAATTCTAATCAAAACCCAATAATTTTAGCCGAGACCAGTTTGGCTCAGTGGATAGAGTGTCGGCTTGCGGACTGAAAGGTCCCAGGTTCAATTCGGGTTGGGGGCATGTACCTTGCTTGCGGGCACATCTCCACTGTGTTTCTCTCTCATTGATGTTTCTGACTTTCTATCTCTCTCCCTTCCTCTCTGTAAAAAATCAATAAAATATATGTTTAAAAAAACAATAATTTTATTTGTAGAAATGGACAAGTTAATACTAAAATTTATATGGAAGAGCTATCACCTTTTTTTATAGGTTACTGTATGAATTTAGAAGCGTTAAGACAATCTTGAAAAAAATTAAGTTGGAGGACTGATACAACCTAATATTAAGATCTGCCACAAAGCTGCAAAAAAAACATAGGATGGTACTGGTGTCAGGATACAATATAGACTACAGACCAATATCACAGAATGGAGTCCACAAATAAACCTATATATATTCAGTAACTCACTTTTAACAAAGGCCACTCAAGGGGAAAGAAAATGTTTTCTCAACAAATGTTAATATAACAACTTAATGTAAGGAGGAAAAGGTGGTTCTGAACCCCTACCTGAGACCTCACACAAAATTAGGTTCAAGGTAAATCCTAGACCTAAATGTGAAAAACAACACTATAAATACTTCTAGAAGAAAACATAAGACAATTTTTCATACACCCTGGGAATAGCAAAGATTTCTTATAGAAAATACAAAACACTAAACATAAAAGAAAAAAATTACAAATAGAATTTAAAGAAAAAAATTACTAATTGAATTTAAACAAAAATTAGAACTTCTATCCATTGATAGATACAACCAAAAAATGTAAAGCAAAGCCATTAGGAAAAAAAAAAGTTTTAAAATGTGCACAAAAATATAGACAATTTGTGAAAATGCATCTTAAAAGCTAAAATAGATATAATTTTTTACAATAAAGTATATATATTCCCTATTTGGCACAGTGCCTCAAAGCAAAAGCCTGACTGCTCTTTGGTGGTTATATCTAAACACCACTCTATTGGTTATTTTACATTATTTTTTGTAAATTGATGAACAACTCAAAATAACTGCTTTAACCCAGAGAAATGAGTACCATGTTACTGTTGAAAAAGGACTAGATAACTCAACTTTTCAGTCCTTACTAGTGAAGTAAGTTTAACCATATTATGATGGCCTTATTTTTTCATTTACATTAATATTAGTTGTTTATAGAATCAACACAGAAAAACATTTACTAAATCTTTAAGTATCGAGATAGCAAAATTAAATTTTAAAAGAATTTAAAATTAAATTTAGAGTATAAATTATAATACTTAGATTATAATATTCCCCCTTAAATGGTTAAGCTTACATTTCTTTCTCCATTTCTAGTTGTTTAGACAATTCTGTGACTCTAAACTCTAAATCTGTGTTCAGCTGTTTTTGCTGTTGTAGATCCTGCAAAGCTTGCTCCTTGCTTACTTTGACTTCAAGAGTATCAGCTTCTAGTTTCTATGGAAAAAATATGACATAGTAACCACTTTAATGTCAAAAATTATTTTAAATATTTACAAGGTTTTTGTTTTATACGTTTTAAAATTATCTGAATAAAAGAATAAACTTAAAATAATTATACTTATCATGAATATAAATTATTAATTCAAGTATAAAAAAATAAAAAGTTCACATATGGGCCTACTTAAAATATATGTATTATCCTTATCCTGGTCAATGTGGCTCAGCTGGTTGAGCGTCATCCCATACAACAAATGTCACCAGTTCAATTCCCAGTCAGGGCACATGCTTGGGTGGCAGGCTTGATTCCCAGTAGGGGTGTGCTGGAGACAGCCAATGGGTGTTTCTCACAGTGATGTTTCTCTTTCTCTCTCTCTCTCTCTCTCTCTCAAGTCAATAAATACATATTTATATTAAATATATACGTCCTAATAAAAGAGTAACATGCAAATTGACCATCATTCCAACACACAAGATGGCCCCTCCCATGTGGTCAAAGATGGCTCCCCCATGAGGACACAAGATGGCCACCACAAGATGGCAAGCATGGAGGGCAGTTGTGGGCAACCAGGCCTGCAGGGGAGGGCAGCTAGGGGTGACCAGGTTGGCAGGGGAGGGCAGTTGGGGGTGACCAGGCCTGCAGGGGAGGGCAGTTGGGGGTATTCAGGCTGACAGGGGAATAGTTAGGTGTTGATCAGGATGGCAGGCAAAAGCAGTTAGGGGCAATCAAGCAGGCACGTAGGTGAGCGGTTGGGAGCCAGCAGTCCTGGATTGTGAGAGGAATAACAAACTGCCCGTTTAGGTCAGATTCTCATGGGATCGGGCCTAAACGGGCAGTCAAACATCCTTCGAGGGGTTCTAGATTAGAGAGGGTACAGGCTGAGCTGAGGGACACACACCCTGTGCATGAATTTTGTGCACTGAGCCTCTAGTATTTAATATAAATATATATAAAATCTTCTGTATTTATAGTTAACACTCATGTATTTATAGATAGTCACAACTAAAATAAAGCTGTCACATCATCCTTCTCATTAATATATATTAACCCTAACTATAAAGCCAATTAAATTTCTGATTTTGCTTCTTTAATCTCTTGGTCTAGAAACTGCTCTTTATAGTGTAGGTTCTGTCCATGCATATACATATAACTGTGTATATTTTTACAAATGTAAAAGATCAAGTTGTATATAGGTTGAATATCTTTAAGCAATATATTTTCTTATATAGATGTAATAATTTACATAATTTACACTCTATTTTATAAACTAATCTAGGTATCTGTGGCTCTTACTTGACACTTTTATTGGATAGCTGATATAACTAACATTAATTTTATAACAATATATTCATATAAAACATGTGGAAGACTCTATAAAATAATAATTACAAAATGTTAAATATCTGATAAATACAATAGACACTATTGATTCTCAAAAACTATTTTTAAAAGATACCCAAATAGAATCCTCATTAGCCACTTTTCAATAAAATAATTTTTTCTGTTCTTTTCAACTATTATATAATTTTTTCATTACTATTACTATTGGCCATAAAGAAAAGAAAAAGGATCCCACAAACAGAATTGTAAATGCAATTCTTTTTCATGTTATATCAGCGTGTGTGTGTGTATGTATATATATATGCATATCTCAGGATTGCATAATTATATTGAAATGTGTCTTTTGACTATGAAGATATTATTTATTTAGATATATATAAACTTGAGAAATTTTTGTTTAACTGAAAGTTCCAATTTAAAGAATAAAGGACTCAGGTCAATGCCTTTTAGAATATGTCTTTTAACTTAATCTCTTCAGTAAATTAGCACTTTCCCTTGGAGTTGTGTTAAAGTAAGAAGCAGGATATTATAAAATAAATTTATTATTAAATTAGAAACAAAATCCAAAGGGTAGAAATGTAAAGTTTAAAAAAGGAAAAAGTCTGTTATATCTTCAATATTATATTGGAATAAGGAGGTAAGGAATGGAAATGATAGAACAAAAGAGACTTCACACACACAAAAATTAAGTTTCTTGTAATTATAGAGTAAGATCCCTGATTGTCTCTTTGAAATACTAGTTATACATTACAATGGAACCAGTATAAATGTTAACTGTCAATTGTAAAAGCTAACCACTAATGAAGAAATCAAAGTAAATGTAGAATTCAAAATTAACATATAAAAAAATTTAAGTAATTAAAAAAAATTTATATCACAACTTCTCCTTTGTTTACAAATATAAAATATTTTATTTCATCCAAGTCATCAGTTTCCATTGCTACAGCTGTGAAAAATATCGCTAAATTCAATTTCTTTTGTACAAACCTTAATATGACCTTCTAATTCTTCAGCTTTCTGTTCTAAAGACAGGTGTTTCTCTTTATGTTCTTTAAGATGACTTTCTAATTGATTGCAATGTTCTTGCTTCTCCTGCAATTTTGTAGTGACCTGCTCCAAATGAGTAGTGATCTTATTTAACTCCTACAGAGAAATACAAATGAAGAAATCATTGGTAAGGCTTACTTTACTGTATTGCCTAAATGTTTGGTCAAACTAAAATTAAAACTCTAATTTTATTTATGAAACTATCTGGAGTAAGGTCACAGGTAAGTCTAATGAATATTCAGTGGCTAAATTTACCCACCAATCTAAAGGACCTGAATTGAACTTGTACATAGTCTGAGATACTAAGTTTATATGCATAAAGAGTTCAATAATCTTTCCTAGGAAACCAAAAAATACACAAGAATAATAAACAAGCTGAAATAATTTATAATTAAATGTGTTCAATGTTCAAGACACCATTTTCAAAAACAACATTTAAAAAAAATGATTACATCTATGATAGTTGTTCAATTCATTAGGAATATCCAGCTACATAGAAAGAGTAAAATAAAAATTACTAATCAATCCATCATCCACAGATAAACACAATTAATAACTTTGGATAACTTTTCTTCTAGTCTGTTCTATATATTAGTTTGTTTTTTTATTTCAACTTTTAAAATAAAAACAGGAATTTTACATACTGTTTCACTGTAAACTCCTTTATCCCATATTAAAAAAGGCTAATAAGCAAATTGACTGAACTGAACGGAATGATCAATCACTGTGACGTGCACAGACCACCAGGGATCAGACGCTCAACATAGGAGCTACCCCCTAGTGGCCAGTGCACCAGAAGCTGAGGTCATGGTGGGTAAGCACAGTGGCAGTGGCAGAAGCCTCTCCTGCCTCTGTAGCAGCACTAAGGATGTTCAACTGATGGATTAGGCCCACTCCCCAGGGCTCCCGGACTGTGAAAGCACACAGGCCAGGCTGAGAGACCACCCCTGGAATGCACAAATTTTGTGCACCAGGCCTCTAGTTGTTACATAACAATGCATTTCGAAACTGACATTTTCTAAAATATAATTATATTTGACTGTATAAATTTCCATTTATTGATACAGTCCATTTTTATCCAAATATCCTATTTCATTTTATTTTTAAATTTATCTTTATGGAAAGTATTACAGATAGTCCCCTCTTTGCCCCTTATTTACCCCCTCTTCCCTGCATCCACACCCTCTTCCCCAGACCTTCATCTATTGTCTGTGTCCATGAGTTATGTATATCTATATATATAAAACCCTAATATGCAAATAGACCAAATGGCAGAACCAAACAACCAATCGCTATGAAGTGCACTGACCACTGGTGTGCAGAACATGATGAGCATCAGCTGCAAACGGCAGAGCACAGAACATGGAGGGCATCAGCCGTGATGGGATGGTGGAGCAGGTGAGTGGGGCCGCCAGACCAAGGTAGGTCACCAGTTGCTGGAATAGGGGCAAGCCTCTGGTGGTTACTGAAAATTCTTTGCTCCTGCATGCCGCAGTCCCACCAGGCACTTGCACCTGCTGTTGACACCCACATCTACTGCCAGCATTGGCCCTACTCACACCCACTGCCAGCACTGGAGCTGTCGCTGGCACCTGGCACTAGCCCTGATTGCTTGGGGCCATCAGTGGGTGCGAGTAGCAGCTGTCAGCCTCAATCACCCATGAGGGCTTCTCCAACACCTCCTGCTCCTAAAGGGAGATCAGGGCTGGCAGACCTGCTTGTATCTGCTGACAGTGCAAGCCCCACTCACACCTGCTCCTGGGGATGGTCCAACCACACCGCACAATCAGCGGGTACGAGTGTGGCAGGCGCCATCAGTGCATGGGAGCAGCAGTGGCAGAAGCGGGGTGCCAGTAGACAGAAGACTGTGGACTGTGGCAGAAGGGGCCAGATGGGGGCACAAAGGATGGGCCAAGATCTGCCCCTGTGCCCACAACAGCCTCTCGGCTCACAGTTCTTTTCAAGATACACTGGGCTCCTAGTATGCATATAAGTTCCCTGGTTAATCTCTCCTCAACCCCCAATCCTTCCCTCTGAGATTCATCAGTCAGTTCCATGCTTCTATGTCTCTGGATATATTTTATTCATCAGTTTATTCTATTCATTAGGTTCCACTTATCAGTGTGAAGCTTGTCTTTCTCTGACTGGCTTATTTCACTTAGCATAATACTCTGCAGGTCCTTCCATGCTGACTCAAATGGTAAAAGATCCTTCTTTTTATTGCTAAATACTATTCCATGGTGTAAATGTACCACAGTTTTTTTATCCACTCATCTACTAATGGGCACAGCAACTGGGCTGTTTCCAGATCAGCTATCGTAAATTGTGCTGCTATGTACATGGGGAGGAATACATATTCTTTCTGATTAGAGTTTCAGGATTCTTAGGATAGATTCCTAGAAGTGGGATCACTGGGTCAAATGGCAGTTCCATGTTTAATTTTTTTTAATTGAAATTCTTTATTGTTTAAAGTATTACATAATTCTCCTATTACCCCATTAACCTCTCCCTAGCCACTCGCACCCTCCAGCACATTAGTTATGCTCATATGCATGCATACAAGTCCTTTGGTTGATCTTACTCTCCCCACTCCAACCCACATCTTCCCTCTTAGGTTGGACAGTCTGTTCCATGTTTAATTTTTTAAGGAAACTCCATACTGTTTTTCATAATGGCTGCACTAGTCTGTATTCCAAACAGTACTGTATTAGGGTTCCTTTTTCTCCACATTCTCACCAGTACTTATCATGTGTTGATATGTTAATGGTAGCCATTCTGATAGGTATGAGGTGACACTGCATTGTCATTTAAATATGTATATCTGATGATGGTGACTTTGAACATTTTTTCAGGTCTCTTGACCATCAGTAGGTCCACTTTGTAGAAGTGTCTATTTAGGTCCTTTGCCCATTTTTTAACTGGATTATCTTCCTTTTGTTAAATTATAGGAGCTCTTTATATATTTTAGAAATCAATCCTTTATCAGATATATTATTGGCAAATATGTTCACCCATACAATGGGCTCCCTTTTCATTTTGTTAATGCTTTCTTTGGCTGTGCAGAAGTTTTTTTTGTTTATTTTCTTCTTTGTTTTCCTTGCCCTATCAGATGTATCAGCAAACATATTGCTACAAGACATGTCTGAGATTTCACTGCCTATGGTTTTTTCTAGGATCTTTATACTTTCATGACTTATGGTTAAGTCTTTTATTCATTTTGATTTTATTCTTGTGTATGGTATAAGATGGTGGTCTAGTTTCATTTTTGTGCATGTACTTGTCCAATTTATGCTCTTGCCTCCTCTATCAAATATTATAATGGCTTAAGGCGATTTCTGGATTCTTTGTTCTGTTTCATTGATCTATATGTCTGTTCTTGTGTCAGTACGAGGCTGTTTTTATTACAATGGCTTTGTAATATAATTCGATATCTGAGTATTGTGATCCTCCTACTTTATTCTTCTTTCTCAAGATTGCTGCTGCTACACGGCGTCTTCTTTTTTTTTTTTTTTGATCCATATAAATTTTTGGACTAGACCTGTGAAATATGCAATTGGTATTTTAATAAGAATTGTGTTGAAGCCGAAACCGGTTTGGTTCAGTGGATAGAGCATCAGTTTGCGGACTGAAGGGTCCCAGGTTCGATTCCAGTCAAGGGCATGTACCTTGGTTGCGGGCACATCCCCAGTAGGGGGCATGCAAGAGGCAGCTGATCGATGCCTCTTTCTCATCGATGTTTCTAACTCTATCCCTTTCCCTTCCTCTCTGTAAAAAATCAATAAAATATATTTAAAAAAAAAGAATTGTGTTGAAACAATAAACTGCTTTGGATAGTATGGACATTTTGATTATGTCAGTTCTTCCTATCCATGAGCATAGTATATTCTTCCATTTGTTTGTATCTTCCTCTATTCCTTTTTTCAAGAAATTCAGTTTTCTGAATACAGATGTTTTACCTCCTTGGTTAAGTTTATTCCAAGGTATTTTATTTTTTATTGTTGCAATGGTAAATGGGATTGTTCCTTTTGTTTCTTTTTCTGAGAGTTCATTATTCGTATATAAAAATACCATCAATTTCTAGATATTAATTTTATATTCTGCCATTTTGCCAAGTTTATTTGTTAAATCAAGTAGATTTTTGGTGGAGTCTTTAGGGTTTTCTAGTTACAAGCAAATAATGACAATTTTATTTCTGCCTTTCCAAATTGGATGCCTTTTAATTTTTCTTTTTATCTGATGGCAGTGGCAAAGACTTCTAGTACTATGTTGATTAAGAGTGGTGAAAGCAGACATCCCTGCCATGTTCCTGTTCTTAAGAGAAATGCCTTTAGTTTTTGTCTGTTGGTATGATGTTGACTATAGGTTTGTCATATATGGCCCCAAATATTCTATTTTAGATTCTTATATTGCTACTAAACTTTCTGCATTTATTAACAGAGATACAAACAACATTCTTAAAGCTATGATTATTCCCTTAAAATGAAGGACTAAAAGTGAACTAGCATATATGAAAAATCCTAAAATTCTTGAAATAGATTTCCAAACAGCTTCCCCTACCAAGATGAAAAGATTGAACTAATATATACAACCCCACTAGCAATGTATGAAAGTGTCTTGTTCTTTTAAATTATCTCCAATCCTTCAAGTGTTAATTAAACATATACACACATTTTACTTCTTTAAGGACATATTCCACTGTTGTCTTAATTTGCAACTGGTTCTTAATGAATTTGAACATTTGATAATATAGTTTTGATCACTTTTTTGTAGATTCACTTATTTCTTATGTAAAAGTGTTTTAAAAATAAAAGCTATTAACCTTTCATCAGACATACTTCAGAAAATCTTTTATTCTTCTATTAGCTTTAGAATTTTGTTACTAATGTTTTTAGCAGATAAATTTAAAACTTTTATGTGGTTATTCTTATAAATACTTCTTCCATTATAGTTTCTGGCACTGATCTTGTATTTATAAAATACTTTCCAGATGAGTAAGTAAAAACATGTTGCAAAATAACCTATATAGTGATTCTGTTTATAAAATGAAAATATCTGTGTGTGTGTGTGTGTGTGTGTGTGTGGTTTATTCAATGCTTATAGAAGTCAGGATACATACCAAATTTAATAGCAAATATTCCATCTAAGGATTGGAGTTCAGGGTAAATATAGAAATCAGTTTTGTTTTGTTAGCTTGATATACTTAGTATATTGTTATTAAAATTTGGACTAACAACTAGTATTACTTCTCAAATAAAATATAAATTTTAAAACTGCCTACCTGGTGAAAAGTAAGAATAACCTACCAGCATTTGTTCTTTTCCCTAAGAAGGAAGTTTTAAAAAGGTAACTTCTATATTGCCTCCAGCTCCAATGACTTACTCCCAAGAAAAGAAAGCAACTTTTATTATTGAGATGGAATGTATGTTGCTCTTTACTACTTCCAAGTGATAAGTAAATCTGGTTTACAGCTCAGAATATCTACTAAACAGTGTGCAAGTCTGTCTCTCTTTCCCAGTGATTGTCACTTCATGGGATAGAGCAACAATTCAACAATTAATATTGAATATTTCAGCTCCTCATGAAGTTCTAGACTAGGGGAGAAATACATTAAGAAGGCCCAATCATAGATGCACTATAGGTGAGCTTATCAAAAACTAAAAATGAGAGAACACAGATATCCACCCAAACCACTATGCTCAATTAATATTTGACAAAGGAGGCATGAACATTCAATGGAACCAAGATAGCCTCTTCAATAAATGGTGTTGGGAAAATTGGACAGATACATGCAAAAAATTGAAACTGGACCACCAACTTACACCAAATACAAAAATAAACTCAAAATGGATACAGGACTTAAACATTAGAAGGGAAACCATAAAAATACTAGAGGAATCCACAGCAGCACAATCTCAGATATATGCCGAAAGAACTTCTTCACTGATACTGCTCCAAAGGCAATGGAAGCTAAAGAAAAAATAAACAAATGGGACTACATCAAAATAAAAAGCTTTTGCACAGCAAAAGAAACCATCAACAAAACAACAAGAAAGATCAATGCATGGGAGAACATATTTGCAAATGCTATCACTGATAAAGGTTTAATCTCCAAAATCTACAACCAACTTATACAGCTTAATAAAAGGAAGATGAAGGATCCAATAAAAAAATGGGCAACGGACCTAAATAGAACCTTTTCAAAAGATGACAGAAGGAAAGCCAAGAGACACATGAAAACATGTTCAAAGTCATTAATCATCCCAGAGATGCAAATCAAAACGACAATGCGATACCATCTTACACCTGCCAGAATGGCAATCATCAACAAATCAACAAACCACAAGTGTTGGCGAGGATGCGGAGAAAAAGGAACCCTTGTGCACTGTTGGTGGGAATGCAGACTGGTGCAGCCACTGTGGAGAACAGTATGGAGTTTCCTCAAAAAACTAAAAATGGATCTCCCATTTGACCCTGTAATCCCACTCTTAGGAATTTATCCTAAGAAATTACAAACACCAATCAGAAAGGATTTATGCACCCCTATGTTCATAGCAGCACAATTTACAATAGCCACAATTTGGAAACAGCCTAGCTGCCCGTCAGCAGATGAGGGGATCAGAAAACTGTGGTACATCTACACAATGGAATTCTAGGCTGCCATTAAAAAGAAGGAATTCTTACCATTTGCAGCAACCTGGTTGGAACTGGAGAGCCTTATGCTTAGCGAAATAAGCCAGTCAATGAAGGAGAAGCATCACATGATCGCACTCATTGGGGGATAATAAAGAACATTATAAACTGATGAACAAAAGGATAGATACAGAGAGACAGTAAAGCTTCAAACAGACTGTGAAATTACAGCAGGAAGATTAAGTTAGGTGAGGTAGGTAAGAGATCAATCAAAGGACTTGTATCTATGCATATAATCATAACCAATGAACATAGACACTGGGGGGTTGGGGTATGCCTGGGAGGGAGGGGGGGCAATGGGGAGATATGTATAAAAAATTAATAAAAATATATATATATATATGCTAGCTATACCTGGGCCAAAAGATTGGAAATAAATGGATCAACATTAAAAAAAAAAACAAAAAAAACTAAAAATGAACCCCGACAGTGTTGCTCAGTGGTTGAGCATCAACCTATGAACCAAGAGGCTATGGTTCGAGTACTGGTTAAGGCATATGCTCAGATTGCAGGCTTGATCCCTAGTAGGGAGCATGCAGGACACAGCCGATCAATTATTGATGTTTCTATCTCTCTCTCCTTCTCCCTTCCCCTCTCTGAAATAAATAAAAATATTATTTTTTAAAATGATATTTTTATCTTCATCTGTCTGACTTCTGCATCTACCACTCCAACTGGTTCTGAGCTCAGGAAGAAATTAAGAGGAATAAGCAAGTCAATCACAACAACATAAAACTGAGTGTTATCATTATATATGTTTATAATTAATTATCTATCAGAACATTAGGTTATGGTGTGAATTGCATTAGGTATCCCTACCTGTTGTTTATCTTGTAATGCATTTTGGGCTGTGTCCAAATGATTTTGAAGATCTGCTTTTTGAGCAGTTTTTGCTGCTTCTGCTGACAGCAATAATTCAGTTTTAGCTTTAACCTGTAACAAAATTTATAAGTCATTTAATCGATATTTAGTTATTGATTTCGTCTTGCATGACTATACATTGCTTTTGTCACTAAATAATTTAAAATTTTAAGTCATTTGGCAAAAAAACATAAAGATTTAAATGTTGAAAAATTAGTATGTGATATCTCCCAAACAGAAAAAGTAGGAAAGATTCCTAATAATGTTTGGATAAATGTTGAAAAAATGTTCCTATGTCATAGAAACACTTCTCTTCCTCTTAAATTGGACATCCATTAATTGGATTACCATATAACTCATCTGATAAACAATTATATTTCAAAAAGAAAGAAATATATATCTTTATATTCCAAATTATTATATTATTTCCTATTTTCAGTGTAATTAAGCTCCTAAAATAAAGAAATGGTTCTATAACTTTCTCTACTATAGTATACAATAAGAAACCAATTATGAGAATGGAGAAAGAAGTATGTCTTACTTCTGACCCCACAATTGACCTATTGAACAAAACTTCTATATTGACCTATGAAAGAATATATATATTTAAATATAATAGTACCATATTAAGGTATTTGTTAAATCATACATTTAAAGTAAAATAAAAATAAAAAACAAAATAAAAATATATTTAACCTAGAAATCTAAAGGTATAATATCAAACTATTTTAAACTTAAAAAACAGTAATAAGAACTTTATAAAAGCAAGGCAAAAAGATCGGTAGTTTCAGGAAGTACAGTTTGCCAGAAGAAAAAGGAAGTAAAAACAAACAAGAAAGCACAATAAATTGTCTAAATATAGCCTTTATATAATTCTTATTCCCAATTTTTTTCTATTAATGAGAGAGGAAGAGCAGGCCAGGAAGGGTGGAGTAGGGATGGAGGTCCAAGGGATAGAAAGAAAGAGGGAAACAATATTTGAAACATTTGATGGCCTAAAATTAATTTGCATAATTCAATATTACCTGTATGTCAAGCTGAGAGACCTTCTCCTTGCTTTCATTTAGCTGACTATTTAATTCATTGACACTGGTTTCTAGGGAAAGGACCCGATCTTGTGCAGCTCTAAGATGTGCCTTCTGCTCTTGCACCTGGTCATGCAAATTCTCCTGGGCTTGTTTATGGCTTTCTGACTGATTCTTCAGCTTCTCTGTCAGTTGAGCTACCTACCACAATAGCAAGACTAATTATGAAGGGCACAAACGTATAACAAGAGCTAAGAAACCCAAATTCAAGTATCATGAGAATAAAGTACTCTATGATAGGTTATCTTAATTTTTTTCAAGAAGAATTGTTCACATCTTTCCAAAAAAAAGTAAATATAATATCTCAAAAGCATAAGAAATAACATGAAATTCAGAGATTCCTACTATTTTAAATCCATCTCTATTAAGCTTAAATTTACATGAAACTAACCGAATTGAATTATATAGAGATTTGATAAATATATATACTCAATCATCACCACAATTAAGATAGAGAACATTTCGATTACTCCAAAATATTTCCTCATGCCCCTGTGAAGTCGTATCCTCCACTCATCTCTATTTCCAATCACTAATCTGAATAATAAAAGTGCCCCATATATTCTGGATAGTTCTAATTGTTAAACATATGCATTATACTTTCTCCTAGTCTACATCTTGGCTTTTATTTTTAAAATGGTATCTTTCGAAGAGTACATTTTTTTTTATTATTTAGATGAAACCTAATTCACCTGATTTTTTTTGGGGGGGGGGTGGGAGGTTCATTGAGTTTCATAAATGTGGATTCATAATTTTAATCAAGTTAAAACTTTTTCCAGCCATTATTTCTACTAATATTTTCCTCCTCCCCATCCTTCTTGTGACACTAATTATATGTGATACTGTGCCACAAGTCATTAATAAGGCACTACTCATTTTTTTCTAGCCTTTTCTCTCTGTGTGCTTTATTTTAAATAGTTTTAATTACCTTTTCTTTATGTTCACTGATACTATTTTTCTATTTGCTTAATCTATGGAGCCCATCCAATGAAATTTTCATTTCAGATCTTCTTTAAATCTCTAGAACAGCTATTTTCAACCTTTTTCATCTCATAGCACACATAAATTAATTATTAAAATTCTACAACACACCAAAAAAAAAAAAATAGGGTGTCCCCCAAAAAATATATACACATTTTTAACAATTATAAAAATAGTGTTTATTAAAATACATTTCATTTTAAGATGTAATAAAATCAGAGGTTAAAATGTGCATATATTTTGGGGGACACGCTGTGTAGTTTTTGCTGATCTGACCAAAAAAATAGGTATAATTTTTATTCATTTACACTAAACAGCTATTGTTGTGTTTGCTGTTGTCACTTTTTTAATTGACAATATAAGGGAAATGTCAGAAACCAAACATTGTTCTCACTAAATGGATGTAAACAGGGGGCCAGAAGGCTGGTCAACCTTAACTGCTCTGAAAGGTCAGAGCTAATTACTCACTGTTTAGATGAAAACATTTTTAGCTGAAGCAGCCTCTACCTGTTTATTTCATGTTAATTTCTGTTTTTGTTATTTCCTGCCTAAAGGCTAGGGGTGTGTCCCAAAGCCTTAATAAAAGGGAGAAAAAGGCCAGAGCAAGTGGTAATCCTTTCCACTAGAGGAAGGCTCCCACCTGGCCCCCCAATATCACCAAATTAATATTTTCTAGTCTCTCATTTCGTTTGCATGCGGCCTCCTTCAGAACCCGAACCCTGAACCAGGAACCCTGAACCACAGGGAATGTGGAAAGAGGTTCCCACATCTGGTGCGTGACCGCGGGACGTCTGGAGGAGAAGGTATTATTCACCTAAGAGCGAAGGAAGGAAAATTCACCAAGGAAAATGGTGAGGGAAGATTCACCTAGGAAAAGGTGAGGGGAATTCAACGTACGCAAAGCCCACGGATTAACTACAGAGTCTCGATCTGTAAGTAGGGTGGGAACGTCTTTTGCAGCCAGGCTAATGGGGAAGAATTAGGTTATAAATATAAAAGTAAACTTTACTATAGAATTTTGGTTTATATGCTTAAGGAATTAAAAGTCTCAGAAGATATTCTTTTATAGTTTTTGTTTGTTGTTATAGAACATAACCCTGGTTTCCTGAAAAAGGTACATTAGATCGTGAGTGTTTGGCAAAACATTGGTCAAAATTAAAAAGAGAGCTCCGCAGCAGGGAAAAAACTCACTTCAAAAAAATAGTAAGAAAAAGAATAAGAATAGCAAAACAAAAAACTGTTTCCCCATGGGGAACATACTATTGCGTTTGCTAGAGCCTTTTAGCGAGGCTGAAGAGGAGCCTTCTCCCCTGGTTCCTTCTGCTCCTCCTAGGGAGGAGCAGGAAAAAAAAAAGGAAGGAACGGCCTTTTTGGCCCCCTCCATTTCCATGTCCTAATCCTGAAACATTTAATTCGCCACCAATAGAGTCATCTGTACAGAGAACCATTAAAGCAGGAATGAAGGACATGTCGGTGGAAGAAAGGCTTGCTTTTCCTATTATACAAGTAGCTGACCCACAGCTCCCAAATCAGATGATGAGACAACATGAAAAAATTGATTTTAAAATGATAAAAGCTTTGCAAGAAAGCGTTATTCAGAACGGTCCAACGGCTCCTTTTACAGGAGAAATTATGAATAATATTTCTGAAGCATTTTTAGCCCCTTATGATTGGTATTCTCTGGCTCGTGCAACTCTGGATGGAGGAGATTATTTACTATGGAAGGGAGAATATTTGGAGAAATATCAAGAGCAAGCCCTTGCAAATGGAGGGCCGAATGCTCAAATAACTTATGAAATGTTGGCAGGACTGGGACAGTATATGGATATACAAAATCAGTTACAATATGTACAACAGGCATATGAGCAAATTAAGACTTTGTGGAAGGAAAGCTTGGTGGGCTTTACCAGCAAAAGGGGACCCTGAGGGAGCTTTTAGTAAACGTATGCAGGGACCTATAGAATCATTTTCTGATTTTGTGGCTCATCTCACTCAAGCAGTGAAACAACAGATTCAACACAAAACAGCAGGAGATATTTTAATTCAGCAGTTAGCTTATGAAAATGCCAATGCTGATTGTAAAAAATGCCTGATACCTCTGAGAAGAAATAGTACCATTACAGAGATGATTCGAGCATGTCAGAATGTGGGATCAGGCACTTTTCAAACTAATTTACTCGCTGCTGCAGTAACAATGGGAAATAAAAGGTGTTATAGGTGTGGAAAAACAGGATACTTCCAAAAGGAATGTAGGCAATTGAGAAGGACACAAGGTAGTACTCTAGGGAGAGGCATAAACACTCAGCCTCTGAGAGACCCAGTCTCTTGGTGTCCTAGATGTCAGAGAGGTAACCATTGGGCCAGACAGTGTAAATCAAAATTTCATAGAAATGGGCAGCCTCTAGATCAAGATACAGGGCATGGTCAACCGCTGGGAAACGGCCAGAGGGGTGCCCCCCAGCCCCATTATTAATAGGGGAAACCTGTCATGCAAGGCCCACAGTGGATTCCCTCATCCGAGCAACTCCAGGAAGCGCAGGCCTGGATCTTAATAGCACCATAGCGGTCACTTTGACTCCCGATAGTGCTCGGCAAGCTATTTTTACAGGAATTTGGGGTCCTATGTCACCGGGAACTTTAGGATTAATCTTAGAGAGGAGTGGAAACACTCTAAAAGGACTAACTATTCTGCCTGGAGTCATTGATTCACATTATGAAGGAGAAATTAAAGTTATTCTAGAATGTAATAATATTATGCAAATTACTCCAGGACAAAGAATTGCTCAGATACTATTTCTACCTTATTTACAGCAAAGTGAGGCTATAAATAGAAAAAGAGGAATGAAAGGATTTGGAAGCTCAGACATTTATTGGATACACGAAATTAGCAAAACCCGTCCTATGATTAATTTAAAAATAGAGGGAAAACAATTTAGGGGTCTAGTGGACACTGGAGCAGATGTTAGTGTTATCAGCAAAGAATTCTGGCCTCCAAATTGGTCCACGGAAGAAGCTATGGGCTCAGTTAAGAGGGTAGGAATTCCTGATGATACACAACGTAGTGCTGCAGTGTTAAGATGGCAAGATGAGGAAGGACGGTTTCAACCCTACATCATCCCTAAAATTGCAGTCAATTTATGGGGCCGGGATGTTTTAGAAGGTTTACGGGCATGTGTTATTACTGGCAAATGGATGTAACGCATTATACTTCCTTTGGACGCCTTGGGGCATTACATGTCTCTGTAGACACTTTTTCAAAAGTAATATGGGCTCCCCCATCTACAGGAGTAACGGCAAAACAGGTTATTAATCATTCATGGGAGTTCCAAAAATTATTAAAACTGATAATGGGCCTGCTTACATAAGCTGTAAATTCCAGGAATTGTGTAAAAGGTGGAAAATTCAGCACATTACAGGAATACCATATAATTCTCAAGGACAGGCTATTATTGAACGACAGCATCAGCGACTAAAATCCCAACTTGAACAACAAAAAGAGGGGATGATGGAGAAATCACCCGTGGGTAGGCTGCACCAAACCTTAATTACTTAGAATTTTTTCACTTGTGATGCTAATGGACAGACACCTATAGAACTACATTGGTGTCAGGATAAAACAAAAGGAAATGGTTTAGTTAAATGGAAAGATCCCGAATCTGGTTTATGGAAGGGACCTGATCCATCATTAACCTTTGGGAGAGGGTATGCTTATATATTTCCAGAAAATTTTTCCAAACCCATGTGAATTCCTGCTAGAAATATTAAACTGCAACAGGGATCCAAGAGAGAAACTAGTCAGACTAATAAGGACTTTGCACTTGGAGCCACACCATGCAGCTGCAGACAATCAACTACCTCAGTCACAGACAGCAAGGACTCCAAGCACTCCACTGAAGAAGAGGATCAGGAGGAGGACAAACAGAACAACAAACAACCTGAAGACCACCGGGAGCATGGTAAAGAGGACGCCTTACAGTACAGACGCCTAAGAACGTATTTCTTGCAATACCAACAGTTACCAGCTATACAGTAATATTACCTGGGGCACTTGGGAAGTATTTTTTACTTATATTACTGACCCTTAATGGTTAAGAACCCTTAGGTGTACTGATTCCCCTGTTCTTGAAGTCTCTAAGAAGGGCAAAATTAAGTAACTAAATATTTCTTAAAATTCCAACATTAGAATTTAAAATGACAAAAAGCCCATAGCTGCCTGTATTCTTAAGCTAGAGGCGGGGCAACATTTGTGGCTTATGAATCAGAAATAAACATTTACTAAATTCCTTTTGCTTTTTAAATTAAGATACCTACTTTAATTAATAAATTAGCCTGTTAAATAAAAATCAAGGTTTTCAGCTAAATAAAGAGCCAATGTTTTTGTAAGCAATTTGATTAAGTATTTTAATAAAGTAACTAAGACCTTGTCTATACAAAAAGAAATTGATAGCCAGTTTGAAATAGAATTGCCATGGCCTAGAACAAAAGAATATCCTTACATAATATTATTCTACAATGTCATTATAATTTTTTTTACAAATATCCCAAACAAACTTATAATCTAATTCTCTGAATATTTGGTAGCAATTTTTAAAAATAACATAAAAGGAATTAAGGCAGTGAGAAGGCACTTGAGCATTCTATATTGGCTTTTCTTTATCTTTTCTTCCTCCCACAGCTGTCGCCTGAGCTTTCTGTTCATGCTGAGGTTGAAGCCTCATGGTGGCTAGTACCATGGATCTGTCTCTCAGATCCATGGTACCAGCTGGGCCCTGCCTGGAGAAGGAACCTGGGTTCCCCAAGATAATGTGATCAGTGCTGGGACCCTGCCAGCAGGCGAGGGGATCCCAAGGCAGGTACTGGGTGTGGAGGCCACAAGGGCATCCATCGGCTACCAAGGAGATGGAACTGAACCTCACATCAACCTGCTTGGCCCCAGAGGATGGTAGGTTAGCCAATGACGAGTAAGATTCCTCAGAGGAGGAATAACCTAAGTCAGGCATAGTCGCAGAGCGGCCATCAGGAGAAAACTTGGGGATCAACAGAGGTGAGGCACAGATCCTCACCCTCCCAACATTGCAGGGGCTTGAACCTTCGCCCCTTCTGAGGGAGGTCTCCTGCCCCATGGCTGCTTCACTTCCCACGCCCAGCTCCGATCGGGACCCAGGTGACAAGACAGAGACTTGGCCCAGCTCCGTTCAGGACACAGATGACAGACAAAGATTTGGTGCAGCTCAGATTGGGACCCAGCAACAGACAGACTTGGCTGACAGCTTCCCTATATTCTAAATCCAACTTAACACCAGGAATGCTCAGGGCCTACTCAAGAATGCAAATAATCCTTCCCATTAATATTTACAGGATAAAACTAAGATTGTTGTTAGAATATTAAATTTAACAATAAAATAGTAGTCAAATTTTCAAATTAATTTAACTGGTTAATTGAAATAGGTGAATATTCAAGAAAATTTAATTATACTGGAAAAAAGTTATTCCTAAAGTATTAACAAAAATTTCTATTGGTAGTTCATTGCATGGTAAAATTACTTAACATGCAATAAACATAAAGCAGTCATATTTGCAATATAAAAATTTTCCAAAAGCCTCCTAATAATTAAATCAAAAAAGGGGGGCATAGTACAGTAATATTATGTAAGGAAAAGTATCCTGTAAGCACATTACATCTAGAAAATTTTTTTTTACTTAACAGCAAGACACCCATGAAAAACATGCATAGTATTAAAATAAGCCAAAGGAAAATCATTTGGGCTAAAATAAAAAGGATCCAAAGTCAAATTTATAGAAAAAATTCCTTTACTAACTTTTGGTCGAGAATGTTTATATATTTTCAGAAAAACAGCTCTAAGACCATGTGAATTCCTACAACAGAGAATGCTCCAACTATGAAGATGAGAGGAGAAACAGTCCAGAGATGGAAGATGTTGACGACACCTTGCCATCCTAACAGTCAGCAGCTGTGCATCGATGCAGGTTGCCCAGGACCAAACTAGAGATGGTCGGACCTGCATTGCCACCATTTGTCCACCATCCAGAACTGAAATATGATTGCTAACATGTACACTCAAAAAACTGTTGGACATTGAAATTGGGACTCAAAGGACTGTTGGTCCAGAAAGAAAGATACTATAGACTTATTCATTTACCTCTTAGCATAGCCATTGTTGCTTATCTTGTTTTTTGTTCTTAATATTTATTTCTAGTCTGCAGATGCAAGATTTTTTAGAGGAAAGAAAACGGGGGAGATGTCGGAAACCAAACATTGTTCTCACGAAATGGATGTAAACAGGGGCCAGAAGGCTGGTCAACCTTAACCGCTCTGAAAGGTCAGAGCTAATTACTCACTGTTTAGATGAAAACATTGTTAGCTGAAGCAGCCTCTACCTGTTTGTTTCATGTTAATTTCTGTTTTGTTATTTCCTGCCTAAAGGCTAGGGGTGTGTTCCAAAGCCTTAATAAAAGGGAGAAAAAGGCCAGAGCAAGTGGTAGTCCTTTCCACTAGAGGAAGGCTCCCGCCTGGCCCCCCAATATCGCCAAATTAATGTTTTCTAGTCTCTCATTTTGTTTGCGTGCGGCCTCCTTCAGAACCCGAACCCTGAACCGGGAACCCTGAACCACGCGGGATGTGGAAAGAGGCTTCCACAGGGAAAGAGATCAGTGTCCCTAATTAAAATAGTCAGGAATTGCATGTTTTAAAATTTTGGGGGGTACAATGGTTGAAAATTACTGCTCTATAAGTTCTATTTGGTTCTGTTTTATTGGCTCCACTATTTCTATTATTATAGTTTTTCTTTTATATCCATAAGTATATAAGAACTTTTTAAAGTAGTTGTCTGATGATGCCATCATCTTTCATTTCAGAGTCTCAATTCCATTGAATGATTGTTCTCCTGCTCACATGTTTTCTGCTTCTTCATATATCCAACAATATTTTTATATTTATTATGACAGCTCTGCATTTTACTGAATTCTTTAAAAAAAAAATGTTGACTTTTGTTCCAGCATTTAATGTACTTGTAGTTCAGCTGGGTCCTTTCTAGGTTTGTTTTTATGCTTTGTTAAGTTGGATACACACTAGCTTTTTACTCTAGTAACCTTAGAGGTGTGACGTCTCTGGATGTTTCTCTCTCTCCCTCTCCCTCCCCCTCTCTGAAGTCAATAAAGTCATGTTTTAAATCATATTTTTATCTTCATCTGCCTGATTCTTGCATCTACCACTCCAACTGAGCATTCACCCATGTCTTTCCTCTCTGACTGGCTAGAACTTGAACATCTCCTAGCCTGTGAATTGGATAAATTTCCAGCCTTTAGCTCCTAATAATTATTCACTGCCTGGTCTCATGGAATCCCACCTTGTAGGCACAAAGCTTAATATTCAGCCAAACATTCAAGTGGATCCCTATGAAGATTTCTTCTCATGCTTTCCTCTCTGAAATTCTGCCCTAAAAATCTGAGCTTCTTCAACCTTCCTGAACTTCAATCTCTCTTTCCTCAATTCAGTAAGACCACTGTGCTGTACTTAGATTTCCCTAACCTACACCACACATTGGAAAATGTTTGCATGTCCAAAGCTGGAGTAGCTGAAAGGTTGACTTCATTTGTTTCTCTTCACTCATGGATCACAACCCTGTACTGCTTGTTGTAAAATGTCTGAAAACAGTAGTTTTAACTTTATTTTCCAATTTTCTAGTTGTTTATAGTGGTAGCACTAAAGAAGTACCAGTACCTCCAACATGCATAGGCTTTTCTGGACATAGTTATATAATAAGCAATGTTAAGTTGCATGCTAGTTTACAACAAAAAAGTAGTCTTAAGAATTTTTCATAAAAACGTAACCAAGCCCAGCCAGTGTTGCTCAGTGGTTGAGCATTGACCTATGAACCTGGGTTGTAGGCTCCATCCCCAGTAGAGAGCATGCAGGAGGCAGCTGATCAATGATTCTAATTTGTATCTCTCTCTCCTTTCTTCTCTGAAATCAATAAAAATATATTTAAAAAAAACAAAAAACTGGTAACCAAGGCTAATAACTTTGTGGAATATGAGGAAAAAATTCTGTTATATTCTAATACCAAATTATAAAAGTGGTATGGCCTACTAATACTTTAATACTGTCTCATTTAGATAAATATAATTCTCTCATTGGACAATTCTTCCACCAAAAAGCAAATATAAATTATTTTTACCCTGAAAAATATATTAAGCTGAATTTTATAAGCTTCTCTTAAACTATATATAAATGTTAGGCTAAGGTAACATCAAATTATTAGTTATATATTCCAAAGATATTATCAAAATACTAGAGGCAGGGTAGGGGTTCCTCACCCCAACCTGCACCTTCTCTCAGTCCTGGACCCCTTGCTCCTTACTGCCTACCTGCTCGCTGCTCCTTACTGCTCAGCGCTGCCATGGAGGCAGGAGAGGCTCCAACCACCACCACTGCTCTTGCCAACCATGATCCCAGCTTCTGACTGAGTGGTGCACCCTCTGTGGTAGTGCACTGACCACCAGGTCATTCTGATTGTTCTGCTGTAATGGCCACTTAGGCTTTTATTATATAGATTTTGTTAGTCATTGTCTTTTAAAACATAAAATTCCATAGGGCAAGTATAATTATTAATAACATCTAAACTTTTCAAATGATCTAACAAGGTGAAATGATTTGCTTGTGTTTATATAGGAAATAAGTTATATCCTGGGACATGAACTGAGGTTTCCTGTCTCTAATCATGTTAACTTAATTTCACTACAATGGCAACCTACCTCTAAGGTAAATTAAATGGCATTTGTCAAAATCTATAATATAAAAAGTACTAAAAATAACCATAATGAAGAATCATTTAAGTAAAGAATTTTATAAGGTTTAGAGAGATAACAGTGAATTTTAGGAAAAAAAAAAAAAAGCTTACTTGTTCCTGCAATGTATGGTTTTTTTCTTGTAACTGGTTAAGAACAGCAGTCTCCCCTTCACCAGCCTGAATTTTTGCATAAAGATCTTCTCTTTCCTTTTCTAGTAAGGAAATATTTTCTTTACTCTTCTGTAATAAGGCTTCAAGGTTCTGGATCTTTTGGTCCTTATCACCAATTTGACGTAATACTTGTTCCAAATCATTCTGTAAAGAATTGAAAACTAACCTTAAGGACAGAGAACTTAAGAAGTTATTCCTTAAACATAAAATAATTGATAATATATTTAGTAATTCAAACACTTAGTCTGAATTTTTTAACTAATCATTTTAACCTTGCAAATGTAATTAAATAATTAATACTATATATTTAATATAAATCTATACTATTGATAATAAACTAGAATTTAACAACAACAAAAATAAATCTTCAATGAACCACATTCTTACTGTAACACTCTACTCTTGTTCAATCATTTGAGACACATGGGACTCCTCATTATTTCTCAATCATACCAGGCACACTCCCATCTCAGAGCCTTTCCATTAATTTTTTCTTCTACCTGGAATATACAGTGCTCACAGTCCTGGCTCATTTTCTCTTCTTCAAATGTTTGACCAATACACTTAAAATTGCAGCCTTTCCCAATATCCTCTCTCCTGAATATTTTATTTTCTTCCCAAAGCACTTACTTTCTAACACTAAGTAATTTATTTATTTTTCATGCTTATCTACCTCTCTCCACCTCCTCACTAAAATATATGCTCCACAAAGATGAGGATTTTGGTCTGTTTTATTCATTGAATATCTAAGACACATATGCTCTAAGATACCTGCTGAAAATAAATGACTGCATTCTAACACGCACTCAAGACTCACTTCAATACCTCAAAAGGATTTTTCTATCAATACAACAAAACAAGGGATCCCTCTTCCACTCTACCAAAGTAATGTTACACAGAGCACAGTGCAAGAGTCCACATCTAGAACAATGCCCATTAACATTTTCAAGCCTCAATAATTTTAAGAGTCAGAGAGCCTCTACCCAAAACAAGTTCTTTTGCCAGTCCTGTCATAGCCCCCACCATTGTGTGAGACAGAGCCAGCAACCACCTGGTATCCTCAATAATTTATGCCAATATTAAAATATTTGAGATTAGTAACTTTTAAACATGCTTCTCATCCCTCTAAACTTCAATTACTTAATGAGGAAAGACAACCTGACCTCTCTGCTCTCAACCCCTTTTCTACCACTAATGACCCCACTCTCCACATTCCCCTAATCTAGAATCACAGGCCTAAGCTTTTTTACAGTCACTCTGTTTCCAAGGAGTAACTGATATGTGGTTTTCTCTTTACAGACTCCGATTCCCCCTCAGTCCTTTCTTATACTAAGGCCCATTCCTGTGGGAAAGCAGGGAAGTTGACCCTTTCCTGGTTTTTCATCACCACTGCTCGCTCCCTTATGTAAAAGTTTCACACTGCTTTGGAGAGTAACTAAATAATTCATTTATTCTACCCTCTATTCTGTGTTTCTATCATCTATAAATCCCTACCTCATTCACTGAAGACTTGAGACCTGATTTAGTCTTTCTCTCAATCCCAATTTCTGCCAATTTCCTGGGAAATACAAAATACATAGAGAATTAAAAGCATAGCTCTAACATTCATATCACCTTAATTTCTATACCTTTACTCATTCTGTTCAATCATTCACATGTAGAATCTTGTAATTACCTGGAATTGTTCCAGATAAAAATTTCATCTATCCTATTCTGTGACCACAACTTCTTGACCATCTTCCAATTTCATGACCTCATTTCTGCTCTTCAGTGTCAAAAAGACATTCATCTCTATTTCTCTTAACTTCTCTTCCTAAATCTAGCTTATGGATATGAACTAACCTTAACACTTCTTTCAACCACATTCTCCATTTCTTTGCCCTCAAATTTCTAATACACCCACCCCCAAGAAAGCTTAGATTAATATTGAAATCTGCTTCCTTCATCCTTACCTCTCTAAAATTGTTAGAGCAAAATAGCAAAATTCTACAGATTGGTGCCACTACAAATCTCTACACTTCAATCTCCATCACATACTCAGAATCATCCTATCATTTCACTTAATGAGGTTCTTATCCTCAAACATTTCCCTCAATAACTATGTAAAAGCTTCAATATTCTCTCAAATTCTGTCTGCTTGATACTCAGCTATTATCCCAACTTTATCCAAAAGGGGGTAGGGAGGTATATATTCAGGAATATCTACCTTGATTTTCCATCTCCTTACCCATAAAGGTTAAGGATAAATTCAAATTTACTGTATCAGTGACATCATAGCTTTTTCTCAATAACTTATTTCTTCAGTCACCTCTCCTCCAACATCCTCAATTACTCCCTTTCTATCAGTTGTTTGTCCTAAATTATAAACATGTTCAAATATCTTTCATTCTCCCAAAGACTTCCTGAACCAAGCCTTCCTCCAGGCTCTAGCTCAGTCTTCATACAATTCACATTTAAATTTCAAACGTAATATATATTTACTTTCCTAACTCCCTCATTTCTCATTTACTCATCAATCAAAAATCAGACTTTCAACTACTTCACTTTATTTAAATTACATTTGATAAGGTCATAAATTTACTTCTTAATTACTTAATCCAGTAGACATTTTTCATTCATCATACTGGGCATCCCTACCACACACCCAGCTTTGAAGTCCTTTAGCTTCCATTCTGTAGGCCCTCTGATCATTCTCTCTTTGGGTTGTTCTTTCTCTACTCATTTATTTTTTGAATTTTTATTCCTGGTTAATAACATTATATACAACCTATATCATTTCTTATCTGGACCACTGTAGTAGTTGCTTAGCTAATTTCTTTGCTTCTACTAGTGTGCCCCTACTATCTACTCTTAAAACAGCAGCCAGAGTAATCCTGTGAAATTAAGAGTCAGATCATGTTACTCCTTTGCTTAGAACCCTCCAATGATTTCTCATCTCACTCAAGAGTAAAATTCTTAAAATAACCTAAAGGGCTCAACATGTTCTGACCCTCTACGATTTCTCAGTGTTCATTTTAATACTTCTCACCACTCCAACCACTGGCTTCCTAAAGTTCCTCCGATAATCTCCTGCCTCAGGGCTTTTAATATACTGATATTCTTCTCTTTTGATATCCACATGGCTCACAACCTCCTTCCTTCAGGATTTTCATCTTCTCAGAGGGGCCTTCCTTGGCATGCTGTCTGATATTGCAGTCATTGACTTCCAGCTCCCCATCCCTTTTTTCATCATCATTTAATACACTTATATTTTGCCTATTTACTTTGGCTATTATTTGTCCCTCACTAAGGTCCCTGGGAACTGACAGTTTTATCTGTTTTCTTCACTGTCATATCTACAAAATCAATTATTTGGCTAAGAGCAGACATTAACATATATTTGTTAACTGAGTGAATGAAAAAGCAAATAAATGAATACAGTATTTTGATTCCTGTCCCTGTGACTCCCAAGCCACTCTCCAAATTCAGAAGGGAAAACTAGGCACATTACTTACTGTCTTCTTTAAAATAGGTGGGCAATTTTAGAGTTAGTGAAGGAGGGTCGCCTAATATTATTTTTAAAAATATGTTGTGCCCATCAGCATGCTCAGTGGTTGAGCATTGAGCTATGAACCAAGAGGTCACTGTTCGATTCCTAGTCAGGGCACATGCCCAGGTTGTGGGCATGCAGGAAGCAACCAATCAATGATACTCTCTCTTCATTGATGTTTCTATCTCTCTCTCGCTCCCTCTCTGAAATAAATAAAAATATATTTTTCAAAAAATATATTATGTGTGCATAGCATTAGATTGCCATTTCCCAGGAGACAGCACTGTATCTTACTCATCTCTTTATTCTCAGTGAGTACCACAGGACCTAACATACAGGGTTCAATAAAATTCAATGAATTAATGAAAGATTGAAGGAATAAGTAAGTGTTAAAGTTTAATTCATTTCATATATCTGGGCACACTCTTCCCCTCACCATAACAAAACAAAAATTTAACTTCTTTTAATTTTCTAAGCTATTCTATAGAATCTTTATAAATTTAACCATTTATATTTTCTATATCAAAAATATCAATGTTCATGATAGTTCTGAAGCAGGAAAAGACATAACCAACAAATACTATGTTCTCCTGTAGAAAACATAAAATGATACTTTTTACTAGATTAACTAAACCAAGAAATTTTATTCGTATGTTTCTATTTTTCAAATAAGTTATTTAAACAATACACCTGAAACTAATATACTATGGCATGTCAAAAGTAATTGGAAAATAAATAAATAACAATAGCAATACTAAATAATAGTATATTAGGTATAAAAATAATTTAAATAAGTAATATATACTTTATTTAAATAAGTTTAATATACATTTAGTTAATAAAGAAATTAAATAACTAAAGATTTTTAAAGAAATAAATTTACTTATAATAAATAATTTTAAAATATTTTCGAGAAAATGTTAACATAGCAATAAAAAGAAAAAGATTTTTGGATTATCCAGATACTAAAAATTATCAAAATCCTTCATAATCAAATATTCTGCATTATCTAGTTCTAGCAAAATAAAGTTTTGGCTATTTTTATTTAAAAGGCTAATAATTCAAATAATATTTACCTGAGCTTCTCGAAGTTTTGCTGTAGTGCTTTGCTGAAGAGCTTGTTGTTCTTGATGCTGTTGCTTTGTTTTCTCTAATTGATGCTGCAGTTCTGTGGAATTTGTTACATTTTCCTTTAACTTAAAAAAAATATAGACTGTCAGATGACAACTTAAAGGCATAATGTTATCAGTCATAAATATCAAGTATTACTTCACATTTCACAATTCTCTAATCTGAAAAAAAAACTAAATTCAGACAATATATAATAAAATCAACCTTATAGTTAATATCTCATTGTTTATAAGAATATTAATATCATGATTAAGAAACTATTCCCGCCAAAACAGGTTTGGGTCAGTAGATAGAGCGTTGGCCTGCGGACTGAGGGGTCCTGGGTTCGATTCCAGTCAAGGGCATATATCTTGGTTGGGGGCACATCCCCAGTAGGGAGTGTGCAGGAAGCGCCTGATTGATATCTCTTGCTCATTGATGTTTCTCTCTATCCCTCTCCCTTCCACTCTGTAAAAAATCAATAAACTGTATTAAAAAAAAAAGAAATTATTCCCTATGAATAGACTATCATCCTGAGAAGAATTCAATTTTTCTCCATTTATTTTATTATTGTGTCTAGTATACAAATGTGATCAAGGAATTACATAAAAATTTCTTCTAATAATAATCTAAACCATGTTATCAATATTTGTTTTATTTTTTTCTACAACCATAATTATCACTTATTGAAAAGAATGAATCATAACAATATTCAAGATATTTCAACTCCATCAACAAATTTGCTAACATAAACTTATCTGAAATGCTGGCTTACCTCTTCTTCTAAACGAGAAAGTTTGAGTTGTAAATCAGCTACTTGCTGTTCTTTATCCATCAACTTCTCACTTGAAAGCTGTCTCTGTTCCTTCAGCCTTCCATGAGCTTCCCCTAGTTGGCGTTCTGTCTCCAGAAGTTTGCTATGTAACTTTAAAAAATAAAAAAAAATTATACACACACACACATACACACACACACACACACACACACACACATAGATATATATGTATAAACACATGCAGGACCATAACTACCGCCACCTAGCTTTCAAACAATATTTTATTTTTCACCAATATTTGTATAATATCATAATTTTTATGATCCAACTCATTTTTAATCACATAAATTATGATGAATCCCATAAAATTGTAATTAAATGTCACATTTTCTAATTTTTTTGCTCTTTTAAAAAACACAGTGAAACAAAAGATCTTATTTGGACGTAAGTATTGTAATCTTTTAAAGAACTTAAAATAACAAAGTGAAAGTTAAAAATTAAGACACTTAGCATAGGCATATTCCACAATATTTTTTAAAATGTTTTTATTGATTTCAGAGAGAGGGAGATGAAGATATAGATACATGATGAGAAAGCAACATAGAATGGCTGCCTCCTGCATGCCCCCTAATGGGAATCAAGCCTGCAACCCCAGCATGTGCCATGAAAGGAAATCAAACCACAACTTCCTAGTACACAGGACCTTGCTCAACCAACTGGGCCACACTAGCTGAGATCCACAGTATTTTTTAAACATTATTACTGTTTTTTAATATTTATGAATCACCATAATTTACTTCTTACATTGGGTATTGAAGAGAACACAAAGCATTCTAAAGTCCTCAAAACGGTACAACATTTCTAAATAAAATAGAGCAAATAATTTAAAATATTAGGTAGACTTAATAAATGAATTCGGCAATGTAACAGGATACAAAATTAATACCAAGAAATCTATGGCATTTCTATACACTAATAGTAAAATTACAGAAAGAGAGACTAAAAAAGCAATCCCATTTACCATTGCACCAAAAAAATTAAGATACCTAGGAATATACTTAACTAAGGAGGTAAAAGACCTACATGCAGACAACTACAGGACACTGAAAAAAGAGATAGAGTAAGACGTAAACAGATGGAATAGCATACTATGCTCATGGATTGGGAGAATCCACATCATTAAAAAGTCCATACTACCTAAAACAATCTATAGATTCAATACACTACACATTAAAATACCAAAGATATATTTCACAGACCTAAAAAAAACTCTCCAAAGATTCATCTAGAATAAAAAAAAGACCCTGAATAGCCACAGCAATCCTGAGAAAGAAGAATAAACTAGATGGGATCTCAATACCAGATTTCAAGGTATATTACAAAGCCACTGTTCTCAAAACAGCCTGGTACTGGCACAAGAACAGACACATAGACCAATGGAATAGAATAGAGAATTCAGATATCCACCCAAACCACTATGCTCAACTAATATTTGACAAAGGAGGCATGAACATACAATGGAGTCAAGGCAGTCTCTTCAATAAACCATGTTGGGAAAATTGGACAGATCCATGCAAAAAAATGAAACTATACCACCAACTTACACCATATACAAAAATAAACTCCAAATGGATACAGGATTTAAACATAAGACAGGAAACTATAAAAGTACTAGATGAATCCACAGGCAGCACAATCTCAGACATATGCCAAAAGAACTTCTTCACTGATACTGCTCCAAGGGCAATGGAAGCTAAAGAGAAAAATAAACAAATGGGACTACATCAAAATAAAAAGCTTTTGCACAGCAAAAGAAACCATCAACAAAACAACAAAAAAGCCCACTGTAGAGAGAACATATTTGCAAATGTTATCAATGATAAAGGTTTAATCTCCAATATCTACAGCCAACTTATACAACTTAATAAAAGGAAGATAAAATGATCCAATAAACAAATGGGCAACGGACCTAAATACAACCTTTTCGAAAGATGACAGAAGGCCAAAAGATACATGAAAACATGCACAAAGTCACTAATTATCCGAAAGATGCAAATCAAAATGACAATGTGATACTATCTCACACTTGTCAGAATGGCAATCATCAACAAATCAACAAATGACAAGTATTGGCGAGGATGCAGAGAAAAAGGAACCCTCATGCACTGCTGGTGGGAATGCAGACTGGTGCAGCCATTGTGGAGAACAGTATGGAGTTTCTCAAAAAACTAGAAATGGAACTCCCATTTGACCCAGCAATCCCACTCTTAGGAACTAGAAATACCAATCAGAAAGGATTTATGCACCCCTATGTTCAAAGCAGCACAATTTACAATAGCTACAATTTGGAAACAGCCTAGGTGCCCGTCAGCAGATGAGTGGATCCGAAAACTATGGTACAATCGAATACTATGCTGCCATAAAAAAAGAAGGAATTCTTACCATTTGCAGCAACTTGGACGGAATTGGAGAGCATTATGCTAAGTGAAATAAGCCAGTCAATGAAAAAAAAAATACCACATGATCTCACTCATCTATGAGTAATAAAGAACATTATAAACTGATGAACAAAAAGATAGATACAGAGGCAGTAAAGCATCAAACAGACTGTCAAATTACAGCAAGAAGGTTAGGGACAGGTGGGATAGATAAGAGATCAACCAAAGGACTTGTATGCATGCATATAAGCATAACCAATGAACACAAGACACTGGGGGGTTAGGGTATACACAGGAGTGGGGGGGGATGGGAAGGTATGTATACATGTAATACATTAATACAAAAATTTTAAAAAATAAATAAATAAAATAAAAATAAATATAAAAATAAATGTTAGGAAATCTTCATTCACTAACTCTAAAATCGCCACCCATTTTAAAGTAAAAGAGAAATTTGACCTGGAACTAAATCAGAACTCAAATTCATTATTCTTTCTAATACCACCAGAAATAACAGTTACTTTCTCTTGGGATGATGGGGAGGGAGGGTAGTTCCATTAAAAAAAATAAAAGTTTGTATTAATTTCAAAAGAATTGCTACACATGCACTGGCCAGCTTAAATCAGTGGCTAGAGCACTGGCCTGCGGACTGAAGGGTCCCAGGTTTGATTCTAGCCAAGGGCACATGCCTGGGTTGCGCACTCGATCCCCAGTGGGGGGCATGCAGGAGGCAGCCGATCAATTATTCTTTCTCATCATTGATGTTTCTATCTCTCTCTCCTTCTCCCTTACTTTCTGAAATCAATAAAGAATTTAAAAAAAAATTGCTGCACAAGTGCTAGGAGTATAGAAAAAAAAAATTGCATGGAGATAAGAATGCAGGACGTTTAGCCGAAACCGGTTTGGCTCAGTGGATAGAGCGTCAGCCTGAGGACTGAAAGGTCCAGGTTCGATTCTGGTCAAGGGCATATACCTTGGTTGTGGGCACATCCCCAGTCGGGGGCATGCAGGAGGCAACTGATCAATGTTTCTCTCTCATCAATGTTTCTAACTCTCTATCCCTCTCCCTTTTTCTCTGTAAAAAATCAATAAAATATATTAAAAAAAATGAATGCAGGACCTTTGGAAAGGCTTATACACCAAGAATGCTCTAACACACCAGCCTCAAAACTCAAAATAAGTGCATATGATTCAGCATAATTAAAAAATTAAAAACAGATCGACTAACATGGTTCAGTGGTTGAGCATCGACGTATTAACCAGGTGATCAAGGTTTGATTCCCAGTCAGGGCACATGACCAGGTTAGAGGCTCAATCCACAGTGGGAGAGTGCAGGAGGCAGCCACTCAATGATTCTTTCTCATCGCTGATGTTTCTCTCTCTCCCATCTCCCTTTCTTTCTGAAATCAATAAAAATATTTTTAAGTAAAATAACATTCTATGCAATTGCAGTCAATCAAAAGTATGTTAAATCTTAAAATATTAAGATTCGCCCTGACAGGTTTGGCTCAGTGAATAGAGCGTCGACCTGCAGACTCAAGGGTCCCAGGTTCAATTCCGGTCAAGGGCATGTATCTTGGTTGTGGGCACATCCCCAGTAGGGGGTGTGCAGGAGGCAGCTGATTGATGTTTCTCTCTCATCAATGTTTCTAATTTTCTCTCCCTCTCCCTTCCTCTCTGTAAAAAATCAATAAAATATATTTCTTTAAAAAACTTAGCCTTTAAAAAAATGTTTAAAAAATATTAAGACTCGATAGTCTTTATGCCATATTTATACTCATATGCTCTATAATTGCATATTTCCCCATAAAAATTTATAATTGGCACGGGAAAAGATAAAGTTCTATCAGTAAAGTAGACACCTGCTATTTCCTTATGCTATAAAACAACCTATGGCTATCAAAATACATACTATGCTTTAAAAATGTTAAATTTCTAAAGTGAAACATGCTTCCATATAACTAAAGCAGGACTCAATAATAGTTAAAGACAATGAATTTTTATTATCTTTTTCCTTAGCCAGCATCATAAAATCTGTCTCCTTTTTATTCTTCTTTTTAAAATGCAGTGAGTTAGCACTAGAATAAAATCTTGATATGACAGACTAATTTGGGTGAAGGGGTATCCATTAAAGCTAAAACTACATATATAATAAAGTAGATTTTCCGAATGCATATGTTAAAAAACTAACAAATTAGTTTTCCTGTTTTTACTTATGTAGATACATCTGTATAACTAAAATTAAGTATATATGAAAAGTTTAATTGTTCAGAAAAGTTTTCTATATGTATACTGTAATTTTAAATTTATACTGAATAGTTCTAGTAAGTGCTTGCATTTACCAATCACTACACTGCTTAGCGCACGCAGTAACATCGGCCTGGCACAAGTTAAGTTTTTGCAGAAAGTCACCCCATGCAACAATAGAACCAACAACAGAAGCAATTACCAAGGAGATGTGGTGTGATCATGTGGCTAACAACTGGCTGAACATGGTTTACTAGCGGTAACTCTTGGATTAAAATATGTAGACTATAGTTATATATATGTAATGTTTACTTATGTCAGTGAAATTACTACAGTGTTTTTTCCAACATATGGCCTATTTATTAAAATGTTTTAAAAATAACAGTGCAGCCCTGGCCAGTAAGGCTAAATGGGTAGAGTTCTGGTCCCGTGCACTGAAGGGCCACAGATTCGAATCCTGGTTAAGGGCACATATTTGGGTTGCAGATTAGAGCCTACTCCAGTCAAGGAGAATTCGGGAGGTAATCAACTGATGTGTCTCTCTCACATCAATCTCTCTCTCTCTCTCTTTTTTTTTCCCATTTTAATTTTTTTTTATTAATTTTTATACATATCTCCCCATTGCCCCCGCTCCCTCCCAGGCATGCCCCAACCCCCCAGTGTCTATGTTCATTGGTTTTGCTTATATGCATGCATACAAGTCCTTTGATTGATCTCTTAGCTACCTCACCTAACTTTAATCTTCCTGCTGTAATTTCACGACAGAAGGAAGGCCAAGAGACACATGAAAACATGTTCAAAGTCACTAATCATCCGAGAGATGCAATCAAAACGACAATGCGATACCATCTTACACCTGTCAGAATGGCAATCATCAACAAATCAACAAACCACAAGTGTTGGCGAGGATGCGGAGAAAAAGGGACCCTTGTGCACTGTTGGTGGGAATGCAGACTGGTGCAGCCACTGTGGAGAACAGTATGGAGTTTTCTTAAAAAACTAAAAATGGATCTCCCATTTGACCCTGTAATCCCACTCTTAGGAATTTATCCTAAGAAATCACAAACACCAATCAGAAAGGATTTATGTACCCCTATGTTCATAGGAGCACAATTTACAATAGCCACAATTTGGAAACAGCTAGGTGCCCGTCAACAGATGAATGGATCAGAAAACTGTGGTACATCTACACAATGGAATTCTATGCTGCCATTAAAAAGAAGGAATTATTACCATTTTCAGCAACCTGGTTGGAACTGGAGAGCCTTATGCTTAGTGAAATAAGCCAGTCAATGAAGGAGAAGCATCACATGATCGCACTCATTGGGGGATAATAAAGAACATTATAAACTGATGAACAAAAGGATAGATACAGAGACAGTAAAGCTTCTAACAGTCTCTCTCTCTCTCTCTTTTTCTCCATGCCTCTCTCCCTTCCTTGGGTGAGGATTAATAAAAAACTAAAAATCACTTAAAAATCTTTTTTAAAAATAACTGAATTAGCCGAAACTGTTTGGCTCAGTGGATAGAGCATTGCCTGGGGACTGAAAGGTCCCAGGTTTGATTCCAGTCAAGGGCATGTACCTTGGTTGCAGGCACATTCCCAGTTGGGGTGTGCGGGAGGCAGCTAATCGATGTTTCTCCCTCATCGATGTTTCTAGCTCTCTATCCCTCGCCCTTCCTCTATGTAAAAAATCAATAAAATATATTTAAAAAATAAATAAATGAATTAATAACAAAAAAATAACCTGTTAATTTAGTTATAAGCAAATCTTAGTTAAAAGCATTTTAAAATTACATATGGAGTGGAAATTTTAACTGTTAAATCCTAAGGCTATTAAATAGAGGTTCACAAAATCAAGGTTTTATTATATAACTAGAGGCCCGATACACAAAACTTGTGTATGCGTAGGCCTTCCTTCCCCCAGTTGCCGGCACCAGCTTCCCTCCAGCACCGGGACCGGGCTTCTCTCCAGCTGCTGGCAAGCATTCAGGACCCGGGCAGCCCCGGCTTCATCCGGAAGGACATCCGGTCTCATTAGCATATTATGCTTTTATTGTTATAGATAATTATCCAAACGAATCTTGATATATGAAAGCAAAGGAGGCTTTCAAAGTAAGCTCATAATGCAAGCATCTAAGTGTTCGATCTCTTACAAATAGGCACCACCCATATCCAGTTCCTAAACTTGCTGGACAAGAATCTCTTGCTATCATTGTTAATACACAGAAAATCAGACCTCTTTCCTAAAAGTTTAGATATAATATTTAGATTCAGGAGAGTTCAGAAATCACTTGCCAAAAAGCAACACATTAAAAAGCAGTAGTTTTCAATTTCAACTGCCCAGTCCAAACACAGAGGAAATGCTTAAATATATTAATGTCCAGGCATATATCAGAGATAGTGACTTAGAGTGAGGCACAGATATTTTCATTTTTAAATTTTCCCAAGTGATTCCAATGTGCAGACAGAATTGAGAATTACTGAATTGCTCTAAAGCAACTATTGCTCTAAAGTAACTAAAGGAAAGAGAAAAAGTATGTGTTTTTAATAATTTTGTCATTCATTACTGTATGATTCCTGATAAATCCTTGAACTTCAATAAATTAATGAATCTCAAATTGAAGCTGGCCAAGAGTGGCAGTAGGCCCAAATAACTTATACAGCGATGGTATACCATTTTAGAGTAAATATGTTACAGAAAAAGAGGTTAAAATAAAAATAGCCCACTAGTGTTGTTCAATGGTTAAACCTCGACCTATGAACCAGGAGGTGACAAGTTCAATTCCCAGTCAGGGTACATGCCCAGGTTGTTGGCTTGATCCTCAGTAGGAGGTGTGCAGAAGGCAGCCAATCAATGATTACCCTCTCATCATTGGTGTTTCATGCATAGGCACCTGGGATGATATTAACCTCACACTCGCTGCACACTCTGGTGTCTGGCTCAGCCCAAAGGCTGTATTTTTCCACATCCACCATAGAGGAGACCTTCTAAGACATGTGGAAAGTCCTCTGGGTAGTGAAGAAAAATGACACAGCCAAGGGATCACTGACCGCTTTCCAAGGGTTGGATGAAGCTGAGAGAAGGACTTTCTAAATTCAACATGATCTATGAATCTGATTATCACCTGCATGGTCAGATATTACCATAATAATGACTTGGGTTTCTGAACATTTGCTGGCTCATGGTTTCCACATGCAGTTTTGTAAATGGCAGAGCTTCCATCCCATGGCCCTCTTTGAAGCAGAAATTGAAAAGTATTGCCCAGAGAACTTTGTACACATCAAGAAAACTCTGGAATAAGAGACTAGGCTTATATTGTCCTCTATCAGCTGTCTCTGGAGAACCTCAGGGTGACTGTGGTGGAAGTCAGTTATAAGGCAGAGAGCAAGCGGAGGACTCAAGCTTTGGACACTATGGAAACCATGAGAATTGCCATAAAGCTCTACACTCAAGGGTAATTCAATTATCCCAGGACTAAAACATTTTCCCCAGAGACTTAAACCTGACAGCACTGATGGAACAGCAGACCTGGGATCCACAATGGTGGATCTTTTGCATTCAAGAGTGGGGTGGCCCCATCCCAGGCAATGGGAACAAGTCTGACCAAGCTCACCCTCCCATCTACCCCACCAAGCTTGCAGTAAAGAGATGTCAATGTCAAAATTCTCCTATTTCACAATCTACTTCCTGAATCTGTGAAAGACCCTCCTGGGAGATGAACAGCAACTGTACGAGTTTATCATTTGCCATTTCCTAGCTTGCTGTTCCTAGAATGTTCAGGGGCGGGAAACTACCATAAAGACTGACAATTTCAGGAACGATTTGTGGTGTATGGTTTTGTGATTCTGGCCCAAAACTATCTGACTCTGTACCCATATGATCCCTGGAGTGACAAGGTGATATAATCATAGTTGAAGTCAGAAGTCAGAATCTAGTATCTCACCCCATAGGCTTAAGGGAGAAGAGGAAAATAGCCATGTTCCCAATCCTAGGGCGATTGCATGGACCAGACATGTTCTTCGAACTGGAAATTGTCTTTGGCTTAGAATATCATGGCAGAATGATTTGTCTAATTTTTCTGCTGTTCTCTATAAACCCTCCCTGTCTATGAGAGAGGATTTTGCTTTCAGGCCAGCACTGTAGAGATGATGGACAGGAAGATGAATCTACCTCAGCTGCTCACTAAAGGTGACCTTATTGCCCTCTTGAAAAAGCATGGCATTTGTCAATAGCTCATCACCATGGCAATTAGCAGCTCTTAAGTACAACTCTAAAGTGGGTTTTACATTCTGGACCCTACTTTATAGCTGAAGTGAGGCTTAGAGAAGTTAGGAACTTAACCTAATGTCACAAAATGTGTGACCTATTAAAATGTAGGTCCAAATAACTACACAATCATTGCTCTTAAGCAATGCTCTACATCATCCATATACAGGTACCTCAGAGTTACTTCTGGTTTGGTTCTAGACTACTGCAATAAAGTGAGTAACATTAATTTTTTTTTTTATTTCCCAGCACATAAGAAAGTTAGATTTAAGTCTATAAAGTGTGCAATAGCACTATGTCTTTAAAAAAAGTATATACTTTAATTAAAAAATACTTCATTGCTAAAAAAAATGCCAACCATCATCTGAGGCTCCAGAGAGCTGACATGTTTTTACTGATGGAGGACCTTACCTCAATGTTGATGTCTATGAAGTGCAATAAAATGAGGTGTGCTTGTAAAGACAGACATTTCCCACCAGTCTCAATGGGGAACAGGGGCTGCCTATAGACTCAATATTTTTGACCCACATTGGGATTTATTGTTTTTGTTTTTTTAAAAAAAAAGATACCAACACGTAAAACTTGAGAAATTCCACATAAAAATCTATCACTTCATCTTTTGAAGCATCAGGGCGTCTGGCAAACTGAGCCTTCACTCAGACAGTTGTTTAGATTTGAGTGGCAGCCACCTCCTTTAGATATCATTCTCCATTGCTCAAAGTGGGTTTCCTTCACTGGCTCATTACATGCCAGGCCCTGTGGGATCTCAGTTTATCACCTATTAGCCATGTATGTCCATATTCTTAGATTTTTGTTAAAGCATTTCCCATAATTGTTTAGAAAAAAAAAAAGATGTATATGGTGCAGATCATAAGTTATATAAATGCTTAATCACTTGGTTGTACACTCAAACTAATATAATATTGAACATCAACTGTAACTGGAAAACAAAAATATATTTTTAAAAAGAAAAAAGTAAAAAGAAATACAATACTGGAATTATTAATAGAATGGCTCACTTTATAAGTCCCATTTTTAAGATATAAAAATATATGTATATGGTCTTTAATAAATTCAGTTTTATAAACATACATATATATATATACACACAAAATTATTTTTTAAATGCATATTACAGTTTATTTATTAATAGATATTTATTGATTTCAGAGAGGAAGGGAGAAGGAGAGAGAGAGAAATACCAATGATAAGAGAATCATTGATTGGCTGACTCCTGCAGGCCCCTACTGGGGATTGAGCCTGCAACCCAGGCATGTGCCCTGATGGGGAATTGAACCCAGGACCCTTCAAGTCACAGGACTCTGCTCTATGCACTAAGCCAAACCAGCTAGGGCTACCTTACAGTTTTAAGAAGTTACTTAACCACGTATTGATTTGAATCCAGAGGTTGTTTGGAATGCTCCACCAGCAGGACCTGGGGATAGACTTTTATAGAGAAAATGTGGAGCAAAGAGAAGAAATGGTTGATTGACTATAGCTTGAAGCCAAGTTAGCTGTTTGAGATTGGTTGTCCTTAAGTTTTAATTTTATAACCTAGAGGCATTTTCAGGCTTAGATTTGGGTGTACTTACTTCAGTAGTCACAGCAATAGAGCCAGCTCAGTGATGACCTCCCAGCTTAGTCAATTTAACAGTGCTCCTCTTTGAAGGCTTAGCTCAAGGGTCACCACCCCTTCAATGCCTTTCCTTTCCCCCACCATCCACCCAGAAGTAGAAATAATCTTCCCTCCTTGATGCTCCCACTGTGATCCTCACAGATTTCCATTATTTTCATTTTCATTCTTATATAGGTCTATTTCTCCCATTGGCTGATAAGCCCTTCAGGATAGGGACTATGTATTATTCATTTTGGAATTTCCACAATTTTCACAGTGCCTGGGACTTAGTAAGTGCCATTTTAATTTTAAAATATATGTTAGGAGATAAATATTATAGCAATACATTATTCATTGTATTCCTTCTAATGCTTATTATGTGCCAGGCCTTATTCTACATGTGTCACAAATAGTAACTAGTTTAAATCTTTATTGCTCTATAAAGACAGTTCCATTATTATCCTTATATTATAGACGAGCAAACTGAGGCACAAATTAAATAACTTACCTGAGATCACACAGTTCATAGGCCACAGAACTAGAACTTAGGCAGCTTTCTGAATCCACAGATAAACCACCATGCTTTTCAAGATGGCATAATAGATAAATTTTTAAAGGAAAACTGATGACATATAATCTTTTCATTAAGTAACAAATCATTATCTACACATCTGTGGCTATTTGAGAAGTAAACATAAACACAAATAGAAAGGATATATGTTACTTTGTTACTTTGTTGACAATGCCAACTATCTAATTTTGTCAGCACTGAAATGAATGCTGATCATGACACAGTAGAAAGCAAAACAAACCAGTTCATGAATATACACTTAAAGGATATTGAAAAAAATGTTTAAGGTGAGGTTTACTTCCATTCTTCCAACAAATATTTACTGAAAGCTTTAAGTATAGAGGCAGATAGAGTACAAAATAAAAATAATTCCTCACATTAAAAAGCTCACAGTCCAATGGGAATTATATACAGTATGGAAATAAACAAATTAATATACAATATAAAGTGTTATAGAGAACAAGAAAGAAGAAGCTTGCTGAAAGAAGGAGGGCATACTATATGGAAAACAAGCTACTTAAATAGGTTGGTCCCAGAAAGTTTTATTGCAAAAATGATACTTGAGCTAGCCTTGAAGAACTGCAGTCAAGAATACACTAAGAAGAAAACACAGGCAGAGGACCTAAGGCAGGAAAGCATTTGACATGTTAGTTGAGGAACTGAAAGAAGAACAACATGGCTTCACAGTGACAGGAGATGCATTTGAAGGCATAGTTTGGGCCATATTACATAGAGGCTTACCAAACTAAAGCATTTGGTTTCGATTCAAAATGCAATGCAAAGCCATTTTAAGCAGTGTTAAGCAGAGGAATAAAGTGATATTACTTCATGTTTTAAAAAGATGTCTCTGACTTCTGGATCGAGAATAGATCATGGGAGTCACTAGAAGAAGAGAAACTTGTAAGAAGGCTAATATAGTAGCCCCGGTCAGCAATGATGGAGGCTTAGGTTAAGGGTGGTAGCAATGTAGATGAAAAGAAGTGGACAGATCTGAAACATATTTTGATGGTAGAATCCAGACAGCGTGCTGAAAGAAAGAAGATAAATGGTATCACTTCAAGGTCTTCAGTATGACCTTTTTATTTTGTTCAGAACTGTGACTAAGCCCAATAATCATATATTCAAATCTTTGTATAAAAATATGTTTGAGCCCTGGCCAGTGTGGCTCAGTTATTAGAGTGTCAGCCCACAGACCAAAGAGTCACAGGTTTGATTCCCAGTCAAGGGCATGTACCTGGGTTGCAAGTTCAACCCCATCCCCATTCAGGGCACATGTGGGAGACAACCAATAGATGTGTCTCTCTCATATTTATGTTTCTTTCTCTCTCTATCTCCCTTGCCCCCCCCGCCCGCCCCCCCCCCCGCCACTTCCACTATCGCTGGATCAATGAAAAAATATCCTCAGATGAGGATTCTCTCTCTCTCTCTCTCTCTCTCTCTCTCTCTCTCTCTCTCTCTCACACACACACACACACACATACACACACACAAATATGTTTGAGTAGGTTCTCAAAATTTCTCAATGCCCCTCCAGCCACTGATAACCAAATAAAGCCCATGTTTCTCAGCCTATATTCAAGACCCTACATACAAATCACAAATGCTCTTCCACAATAGTCTACTCCTATTACACATGTCTTATTCTAAGAGCAAATCACTGCCCTTCCTGGTTTTTATAATATTTTTCAGCCACTAGTTTACTCTGGCAATCCTTTTGCCTGAAAGCGCCTCCTGCCTTCAAAATGCTACTTGCCTAAACCTATCTAATGTTTATAATTTCAAGCACCACTTCTCTCTTACACAAAGCTTTACCTGATCACATAACTGGACAAAATAATTACATACGATGAAGTTCTATGGGGTCAGGGGGAGGAGAGGAACTCTCCCAAATTCTCATAATATATGGGATCATTTTATTATAATTCTCACATTCTTTGGTAGAGGATAATACTGTTCTTATCCTCAGTGACATTTACATAATCATTTAAGGTAGGCACTCTGTCCTTTTTCATTTCTGTATCTCCTAAAACTAAGGCATGCTGTCTTTTAGAAACCATAAATGCTCAATTTGTTTATCTGAATTGAAAATCAAATATCTAAGTTATTTTTAAGTTATTCACTGATGTCTCTAAGCCTCTGTTTCCTTTCATTATGAATGTCTGTATTTATTTTTTCACTTACTCACTCACTAAAACATTTCCTCATAAATAAGGAATGTGCCAGATAGTGAGGATAAAAAAATAAGACATGGTTTTTGTATCCAAAGAGTTCAGAGTCTAGTGAAGAAAGACACAGGGTAATATAACTATGCTGTAGTAAGTAAAACAAACAAGATATGTACACGCTTAAGCCATCTTTTGGGGAAGGTTAGAAGTGGCATTGTTCAGAAACAGATGTCTAGAAAAGTAAGAAGTAAAATAAGTATTATTTATCAAGTAGAAGAGGAATAGAAAGAATATCTCAAGCCAAGAAGACAGAAAAATTGATGCCACTAAAGCAAGTATCACTTAAGTGAAAATTATTGAACATTACCAAAAAACCCGGGAGAACTTTGTTCTTCCACAAATTTCCATTTTTCAATCAACTTTTAATGTTATCTATAAGAAATAACTAAAATATATAATTTTAAAATTAAGTTAATAACAAAGTCAATACTTGCCTTCAACTTCATCTGATAGACACTTATCTATAAGAAATAGTTATTAGGACTAATAATAGGTTTTCTTCTTTTAAAATATTTAATTTTTATATTATTGGCTTAAAAATAATTATATTTTAAATTTTTAGTAAGAAAAAAATAAAAAATTAAATTAAAGAATGGTCAACAATTTGAATCAGTTACAAAAGCTAATATGAGCTGAGAGGACCTACCATGAGCTAACTACTGTCTTAAGCAATTATATTAAGTCAAAAACACTTTACAACATTATTAAATGACAGATAATATCACTATTTTCTCTATTAAGGAAAATTGAAATGAAAGGAAATGAGTTCTGACTCAATACTACAGTTGTGAAAAATTAAAAGTTAATTTTTTTTAATGAACTACATTATGATCAAATAACCATCAGGCATACTAAGAAGAAACCATAGGAGAAATTAAATACAGAAAAGTAACATCTCTTACCTGATTAACTTCACTTTGGAGTTGTAATCCATGCTGCTCTTTTTCTTCTTTCTGTTGTTGTAGCTGCTTAAACTCTGCTTTAAGATGCTGGTACTTGGTCTCTACTTCTAATAATTCTTCTTTGAGTTTTTGAGTAGCTTCTCCCTTTTCACCTAATTCTGCCTGTATTCTCTGCAGTGTGGTTTCAGACACAGATAATCTTGATTGAAGTTGTTGATAATCTAGGTCTTTTTGATGAAGGCTTACTTGTATATTCTTTTTACTCACACATTCATCATTATGCTTCTCTTCTAATTGAGTATAGTCCAGTTCTTTCTTCAGTAACTTTTCAGTCAAGTTCTGAAATATCAATTTAACAATTTTCCCTTTTCTAATATTTTAATTATTCTAATTATTCAAAGAATTTATACAGCAATACCATCTCCTACTAAATGTTTTAGTCAATATTACAATATAAAAACAGTGAAAATATTCTAACCAAGAAGAATTAAATTATTAAATACTAATTTAATACAATTTAAGAATTACTAATGCAATTTTGACAGAAATAAAAACCCTGAAATCTACAACATTATTTACGATAAGAATATTTATATTCTCCCATTTGAGTTAAAAATTAAAATTACCCTTCTAGCATCAAAAAATATCTTGGATAACAATACACTGTGGCAATTATCATTTCTGGTTTTTCTGTAAGTGTTTAGCATAACCATACCCTTCACTGCTCTAGTATGCCTGATCTTACTCATTCTTTAGATTTTGTGTGTTGTTGTTTTTTTAAATATATTTTTATTGATTTCAGAGACAAAGGTAGAGGGAGAGAGAGAAATATCAATGATGAGAGAGAATCATTGATTGGCTGCTTTTTGCACACACACCCCCACCGGGGATTGAGCCTGCAAGAAGAGCATGTGCCCTTGCCTAGAATCGAACCTGGGACCCTCCAATCTGCAGGCCAACACTCTATCCACTGAGCCAAACCAGCTAGGGCCTTATTTTTGTTCTTGATAAGGACCATTTTTAAGAGTCACAAATTTAAGACTAATTCAAATATCTCTGTAAGTATATAAATATTAATTTAAAAAATATCACTTACCTACTTTATATTTTGTTAGTTTACTCAATACTATCAAGTACAAAAATGTAAAGATGATACCAACGATCAAATATATGAATCAACTAATCAGAAGTCAAAGTCTGGTCTCAGTGGTGTTATTACAATTAATATTGAACACTTTAAATAAACATATTTACACATGAAATATGAAATGGAATTCTGACTCAATTGTGTAAGAAAGCTGGGATAAGAAGCCACTATAAGCACGAGAAGAGTCAATCCATGGACATTTATTTTACTCAGTTTTTATATTCAATGTGCTAGAAGGGAATAATATAAAAATAGTAGGGGACAATCAAAGCCTCTGGCCTTTTAGCAGATTATAATCTAAATGAAACACACACAAAAAAATAAATGAAACACACATTAACAAATACTTTTCTAATAGGTTAAAGCATAATGTGCAAACAAAAGTAAATTAATACAAAAACTGTGTCAAATTTAAATGCATAAATTTTTACAAAATAAAATGAGCAAAGTCAGGTAAAGCTAACTAGTTTGGTAAAGTGGTCAGAGCAGTTAAGTAATAGGTATACATGACTCATGCCATCTGCTCTATATAAAAAGATAGAATGGAAACAAGTTGCATGTGGGAAACAATAAACACTATTACCTAGGGGCAGTAATAAATCTAGGCACCAGAGAAAGGTAGCAGTAACTTACATGAGAAAAAACACATTAATGTAAATTATCAAGTAGGAATATAATATCGAAAAAAGTAGAAAGATAACAGAAGCAAATATAAGAAAGACAAAATAGGAGAAACCTTAGAGATAAGAGCAACAAGAAGTTCGTAGCAAAATTAGCCAAGAGATGTGTGGACCAACAGAATAGAAATAAGTAGAAGAGCCAAAATACTAGGGAAAAAAAATTAATACTTTTAAGTCAAACTCTGTTAGAAAAATTACCTTTGTATAAACATTTTTGTGTTACTAGTTAGTAACTGCAAATCTTTCTTGACATAATTTTACATTTTTTTTAAGTAAATAACATTTATTTAAGCATTTGTAGGCTAAGTCAAATCTATTCATTGATCTATAAATGTACTGGATCTTTTTAAAGAAAATTCTAAGTACATACCCATGTGATTATTTTTATATTGTACAATGAAATGTGTCAGTATTTGGGAGGTTTTCATAAGTCAGTAAACCAATATTTCCCACATTTGGAACACAATGTTATAAAGTCATGCATAGGAAAGAGAAACTCAAAAGACAAGATAGATGAATGAATTTTAATGTTACAAAGTACAAAAACTGCATTGATATGGTTTTAGAGTCTACAGTGTAACTAACTTTTGAGAAACTATATCTAGTATCAAATTAAAATAGCTACAATTATCTAAAAAAGGCTATTAAGATATCCCTATCTTTTCCACTACATATCTGTATAAAACTCAATTTTCTTCAAACACTTCAACCGTATTGTAATAGATTAAATTTGTAAGCTGACTGAGAATCCATCTCTCCTGTAGTAAGCTAAATATTTAAGAAGTTTGCAAAAATATAAACCATCACCACTGTTCTTTGTTTTGGGAAAAAAACAGTAATTTTTAATAAATGTAAGTATTTAATTGCTAATGATTTTTAAAATAAATAAATATTTTAAAATTTTAATTTTAATTTCTAATGTTGTAAGCACCCATAGATATAATTCAGAAAAATACCAGTAAAAGCTCTTTGGGTTTCATAACTTTGAGAATGTAAAGCAGTCCTGATGTTATCACCATAATTAGCTAGTTTATTAATACTTATAATAGGAAGAGAGCAAAGGGCAGTTTAAACAGTATAAGCATGATCATCGTAGCATCTTCACCAGGAAGCTACTGCTTCATGCTCCCCAGGAACCCCAGGGTCATTCTTGCAGATCACTGGGAGAAGGGATCAAACAAAAGGGGAGATAGGTGTATGGTGAAGTCTGGGTGATGTAGGAAAAGTTCTTGCCCGTCAGTCTAGCCTGTGGTACAATGGATTGGCTGGCTGATTGACCCCATCAGAAGCATGTAAAATCCTGAAAGGTTGATTGGTTAGTTTAAAGAAACTCCTGGTTAAAAGCCCCAGACAGAGTTCCCACACTCTTGCTCTTGTGTTTGTTCCCTTGCTCTGTGACCCTGATTTGCCAGTGTGCTCACCTGTTCTTGCTCTATAGCCATGTGGCCATGCAGACTACATGTGCAGGATGCTATACTTTAAAATGGAACATAAATTCTGGGCAATGGCCTTAATTCTGGCCCTGCTGAAGACAAAACTGGACTTCTTCCATGGCAAGACAGACCCAGATGGAATCTTGGAGGGGAACCCCCTTAATTTTACATCATCAACATAGCTTTCCACAAAACGCCATTCTCCTGGGGCAGGGTGGAGGGGAAGCTTAGAATGTTCTTTTTATTAAGGCACCCCAAGAACTCCACTGACATCAAGAAGTCTACTGACAAAGGGAACATCTGTAATACTTTCAAGAATAAGGATAAATTATTTTTTTAAGTCTATTGATATAAAAACATCTGAGAACTATTGGCCAAGGCACAAGTAACAAATTATCACAAAACTTAGCAACTTAAAATTATATCTATTATTTCCCACTGCTTCTGAGAGTCAGGAATCCAGCAGAAGCTTAGCTGAGTTGGTTCCACTTTAAGATCTCTCATGAGGTTGTAATAAATAGTGGATCAAAGCTGCAGTCTCTGTCAGCTAGACAAAAGTTGTTCTTGGGGCAGAAGGGAGAAATAGAATAGTGAAGACTAGCTATAGTTATAAAAAAATATATTAATCATGCTCTGTTAACCCTGATTTTTTTGTACTGATTAAAAAAAGCACATCCTAACCTGGTTGGAAGTTGATGCCCAGGGACCTAGGAATTAACCTGAAAATGGATTCCATCCTCCTTATTGAGAACAGTAATAACTGAGGAGATAGAAAAAAAGGGCTAGGCTGTCAGTCAGGGATTGGATCATGGTGATGGGGGGGAGGGGAGGAGAAGAAGAGGGGAAGGAAGAGTAGAGCTTTGCAGACATGGAGCATGGAGACAAAGGACCTAGAACTAGACCTAGTTAGGTGGGAACCTGGCTATGTGAGGAAAAGTAGGCAGGGACAGTGATGTTACCTTGGATCTGAAGTGGCAGTCCTCAATCAGACCCCCACCCCCCACCCCTATAGACTGGAACTAGAGCTTTGAAATAATTGGATATTGCCAGAATTCTTTGAAGGGACCAATCAGGAGCTAGCAGAATAATAATAGTTTATGAATATCCCTAGACAAAGAGCTTAAGATGTAACTCACTTTGGGCCCCTTTCCTGCTGCCCTCATATGGCAGTAAGTCTGTCTATCCCCCAATAAGCTTTGTTTCTGTCAACCATTTTTGTCCTTGACTCCATTCTTTGATTTTGCAAGACAAAGAACTCAACCTACCACCGAATTTTGGTTTCATTTTCATGGAAAGATTAGTAACCTCACTCTGCCCTTTGCAACCTCCAGCCCCAACCCCCAGCCCACACTGCCCCATGTAACAATTATACCCATTCTTACTCCTTTTCCCTACTTCCCCATGTAATCTCTGTTCTTCTACCCTATAGAAACAGTTGGCTTATGGGGGGCTGGGGAGGACAGAGCAGACTTTCATGGATGATCTGCTTTCCCATACTGCCCTCATTATTGAGATTAAATACCCATACATGATTCAACCCTGTCTCTGCTTAATTGGTTCACATAGTGATAGGCAGCCCCAACCTATCTGTTGTCCTGTTTCAATTGGAGGATCTGCTCCCAAGCTAATTCACCTAGCTGTTGGCAAGAGACTTAATACTTATAGCCAATTCTGTGTTACAAGCAATTGAGTCAGCTCCTTACCCCTACAGACCCTATAAATGAGTGATATCCACAGTGTACTATCCTCAACAGCCCTGCTTGGGTCCTGTAGACTCAGGCCTTTGGCTTCTTTAATGAAGCCAATTATTTTTTCCTTTCTACCATGTTCTTTTCTATCTTGATTTTTCCCTTTTTATATTTCACAGAACCATTAGGTCTAAGTTAACAGTAAAGTCAACAAATTCATTTTAACTTTAAAGATAAGTGTTTAATAACCTGTTATTCCACCACTACCAAAAAAGTAAAGAAACAGGAGGAAAGTACTGAAAGGAAATGAACTCCCCTCCATCTTGTCCTATAAGGCTGGGCCCCCTGCCTAAAACCCCTCCCTTTTCTGGGAGTGGCCACAGGTGTGCCAGCGATGTCTTAACTTCCCCAACCCCCACCCAAATAGACCAATGAAGCTCCAGGGACACAGCTAAGGTCCTAATTAGCCTTAACCACAGAAAGACCCCAATTCAAGTGACCAATCTCTGTAACCCTCATCACTTTCCCAAGCCCCCTAATTATCCTACCCCATAAAACTCATTGTTCCCGCCCGGTCCCCTCTCTCACCTCGCTGCTGCGTCAGAAAGAGGCTGAGAACCAAACCCGGGTTTGAATAAAGACTCTGCTTTTGCATCGGAAAAGGCTCCTTAGTGGTGGATTATTGGGGACCCCTAACTCTGGGCGCAACAGTACAAAATACAAAATAAAAAAACAAAACTGAAGGTCTCACACTTCCTGATTTCAAAGCTTATTAAAAGCTGTAGCAGTTATAATAAAACTTGGTAACATTAGATTTGGCAATGATGTCTTGGATATAAAACCAAAAGCACAGATAACAAAAGTAATGATGAGGAAACTGGTCTTGCAAGGCGTGTCAGATCATAAAAATTGTGAACAATGCACTGCCCTGGGGTGGGGGGAAGGGTTATTATCCCTGGCCCCAGGACAGATCATTGGATATGGCCTGGGAACCCCCAATACCTGGAGGCCTTCCTGTAAGCCCATGAAAGGGGGCAGAACCATATCTGCAAGACAATGATTCCAGATGGTTATAAAAAGTGAAGCCCACTGCATGTTTCTTCACTCTGATTTGGAAATTATTCCCGGAGTCCACTAGTGTTAATAAACTGGGTCCTTCCCTTTCTCTAGGAAGTGTGCTTAGTATTTCTTTGGTCTTATGCAACATTTGGTTCCCTGACAGAGAAGCTAACCATGTTTGGCTCTTGCCTCCAGTGAGTGGACAGAGTTTTGGACCCGGTGGTGTGGGATAAGACACTGGAAGGCACATGCTGCTGATTTTAGCAGAATTGAGAGGGTGGGGGAGGGAGAGAGGCTCCAGGTGCTCCCCGGACCCTGTCAACAGAATCAGTAAGGTAGGGGCCCCCATCAGTCAGGCCCACTCCAAGTGAGTAGAAAGGGGAGCTTGATCGCCTCCCTGGAAGTCATAGATAGGACTTCGTCAAGTAAATCAGGAATCAGGACTCCAGAGGTGAGTGAATTCAGATTTGATTAATGAATTATGGATTCATTCTTCTGTTTGTTTGTGTGTAGGACTAGCCAATTTGCTACCGAGAAGCAGGGCTGGATGCAATCCTAACTCCTCTAGTAGGTTCTTACCAAGACATCAGTGGAGAAGTCTGTTCTGGGGCGTGAGTGCTGGGAGAGCTCCCATGCCCATCTGGGGAGTTGAGCATTATCTGTTTAGCTCCAGTCTGGGCTAGCCTACTGAGAGAGTGTGAGTACAGATGTTTGTCTGTCTTGGCATAAATTATCTGCTGATTAACTGGTTTGTGAGAAAGCAAAAGCTACTTTGATTTTCTGTTTCTCATCTGATTAAAATGTTTGATTTACTGAAGGATGAACCTGTGATGATCTGCAAAAGTCTCAAGCAGTGCTGTTGAGTTATTTTTTTCAGACACATTTGCTCTCTATCACGGAGGTATAGTTGATAAAAATTTCTATCTATATTTGTATATTAGAGGCTTCGGTTTGCTCTGTGACTTTGCTGTTAGGTTAAAATTTTGGAATTCTGGGGTAGATTTAAAGGTACTTGCAGCTTTTCTTGTCTCTTTTGACTGACTATGACTTTCAGAGATGGGGCTCACAGCTCGGAAGGGTGGAGAGATTTTACCCACCCTGCCCCTGCCGGTGCTGATTAAGGATCTTTTCTTTAAGGAGACCCTCCAGGCTTTTAGTAAATTTCCCTGCACTCTTGTCTCTCTCCGCCTATCATCATGGGGTTGGAACAAAGTAAACCCACTATTCTCAATTGCATATGGGAAAATTTTGAAAAGGATTTTATTGAGGACTATGGTATTAAAATGAAGACCAAAACACTGAGGAAATTCTGTGAATTGGAATGGCCAGCTTTTGGTGTCAGCTGGCCCCCAGAAGGCTCTTTAGATGTACGACTGGTCAGGGCAGTCTGGAATATAGTCACTACAGACTTCGGGCACCCAGATCAGTTCCCTTACATAGACAGCTCGTTAGAAATTGCTCAAACCTTGCCACCTTGGGTCCGGTTCTGTATGGTTTTAGTAGTAGGAAAAAAGAAACAGTCTCTCAGAAAGAAACCCAACCCCTTGTTCTGCCAGGATCTCCTGAGGAAATCCCACTAGTTTAACCATCTCCATATGTGCCATAGGCAGCACCAAATGCTTCCCCAGCTAGTCTGAAAGGTCCAGCAACACATTCCCCTCAGTTTCTCCTTAATCAGGCTCTCCAGAGCCAGCTGGGTGGCGCTTACATTCAGCCAATCAAGGACAGAGGCCACAATCAGCATGTCAGAATCCTTTAAGGGAGATTCAGGGTGCCAAAATAGTTGGTGAAGATGGGACCTTGCAGGAGGGAGGATCAGTCTATTATTATCAGCCCTTTACCACCAGTAACATCTTGAATCGGAAACATCATTATTCTGAAAAACCTCAGGCCATGATAGACCTCCTAGAAACAATCTTCCAGATCCAGAAGTCCACCTGGGTGGACTGCAAACAGCTCCTTTTCACGTTCTTTAACACTAAGGAGCACATGAGAATACTAGTAACAGAGGCTTGGAAGTGGCTCCAGACCCAGGTCCCGGCAGGAATATTAGACACACAGAGATGGGCAAGGGAGGCCTTCCCAGATGAGGAACCTAATTGGTGCCCGAACTCAGAAAATGGAAAGACCAGGCTAGAAGGATATTAGCTGGCCTTCCTCCAGGGGGTCAGGGCTGAAGCGAAGAAGCCCACTAACATGGCTAAAATCTCTGACGTTTTCCAGAAGCCTGATGAAAGTCCAGCAGCTTTCTATGAGAGACTATGTGAGGCATAGTGGATCTACACCCCTTAAGACCTGAGGCCCCAGAAAATCAAACCATGGTAAATGCCATTTTTGTAGGCCAAACCCAGCCTGACATCAGGAGAAAATTACAGAAACTGGAAGGGTTTGCAGGAAAGAATGCTACTGAACTGCTAGAGATAGCTAACAAAGTTTTCATCAATCAAGACAGTGCAGCAAGGAAGGAGGAAGAAAAGAGAATATAAAGAAGGGCCAATATAATAGCAGCGGCTTTCAGAGGCTCAGGCTCCCTCTTCCTTTTCCCCCTGGTCTGTATCCTTGCTGATGTCTCTGGAGCCTGAGCCGAAATCAGTGTGCCTATTGTAAGGAAACAGGACACTGGAAGAATGAATGTCCCAAATGGCAAAGTAAAAAGACTGGGGCCCCCTTTTCCGCCCAGTTGCTATCAATCAGAGCAACCTTTTGAGGAATTTGTGCATTTCATCTAAACTTTAAATTTATTGATATACTGCTGTTTATCATGCAGGGTGGGGCAAAAGTAGGTGCAGATCTCATGGGCTAGCAATGATTGATTCCGACTGGTACACACGGGCTCACTTCAGCTAGGCCCCCACGAGCCCATGGTCAGAATGAAAACTGGAGTCCAGACTGTGGACTTATGATTGATATGGGAGCTGAGTACTCAGTAGTCACTCAGAAAGTAACGCCTCTCTCAGGAAAGAAGGTCACCTTTATTGGAGCTACTGGGGACCAGACCCATAGGCCATTCTGCCGCCCTCGCTGATGCCAACTTGGCGGTCATCAAGTAATTCATGAATTCCTGTACTTGCCAGACTGTCCAGTGCTTCTAATGGGTAGAGATCTTTTAGCCAAAATGGGGCAGAAATCATTTTTGCTCTAGATGCTCAGCACAGCTTCACCTAAGTGAGGAGACCTCCCCAATGATCTGTCCTTAGCAGTGCTGAGGGAGGAAGAATGGAGACTTTATGCCCCCCAAACAAAGGCCTCACCATTAGAACCTGAATTAGAGAAGGAATTCCAGCTGGTTGGGAAGAATGGAATCTTCCAGGCCTGGCTAAGAATCATGCACCAATGCTAATCAAGTTAAGCCTGGGGCATAGCCTGTTAAAATCTGCCAATATCCAATTCTAAGAGAAGAATGCCTAAAAATCCAGGTCCACTTACACAGGCTCCTTCAGTGGGGACTTGTTAAACAATGCAGATCTCCATGGAACAAGCCTCTCTTGCTTGTCAAAAAGCCTGGGACTAACAACTACTGCCCAGTGCAGGATCTATGCGGGCTGTTAATGAGGCTGTTTGAACCCTGCATTCAGCACTGCCGAACCCCTACACTCTTCTGGGACTCATCCCATCAGAGGCAGAATGGTTTTTATACCTAGGTCTGAAAGATGCCCTTTTCTGTCTTCAATTAGCACCTTCCAGTCAGCCTCTCTTCGCTTTCAAATGGGAAAACCCAACTATAGGGGTCAAGGAGCAGTTCACCTGGACCAGACTGCCACAAGAGTTCAAGAACTCCCCTATTCTTTTTGGTGGAGCACTAGCATCTGATCTAAGTTCCCAGGACAGGACTTGGGTGTGTTCTACTCCCGTATACAGATGACCTCCTACTGGCCAGTTCCAAACAAGCTCAGTGCTGGGAGGGAACACAATCCCTTCTGAGACTATTAACTGAAACAGGTTACAGAGTGTCCAAGAAAAAGGCACAGATTTGTCAGAAATAAGTCAAGTTTCTAGGCTTTCGGATCAACCAAGGAAAAAGAAAGCTAGAGACTGAAAGAAAGCAGGCAGTATGTGCCATCCCAGTCCCTAGCACCCGGCAACAGATTTGAAAATTCTCGGGAGCAGCAGGATTGTGTCAAATTTGGATCCCAGGGTTTTCAGACCTGGCCAAACCTTTTTATGAAGCTTTAAGAGGAGAAGAGAAAGCACACATTGACTGGGGTCCCGAACAAGAGAAAGCCTTCATCACCATAAAGGCAAAACTCACTGAGGCCCTGGCACTAGGGCAACCAGATGTGATGCAAGACTTTAATCTTTTTGTTCAGAAGAACAGTAGGATAGCCCTAAGATTTCTAATCCAGGAGTTTGGACCCTGGCAAAAACCAGTAGCCTATCTCTCCAAGTGGATTGACCCAATTGCCTCTGAGTGCAGCCTTGGCATTATTAGACAAGGAAGTGGATAAGCATACCTTAGGACAAAACTCAAATGTAAAAGTACCTCATGCTGTTGTCACCCTGATGGAAGCAAGGGGGCGGCACTGGCTGACTCATGCTCAAATGACTCAGTATCAAGGGCTATTATGTGAGAATCCGTGGGTAAGATTAGAAGTAATCTTAATCCTGCCACTTTTCCACCCATCGCTGAGGGGGCCCCTGAACATTATTGCCTGGAAGTCCTAGAGGAGGTTTATTCCAACTGGCCAGACCTAAAGGATAGGCCCCTGCAAAACATGGACTTGGTATTGTTCACAGATGGCAGCAGCTTCTTAGATAAAGGAAAAAGATGAGCCGGATATGCAGTGGTATCAAACTTTGAGACGATTGAAGCACAGGATTTGCCTGAAGGATGGTCAGTGCAGAGGGCAGGACTTTGGGCCCTAGTCCAAAAGCCCAAGAACTCAGTAAGAATAAGCGTGACACTGACACGCGCTCTACCTTTACTACCCTGCATTTGCATGGGACCATATATAAGGAAAGTGGGCTCTTGACAGCAGGAGGAAAAGGAATCGAAAATCAAAATGAGATTTTAAAGTTTCTAGAAGCAGTTTGGGAGCCTAAGGAAATAGCAATCATCTATTGCAAAGGTCACCAGAAAAGGAAAGACTCAGAATTAGAAGGAAACCAGCATGCTAACGCTACAGCCAAGCTGGCTGCTAAAGAACAAGCAGCATTAGCACGGATCATGTTGGCCCCCGAATTTCCTGAACCTCCCAAATACACTCAGGAAGAGAAATGGGCCCAGAAAGAAGGGGCAAGAGAAAATGGAAGGCTGGTGAATACTCCCAGATCATAGGGTCTATGTCCCAGAACAGTTAGCCCATAAGGTAGTCCTCTAGCAGCATGAACTCACTCATTTAGGAAAGGCTTCCCTAGAAGCTTTGTTAAGCAGGTACTACCTAATTGCCCATCTACCCTCCTTTCGTGCCTCAGACTCTCAGCGATACCTCCTCGGTCCTCAGAACAATGCTAAACAGGGTCTGTGAGAACGAAAAAAAGTTCAGCACTTTGGGAAAGCTCCTTTTGAGGACTTAGAAGTAGATTTTACAGAAGTAGAGCCTAGCAGAGGGAATAAAGACTGGCTAGTCTTTGTTTGCACCTTTTCAGGTTGGGTCAAGGCATATCTCACTTACACTGAAAAGGTGAGAGAAGTCACTAAGGCATTGCTGAAGAATATAATTCCATGGTATGAAATGCCTCTGACCATAGGGTCCAATAATGGCCCAGCCTTTGTAGCAGAAAAAGTACAACAGGTAGCCAAGGCTTTAGGAATTAAATGGAATCTACATAAAACTTACAGGCCTCAGAGTTCAGGGAAAGTGGAGCGAATGAATCTGACTCTAAAGCAGACTATGGCTAAGGTATGCTAAGAGACAACCTTACCCTAGACAGATATCTTGCCTCTTGTACTCCTGCGGGTATGCTGTGCCCTGAGGACCATGGTAGGTTTCTCTCCCTTTGAAATTCTATATGGTAGACCCACTCCCTTAATTCAGCCAAAGGCAGATTTGGGGGACATAGGGAACTTAGAAATCCAGAAACAACTACAGGGACTTGGAAAAACTGTCTTTGAGGTCCACAGGCGGGATACTGACTGACTACCCAACTCTCTAGGAACAGCTGTACATCCCTGTAAACCTGGAGACCAGGTCTGGGTAAAGAATTGGAAAAAGGAGCCCCTCACGCCTACCTGGAAGGGACCCTATCCAGTCTTATTAACCTCCCCCACAGCTCTTAAAGTTGCAGGACTAAACACCTGGATCCACCATTCCCAGGAGAAGGCAACCCACCAGCTGAGTGACATCCAGTCTGAGTGGAAGGTGACCTCTGACCAGAAACATCCCATGTGGATCACCCTCAAGAAGATAGCAGACCTGGCCAAACAACCTGCTCCAAGGAATTCAGATAATACCCTGCTGAATTCTCCCTAACACTAATCTTTCTTTATCTCCTCCTAACATAACATGCTCTAGTATTTCTGGGTAATCACTGATTTTATCTCATAATTCTTATTTTGTCTTTTTATGAGTGCCAGCGGAATCCGAGACTAGTACCAGGAGGAGAACTCATCTGCTCTTGCTGGGACACAGAAGCACCATAAAATTACTGCTCCCCACACAGCAAGGAAACAAAGGCCTTATCATAAATAGTTGGATTACACCTTGCCATGCTATCCTTTGCTCCTTGCTTAGAAACTCGCTAACCAAATATGCTAGACTGGGTAGTCCAAGAGAAAACCCCATCAAGCCAGATTTTTCTTAGCTATACTTATCAGCCTGGGGCATGTTATGAATCTACTACCAAATGCACATGGTGGGGGAGTGGGATTGTATTGGGCGGAAAAAATAGTAATAAGACTTGTCACAGCCGATGTGCAGCTAACTAATGTTGCTCCTATTTGTTTCAGTGTGGAGGGGCAAGGACCAGACTGCGTTCCCCCCATAAGGAGTCGAATTAAGGTCAGGGTGACCTCAGGCCTGGAGGCAGTAAAACCAGGAACTAGTGGTTTTAGTACACACACCCAGCCACAGGGTCTGACAAAGGACCCCTAAGAAGGACATCTGCATTCCAAGCTGCTTGCTTAACCAGAGTTTAGATAAAGAGTAATGCTTAGCCAATTAAAGTTAGCCAAGTCCTCCTGCGCTGAGGATAAAAGGCATTTGCTGCAGAAGTTCAGGGCTCTCGTGCTTCCCTGCTGTGTCAGTGGAACCGTGAGCCCGGACTCGAGTTCGTAATAAAGTCTTCCTAAATTTTCCAATTGGCTGTCTGGTGGTCGTCTTTCACGGGTGGGTTCGAGTCCCACCTGGGTCGCCCCACAACATCAGCAGTACACAGAGCCAACATCCAACAGGTCCCTTCCCAGATGAACTATGCAATTCTACCCCCAAGGCTGAAAACACCACCTATTCCTGGTACCCACTGTAGGAACATTCTATGCATGTGGGACTACCACTTACCTCTGCCTGCCTGCAAACTGGACCGAAATGCCTTTAAACTTTAGATGGTCCTACAAACCAGAATAACTCCCTACTAACCCCTCTGGAGAGGAAAAAGCTGGATGCTAACCCCTTGGTCATCGTCACTTTCCAGCAGAAAGTAGCTAAGAGTGTTTGTCACCCCTGTTCACCATAACTTTTCATGATGGTTGCTCCACATGGCTAAAAGAAGCTTGTGGGATAAGGTGGGGCGGAGATGGGAGGGGGGGGTGTGAGGGGGGGAGGGAAGGGTCATTATCGCTGGGCCCAGGACAGATTATCAGATATGGCCTGGGGACCCTCAACACCTGTGGACCTTTCCATAAGCCTACGAAAGGGGACAGAACCATATCTGCAAGACAAAGACCCCAGAAGGTTATAAAAAGTGAAGCCCTCTATGTGTTTCTTCACTCTGATTTGGAAATTATTCCCAGAGTCCACTAGTATTAATAAACAGGGTCCTTCCTTTCTCTAGGAAGGGTGCTTAGTATTTCTTTGGCCTTCTGCAACAGTAAAAATGGATAAATTACATCAATTTAAAAGTTTTTTGCATCAAAGGTGTAATATTGTGATTTATAATAATGAAACAGGAATTTTAGGGGAATATAGGCAGGCTTAAAAATTTTTTAGAATTGGTCCATGGAAAACCAGAGCTACAAACTGGGAGAATGTACATTTTCATTACACAAGGAAGCCAGGTGCAGTTACATTTCCATAAGACAAGAGAGTAGCAATAGGTATATTTTCAGTCCCACCCAAGCTGTTTAGAGCAGCTTTTCTATATGAATGGCCTGTCCTGGCTCAGCTTCAGATTTTGCTAAAACCTCTCAAACACGATGGTGACAGCATGCCCCAAACCTATCAATAAAAGGCTCAAGACCTAGCACTAGAACCAGCCTGCCTCGTTTCATAGCTGGGCTTCACCTGGGCACCTCCAAGCAGCCATCAGCAGATCCTTCTGCTGTTCCTGCCAAGTGGTCCCAGGCAGTGGCTGACTTGTACCTTCCTGGAGGCCCTAGAGCCAGTGCTCCTGGTGGATAGTGTCAGACCATAGCAGATTACAACTCTACACATCCACAAGTGACATACTCAAGGGGCAAACTCAATGAGCAGACTCAATGAGCACCAAAGCCCCACTGAAGCAAGTCCTGCTCCATAAGGATATATCTTGCACAGTAACTCTCCCACTGTAGACTCAGCTGGTCCTCATAGCCAATGGCCTAGAGTTCAATTCCTACCAGTAATGCCAATGGCAGTAAAGGCTCAACTATAAGACTATGCATACAGCCCACATAGGAGCACACCTAAAGTGCCCAGCTTAGGTGACTAGGGAGGCTAAGTCACTAGTCCCTATTGGACACCTAATACACAAGGTTACTCTATCAATTCCAGGAGACAAAGCAGCTCTACCTAATACATGGAAACAAACATAGGGAAGCAGCCAAAATGTATAGACAAATATGTCACACATGAAAGAAATGGAAGCAAGCAAACTACTGAATAGTAGTTCAAAACCATGGTTATAAGGTTACTGGGGATCTTTATGAGATTTTCAAGGATCTTAGTGAGAATGTTAAAGACATAAAAAAGGACCACTTAGAAATTAAGCATATATTAACTGAAATAAAGAATAATTTATAGGCATTCAACAGTAGAGTGGAGGATTATGAGAATCAAATCAGCAATTTGGAATATGAGAAAGCAAAAACACCCAATCAGAAGAGCAAAAAGAAATAAGAATCCAAAAATATGAAGATAATGTAAGGAGCCTCTGGGACAACTTCAAGCATACCAACATTAGCATCTTGGGTATACCAGAAGGAGAAGAAAGAGAGCAATATATTGAAAACCTACTTGAAGAAATAATTATAAAAAACTTTCCCTCGTCGAAACCAGTTTGGGCTCAGTGGATAAAGCAGCAGACTGGGGACTGAAAGGTCCCAGGTTCAATTCCAAAGGCATGTATCTTGGTAACAGGCCCAGCCCCCGTGGGAGGCATGCAGGAGGCAGCTGATCGATGTTTTTCTCTCATCGATGTTTCTAACTCTCTACCCTTCTCCCTTCCTCTCTGTAAAACAATCAATAAGATATAAAAAAACAAGAAAACAAAAAAACTTTCCCTCCCTGGTGAAAGAAATAGACTTACTAGTCCAGGAAGCACAGAAACACAAAAAAAAGGAACCCAAAGAGGCCCACACCAAGACACATCATAATTAAAATGCCAAGAGTTAAATACAAAGAGAAAACCTTAAAAGCAACAAGAGAAAAGCAGGTAGTTACCTACAAGGGAGCATCCATATGACTGTCAGCTGATTTCTCAACAGAAACTTTGGGCCAGAAGAAAATGCAAGAAACAGTTGAAGTAATGAATAGCAAGGATCTACAACTAAGATTTTTCTACCCAGCAAAGCTCTGTTATAATTAAGATTCAGATCAAGAGCTCACAAACAAGGAAAAGCTAAAAGAGTTCATCATCACCACATATTACATGAAATGTTGAAAGGTATTCTTTAAGAAGAGAAGAAGAAGATACCAAAAATAGGATCAGTAAAATAGCAACAAATATATATCTATCAAAAATTGAACCTAAAAATAAAAATAAAAATGAACAAAAAATCTAATGAACAAAATAAACTGGTGAATAAAATAGAATCAGAGGCATGGAACAGAATGACAAATCTCAGAGAGAAGAAGGGTGGGGAGGCAGGAAGAGATTAACCAAATATCTTACCTATGGACACAGACAGTAGGGTGGTGAAGGCCTGGGGTTGGGTAGCAACCAGGTAGAGGGGGACAATGGGGGAATAAAAAGGGAGACATCTATAATACTCTCCACAATAAAGATTTAAAATAAAAAGATGATGAGTTCTGGAAATTGGTTGCATAACACTAAAAAACTATACAGAATATAACACATTGTACTGTGCCCACATATAATAAAATACACAGGATCAAAATTTAAGATACATAAAATCAATTCCCAACTATATGCAGTTTTAAAATTCTCACCTGATTTTTTTGTGTTAATTCATTAACAGAACTTTTAAGTTTTTGTAGTTCTTGCACATACACAGCAACTTCCTGGGGCCCTTTGGCAAGTTCACTCCTTAGCTGGCTTATTGTGGCCTAAAAGAAAATAAGAGCAAACAGGTAAATAAAAAGTAAATGGAAGCATCCAAAGGCTTTAAGATTATATAGATTTTTGTCATTGTTGTAAAATTGAAATAATCCTTAGAAGTTTCAACTTGGTTCTTTATCCTACCATCCTATTGCCTGCCTACATTTAATTTTTTAAATTTTAAAATTTATCCAAAATTCACATTTATTTAATAATACATGAAATGAAAAATTCCATCCTACTTTATGCATTTGAAGCAAGCATGAAACTGCAAACTTGAATTTACTGGTTTTCAAACTGTACATTAACTTGCCTAAATTCGAAGAAAATATGCAAGTCATGCCTACATTTTCTCCCAATTTCTATAACATAACTTTTTCTTTTTATCTTAAAAGCATGTCAAATGCAAATATATAACACAGAATCACCTTGAAATATGGTGGATCATCTTTTTTACTATAATGGTAAGTATTTGTCTAAAGAAGTTATAAAATGGAAGTTATCTATAGTTTCATTAAGCTGGATCATTCTATGATCAGATATAAGAGCTGAACATGAATTTGCTTTAATACATTTTAACTTTTTTTCATGAAAAGTCATTTCTATTTTTAAAGCAATGGATCATTAAAAAATAATATAAACTTCCTATACATGAAAGTTTTAATGCTTAAAACTTTCTCTTTAGAAAAAACTACTTTTAAGTATGGTTTCCTGTGACATTAACAAAAGAATTCTGTGTTTCTAATATTGCTTATTAGATTTATTTTATTTTTTAACATTTTTAAAATTACAAATTTTACTGTCTATATTCTTTATTCATATGTAAACTTTACAATTTTTTCTTAGCAGTTACCTACATCATAGATTATAAATAAGTACTTTCAACTTCAAGGAAGAAAATTTAGAAGGCTAATTTATTGTGATAAAAATGCCAAAGATCTTTTATACTACTCCTTTGGAAACCCTTCCAGAATGTATGGTATCACTATGATGAAATTCAAACAAAAAAGGCTCTTTGTTATAGCCATACTATCTTTCCTCCCTATTTCATTTTTTATCCTCATCCAATGATATATTTATTGATTTTAGAAAGAGAGGAAGAGAAACCTAAATCAGTTGCTACAACTGGGAATCAAACTCAAACCTTTTTGGTACACAGTGTTCCAACCAAGCCACCCAACCAGGGCCCTTTCCTCTCTATTTAACAAGCCAAGCTCACCAGTGCCTTTAAGGCTTTAGCATTTACACTGACTCTTTCTGTTTTCTGAATCCTTCTCACACATATGCTCCTTGAGGAAACCTTCCTGATCATTCTTCTCACACATATGCTCCTTGAGGAAACCTTCCTGATCATTCTATCTAAAACTGTCCCACATTATTGTCAGCTCCACACTTCTTTGTCTTTACAGCACTTGGCATTAACTGACTTTCTACCATAATTGGTTTACTTATATACTGGGTGTCCCTCAGCCCAGCCTGCACCCTCTCCAATCTGGGACCTCTTGAGGGATGTTCGGCCATTGGTATCGGGCCCAAACAGGTGGTTGGACATCCCTCTCACAATCCAGGAATGCTGGCTCCCAACCGCTCACCTACCCCCACTGCCCTCCTCTGCGAACCTGGTCACCCTCAATTGCCCTTAACTGCCCTCCCCTGTCAGCCATCTAGTGGCGGCCATCTTGTGTCCACATGGGGACAGCCATTGTTGGCCACATAGGGGTGGCTATCTTTGTGTCTTGGAGTGATGGTCAATTTGCATATTACTCTTTTATTAGATAGGATTGTTTAGTTTCCACAAAAGAATACAATAAGCTTTATGAGAGGCAGGCACTGTCTTATTCACTGTTATATCCCTCACTCCTAACTGCTGATACTTAGGCATTCAAAAAAATACTCTCTAAAAGAATGAGTGATTCTATCTCCAAGGAGTTAACAGATATTGTTCCATGGAAACCATATATTAGATTTATAAATAATTCTTATTCCTTGAAGCCATATCATTGAATTCAACATTGAACTTTCATTCAAAACTTTAAATTACAAAATAGTTAAGAAAAGATATTTCAATATCCTGCTGGTAGTTTAGAATTATTATTATAATAGTCTACTACTCTTGCTTAGTAAAATAATCACTTAAAGATGGCTAAAAATGTGTGTGATTAAAGAAACAAAAATGAGTATATCTTTGAAGTTCTGAGATTGCTCTAAAACACAAAAATGCCATATGATGATAAAAGTATTACTAATATTAAAAGTCTTCCAAAAACACATTACCTCAAGTTTAAGCATCTCCATTAGAAAGCAGAAAAAATAATAAAATGATGGATGAAAGATGGAAAACAGGACTGATAAAAGTACACATTGAACACACAATAAAAATGTCAAAACTTATTGCTAAGTCTGATCTCTTATAATAGCATACTTTTAAAAGATAAATACTTTTTTAATAACTGTGCTGAATATAATCATACTTATTCCATATCTTTATCAACATTTTAGCTCTTAAAACTAAAATTCAAATGAGTTTATTTAGAATAGAAATAAAATTCTTAAAAAATTGAAGAGCACAGTAAATATAAGTTAATTACAACTTTAATATTTTCAATAATGTAGGTCCTTACAAATAACTTTTTAAAGCTTTAAATCCTCAATTTCTGATCTATAAAATAGCTAATTAGTATTTACAAAGTACTTTCAAATTTTTTAGAATGAATGACTTATATGCTACTTAAAATATCTAGACCTAAAACTGTCAATAAATTCATAAGGTATATATTTAATAAAAGTAATGAAACATTAAGGACCTATTTAACAATGCACACCAAGTTATATATCTTCAGCCTCAACTAGGAATACCAAATAAATCATTGTATCTTTTAGCTTCTTTATTTTCTTTTAATATGTTTTGTTTTTCATGCTAATTTTTAGGTTCAGTAAAATGGTTAATATATAAAATGAAATTTTTTCAATTAAGTTCCTTAAGTGCTATAATTTACCAAGACACTTAGCTGAGAATATATAGAATTAAATGTTAATAAATTAATAAAATATATGCCATAGATTTAAAGAGCAAGCAGAAGCTAAAAACAAATGTAGTTATAAATAAATAGATGAGATGGAATATTTAGGCAGTGTTTTTTTTTCATATAAATGGTATGAGACACAACTCAAAATACATTTTAAGTTATACTTAATATAAATATTACATCACACAATATGGCAAAATACAAAAACTCATAACAATAAGTATCAGGGTCAAGTTTAACAGCACAAATTTACTTTTAAGGCAAATCATGAGATCACTTAAAATTGAAGATAGCATTACATAGAAACAACACGGACTTTGGGTAAGACTTGAGTTCTAATGCTGGCTTCTTAATATTAGGTGCATGGCCTTGAAAAGGTCATATAACCTCATTGAGTCTCAGATTCCTCACATATATAAAACAAATTTAAAACAGTACTTAACTCACAGGATTAAAAAAAAAAATGGGACTACATATTTAAAATGCCTTAGCACAGTATTCAAAACTAATGGTACTCTAAAAGTAAGTTTGTTTCTAATAATATTACTTTTTTATGCTTCCTTTTTCTCAAGTTGTTCAAAATATTTAAAAATAATGAGGTCTCAATCACTATATAGCTATTAATTAACTAAGAAGGGAGTAAGTATTATCTATGTTTTAGTAATAATATAATAAAATATTAAATCACCAATTATTCAGCAAGAATAAATCCCTTTATTTTAAAATTTACTTCAAAACACAAGTGTTTTTTTAATGAAAACTTGAAAGAACGTCTTCTCATTACATATAAAGATATTTTAATCTACATGAATAAAAATATAAATTTTAAAAAATATTCATATAAAACTTAAAGGAATTCTTTTTTTTTCTTTTCCTTCTTTTTTAATGTTTTTACCTTAAAGAGATAGAAACACTGAGGCGAGAGACAAACATCATTCAGTTGCCTCCTGAACTTGCTCTGACCGGGGATTGAATCCACAACCTGGGCATTTGTCTTGACCAGAAGGTCTTTGGTACATGAGATGACACTCAACTAACTGAGCCACAAACAGTCAGGGTTAAACTTAGAGTAATTCTTAAATAAAATATTACTCAAAAGTATTTTCCCATGTGTATTTTTCCCAAAATGCAAGTAAGTATATAGATATTTCTTCTCTTTGTCCAAATTCTACTGGTATAACAACTGTAACACCATAATTCTCAGCTGGAAAAGGTCAAGGAGGATTGCACTTTAAATAGACATATTCTGAAACTGCCATTTCTGTGATTCAATTTTAGTTACCCCATTGCTTTTGTTTTGAAATTTCAAATAACATTAAGGGAACTTTTCATTAAAACAGAATACATTTTTTTTTAATTTGTGAAATACTAGTAAACAAGACAGATTTAATGAAAAGTAATTCTTCTTGAAGCACAGAAGTAAATTACTAGATTCACTCAGGTTCAATTATTTCTACTTTAGCATTAGCTAAATGGGATTTTTCTCATGAGATGTCTTTGATTCAGCCTCTCCTTGATTCACATTAGGAGCTTTTAACTGTTTTCAATTAGTTCATAAAGTCCCTGAAACTGCTGGAAATGCTGTGAGAGTATGTGTTATTGGGCTACCAAGATCACTTTTGGGAATTCTGGCCCTAAAATTCTTAAACCTTAAACTCTGAAGTGTTAAGGCTCATAAAGCCTCATATGCCTATGTGTGTTGTACCCATAGACTTTCACCATTCCCCCATTGATAAGAAAGAGAAAGCAGTAAAAAATGGCATGGATTATCAATATTTAAAATCCACAGCCCAATATGTTACTAAGTATGAATAGAATAGCTTTCAAATCACCAGCTTAAAAATTCTAAGACAGAGATATAAATTGAAAGGTCACTATAATTTTAACTTTTAAACTGAAAATATTAAAAAACTGAGGTCCACATCACAAAAGAGAGCTTACGAACTACAAATATAGTATTCATAACAATATCTCTTATAATATAGTAAAAGGATAAAAGCTGGTATTTTCACACAAATATATTTGTTATATATCTTAGAGCTTATCACATGCTGACATAATTACATGAGGGATTTATAGGCCAAGGACATGACATGTTTGAGAAATGATAGAAGGATCTGAGAATTTTATCCTGGAAGAGAAAAAACTCAGAGTAAATATGAACAGCCTTCCAATATCTCATGAGGAAAAGAGGATTAATTCCTGAGGAGAACTGGATCCAGCGCATGTAAATTACAGGGAAATGAATGTCAACTCAATGGAATGGCTGACTTATGAAGAAATATGAACCTCTACACCATCTAGCAAGAGGTGTATACCACTTCTCAGAAATGCTTCCTTTACCCCTACCTAATAGAAATAAACTCAATTACCACTTACTGACTAGCCAGGAGCAAATTTAACTTTAAATATCATCTCTACACAATATATAACAATTATTAAATTGCACATTTTACTTTTATGCAAACATTCTTCTCTAAATGCCTTGTTACATAAAGCAGAGACAAAATAGTGACTCTCAGAACATATTGTCTATATACAAATATTACTCATAAAGAAAATGAAAGAACTGAAATACAGTTTTGATAAGTCACTCAGAAAAATCTCAAATCCAGGCTTCTTTCAACAGTATAAACAAGTTAATGTCAATCACATTTAAGTACACTGAACTTCATTACCTCTGAGTTAGCATAATCTGCTTGTAATTTTTTGCACTCATCTTTGAGTTTTTCAGATTCTCTCTCACGTTCCAAGGTCATGTTATCCATTAGTGTTTGAACTTGGACCAGTTCTTTCTTTAGCACAGCAACATCTTCTATACCAGGTCTTTGAAGCTGTGAAGCAACAACACATGTTAATTAAAAATTACAGTGAAAAACTAAAATTGTAAACATTTTCAATGGTTCTACTACAAAGAAATTAAATGAAAACAATCTTTAATATCAATTACTGAACTCCAAATATCAAAAACTGATTTCTTCCCCACAACAAGCTCTTCTCTTCTTTAATAACATTACCACTCAAGGTGGAAAATAGCAAATTCACAATTACCTGCATTTCTTCATTTGCTTTCTTTTCCTTAACAAACTACACCCATTGGTAACAATCACTTGATAAATGTTTACATTCCTTCATTTTCTATTCTATAAAAATGAAGGAACAGCCGAGACCGGTTTGGCTCAGTGGATAGAGTGTTGGCTTGCAGACTGAAAGGTCCCAGGTTCGATTCCGGTCGGGGGCATGTATCTTGCTTGCGGGCACATCTCCACTGTGGGATGTGCAGGAGGCGGCTGATCGATGTCTCTCCCTCATCAATGTTTCTGACTTTCAATCTCTCTCCCTTCCTCTTTGTAAAAAATCAATAAAATATATTTTTTAAAAAATGAAGGAACAGATGTAAGCATAATTAAGATTTGTTGCAGACTGAATGTAGTTGATTCATTCATTCACATAGTTATTGATTATTAAGTAAAGAACAGAAAGGAGTCAAGAACAGATCCAAGGTTGTTAAGCCTAAAGAAGAATGGTGAAGATGTACAATACCAATGACAGAAATATAGTTAGGAGGAATATAACGACTTGATGTTATACTTATTTAATGTTTTTATTTATCTTTATTGTTGAGAGTATTACAGTTGTTTTCCATTTTTCTCCATTGGCTCCCTCCACCCTGTTCCTGCCCCACCCCAGGCCTTCACCACACTACTCTCTGTGTTTATGGGCTATGTACTTATTGAATTTGAAATGAAAGAAATACAACTAGAAATATCCTAAAAGTTGGTGGATTTGTATAACTAAAGAGGCAAGGGAGGGTCAGGATCAGAGATATGCAGATATGGAAAATACAAAAAAGACAGATATTATGATAAAAACAACAAAAATGTTAAGATAATAAATTATGTATCATAAAATTCTGTTTTGATTTAAAAACATATCTAGAATACAGGAAAGAGGTAGAAGAACTATCAGGAATTCTTTTATTTCCTCCATTTTACCGTACTTAAGCTAAACTTTTAATTATTTCACTTGAGAACAGGTATTTCATTTTGAATTTAGAAGATTACAGAGGTACACTCTAATAAATGGTTTGTAAATTACCAGTTCAGTCTTCAGATCTTGAATTATAGTTCCCTCTTTGTTTAATTCTTCTGTCAGATGTGATGCTTTTTGTTCAGCAGCTTCTCGAAGACTTCTTTCTTCATCATATTTCGACTTTATATCTAATTAAAGGAAATTAAATATATACATATTAGTTTCATGACATTAACTTTAAGAAGGAACAATCTTATAAATTCCTGTGCATGGCAATACATATCTATTTATTACTTAATTCAGATCCACTGTCCTTAGATAACCATAAATATGTAATAAAAGTATACTGTTGATTACATTAAATAATGAACTTAAAGTAATAAAGTGTTTGTATATATAAGTATTCTATTAAACAGAATTTTAGTGTATATTTAATCACATATAATAGTTAACCTTAAAGCATGTAGTTAAAAAAATAATATATGTAACTGATAGTATAACCAAAGGTTAAATTTATACTGTTATTTAACATATTTAAAATGTTATTTGTTAACCTATAAGATACCCCAAAAGAAAATTCATCTTCTCTAAAATTCAAGAAGAATTTTATAGAGAAAATCAGTCCTTTGAAGGAAGTAGATGGGATGACAAAGTAATTTATATAGTAATTCTGTTATTAAATTCCAATAATTACCACCAAAGTCATAATAAATACTTTATCATTAAAATACAATGTTTATTCCTAGGTTTTATAATGACAAAAGAAAATGAAACTGACATGTTAACTAAAAAATTCTTAAGCAATTTACCTGCAATTTCAGTGGCAAGTTGTGCTGCTTTCTGTTCAAATAAGTCTTTCATTTGTTTAATATTAAAATTTTCTGTTTGAGCTTCTTCTAATTGTTGTTCCAAAGAGTGAAGTTCTAGGAAAAAGTATAGTATTTACTCACATATAATGTTAATTTCAGTTGCTAAATTGTAATTACTTATAATCATTGCTGTAAAGATAGTTAACATGTCTATTGCCAATTATCAGTATCTTCATATTTTAAGAATTAAGCATATCTCTCTCATTTAAGACACAAGTCATAAATTATAAATATGTAAAATAAATGAAAGAACTATTTAGTATCACACTCTAACAATCTACAAATACTTACTTAAAAATTATTTTGATTTCGTATTTCATAGTTATTTTTCTATGTCTGTCAACTGACTAAAAAGGAATATATTCTGCTTCTCAAATAAAATTTGTAATAATGTGAAATGAAATGAGAAATGGTTTAAGGAAAACAATCAAGGTCTTCAGTAAAATAATCAATTAAAAATCTACAGGCAATTGCTAATATTTCATTCTCATAAAGAAAAGAGATTTCAGAGGTAAATTAAATACAGAAGAAAATTAACCTCAAAAATAATTTTGATTATTCATTGAGCACTCCTCCAGTTATAGTCGCTTACAAAGATGCTAGTTTCATCATTTTAAGAGAAAAAGAGTATATCACTCTTTGATTAATAGATTTAACTTTTCATTAAATAACCATACTGATTGAGGTAATATTCCATAAATTTGGAACTTCAGAATATAATGAACTAAGAAAATACTAAAGAGTTTTTACTAAATTGTTTCATTGTAAAGTTCATGGGTCTATTACTATTATCTTCACTATTTTAGAGGAATTAAAATATAACCACAAAACAAAATTCATACAGCAGACATAAGAGAAAAATAAAAAAACAAGGAAGAAGGATGAGAAAGAAGAAAAAGAGAAATAAAATATCTGCTTTAAGTAGTTACCTGCTGAAGAATCAGCCACCAATCCATCAGGTTTAGACACCTCAATGAAAACAAAAGACACAAACAAATTCATTAAAAAAGAAAATAATAATGTGAAAATTGCCAATGCTTAAAAAAAAATATCTGAAAACCACATTCAGTCAGGAAAGTAAGGAGATTGTATCTTAAATTCCATAAATTCAGTAATAAATATAGATTATTCCAATTAGTAATTAAATATATTACAATTGTAAATCAAATAATTCAACAGGCAAAATTCAATCTACACTAATAAAAGAGAAACATGCAAATTAACCGTCCCTCCACTACACCCACCAGCCTATCAGGAGCAATTATGCAAATTAATCCAACAAATATGGTGGTGGCCATGAAGCTGGAGCAAGCAGGAGGCTTGGGTTGCCCCTGGCAATGGGAGAAGCCAAGCTTCTAGCTGGCCCTGGCCTCTGCTCAAGGAGAGACTGGAGGAAAAAAAAGGGGAGAGGGACTGGGAGCCTGGGTCACTGGGGGGCATAGCCAGCCTGAAAATGGCCCTCAGCCCTTACCCAGGCTGGTCAGGCACTCCAGCGGGGACCCCCACCCTGAAGGGAGTGTGGCCAGCCTGAAAACAGTCCTCAGTCCCTCACCCAGGCTGACCATGCCCCCATGAAGTAAGAGTCCCTGCTGGGGGGCCTGGCCAATCTGAAAACAGCCATCAGCCTCTCACCCAGGCTGGCCAGGCACCCCAGTGGGACCCCCCAGACTGAAGGGGCTGTGGCCAGCCTGAAAACAGCCCTCAGTCCCTCACCCAGGCTGGCTATGCCCCCATGGAGTAAGAGTCCTACTGGGGGGCCTGGCCAGCCTGCAAACAGCCATCAGCTCTTCACCCAGGCTGGCCATGACCACCCAGCAGCAACCCTCACCCCATGGAGGTGTGGCCAGCGTAAAAACCATCACAGGCACCTATCCAGGCCACCCCATGCCCCAAAGGAACCCCTACCCTGATCCAAGACACCCTTCAGGGCAAACAAGCCAGCCCCCACCCATGCACTAGGCCTCTATCTATACTAATAAAAGGGTAATATGCTAATTAGACTGAGAGACCTTCCAGACATTCTTCTGGACAAAGCCATAGTGGTGGGGTCGAGATAAAGGCAGTTAGAGACCAAGTGGGGAGGGCAGCTGTGGGAACAGGTCAGGATGGAACAGCAGTTGTGTGTGGTCAGGCCAGTGGGGGGCAAGGGGGCGTTGGGGGTGATCAGGCTGGTGGGGGGAGGCAGTTGGGGGTGAGCCAACCAGCAGGGGGTCCAGTTGAGAGTGAGAAGGCAGTCAGTGGGGGTCAGTGGGGATGATCAGGACAGTGGCAGGGGGGTACTTTGGAGTGACCACACTGGCACAGGGGGCAGTTGGGGTGATCAGGCTGGCAGGGGGGCATTTGGGCATGAGCAAGCTGGTGGGGGGGGGCAGTTTGGCCAAACAGGCCAGCAGGCAGAGTGATTAGGGGCAATTAGGCAGGCAGGTGAGTGGTTAGGAGCCAGCAGTCCCGTACTACAAGAGGGACGTCCGACTGCCGGTTTAGGCCCATTCCATGTAAACCAGCAGTAAGATATCCTTTGAGGAGTACCAGATTGGAAAAGGTGCAGCTGGGCTGAGGGACACCACCCACCCTGTGCATGAATTTCATGCACCAGGCTACTAGTACTATAATATTTGAAAATTTACATAACATAAAAATGCCATGGAACTATCATTACTAAAAAATTTGGCTTTAAAAGCATAAAATTTTAATTCAGAGTCATAAATCATTTTTAAATGAAGCAGAAATAAAAAACATGTTCTATAAGGTTTAATTTATCACATGCATTAGGAACAAAATAATATACTGCCTTGTCATTATTGTCATAGTCTAAAGCAGTGGTTCTCAACCTGTGGGTCACGACCCCTTTGGGGGTCGAACGACCCTTTCACAGGAGTCGCCTAAGACCATCGGAAAATGCAGATATTTACATCACGATGCATAACAGTAGCAAAATTTCATGGTTGGGGGTCACCATCACATGAGGAACTGTATGCAAGGGTCGCAGCCTTAGGAAGGTTGAGAACCACTGGTCTAAATAATTATACACATACAATAGAATTTGTTTAATAAAGCATCTCATAGTATATCTGATTCTTTTTTCCATCCATTGATTTGGACATTATGATTGCTAAGAATCATCAATATTCCAAATACATTTCCCCCTAAAGGTAAATCCCCTAACAGGTCAATTTACACCTTGCAATGTAGAGAATTTATTTATTAAATGTAAAATAGTCATCTCAAATGTAGTTAACAACTTCCTAAGATAATTTAGCCCATATTTGATTAGTTCTTAATAGCATCCATGTAAAAGATGAGTAATCTATAAATATTTTATATTATAAAAATACCATGTCAGTTATAGAGGCTGAATAGTAAAAAGACTGATATTGTGTTGTCCACTTATTCGTTTGTCTTTTCTAGTCCAAATGACAATTTTGGTGAAAAAAAACTACAAGGCAAAAAAGGCTGATTGAGAGTCACAACATGCTAAAATAATGTTCAAAAGGATTACCAACCCTATATAATAAAAGGCTAATATGCAAATCAACCCAACAGCGAAACAACCGATGTCTACTGACCAACAGGGGGCACACACAGAACATTGTAAGCATGGACAGCAGGCGACAGAGTGCAGAACATGGTAGGCTGCAGCAGGATGGTGGAGGAGGTGAGTGGGGGGTACCAGACCAAGGCAGGGCTCTGGTCACTGTCATCGGGGTGAGCCTCTGGGGGTTACTGAAAATTCTTTGCTCCCAGTGCTTGCACCTGCTGCTGGTGCTGGCCCTGCTCACATCCACAGCTGGTGTCAGAGCCAAAGTTCACACCCGCTGATGGGGCCCAGTGCTGGCCTCAATTGCTTGGTGCAGTCATCTGGTATGAGCAGCGGTTGCAGGCCCTGATCGCTGCTGAGGGTTTCTCCACCTCCCACTCCTCTCACCCGCTGACAGCACCGGCCCTGCTCACACATGCTGCTGAAACTGGCCCCAATTATTCTGCGCTGTTAATAGGTAAGGGCAGGTCCAGCGCCATCAGCACATGGGAGCAATGGTGGCGGGAGCAGGGCTACAGGCAGACAGGGGACCCAGGGCCACTGTGGGAGGGGCCTGATCAGGACATGGAGGATGGGCCGAGACCCACCCCTATGCCCACTGCAGCCTTGCAGCCAGCCCACAGTTTCTTTCAAAGTGCACAAATTCATGCACTGGGCCCCTAGTCACTTTATAAAATATTAGAACTACTATTGAAGGATATTCATTTTATTCTTACAAATGAAAATTATAGCCCTAACCGGTTTGGGTCAGTGGTAAGAACATCAGCCTTGGGACTGAAGGATCCTGGGTTCGATTCTGGTCAAGGGCACATACCTTGGTTGCAGGCTCCTCCCCAGCTCAGGCCTTAGCTTGGTCAGGGTGCACACAGGAGGCAACTAATTGATGTACCAGTGTCTCTCTCACATCAGTATTTCTCACTATCTTTCCTTCTCTTTCCACTCTCTCTAAAAATCAATGAAGCACAGCTGTGGTGGCTCAGTGGATTGAGTATTGTCCCATGGACTAAGAGGTCCTGGGTTCAATTCCCAGTCAGAGCACATGCCTGGGTTGCAGACTCAATTCCTAGTAGGAGCATGCAGGAGGCAACCAATCAATGAGTCTCTCTAATCCTTGATGTCTATCTCTCTTCCCCTCTCCCTTCCTCTCTGAAATCAATATAAATATTTTAAAAAATAAATGAAAAAATATCCACATGTGAGGATTAAAAAGAAAACAAAAACAAATGAAAACTATATATGGATTTGACAAAATTCATCACTCCACAATTCTTTATGCAATTTATGTAATTTTAGTTTAAAAGTCAGTATAATGATAGTATAAAATCATAATTGGTTAAGATATTTACTTAGAAAATACACTAAACTATGAATCTAGATAACAAAAAATCTCACTCTGAGATAACTACTTTTACTTTTTTTATGGTCTTTACTTTTTTTTAATATATATTTTATTGATTTTTTACAGAGAGTAAAGAAGAGGGATAAAGAGTTAGAAACATTGATGAGAGAGAAACATTGACCAGCTGCCTCCTGCACACCTCCTATTGGGGATGTGCCTACAACCAAGATACGTGCCCTTGACCAGAATCGAACCTGGGACCTTTCAGTCCGCAGGTTGACGCTCTATCCACTGAGCCAAACCAGTTTTGGCGAGATAACTACTTTTGATAACACAGTAATTTTCTTGTTTTTTCTATATTCTATGTAAAATCATATATTTACATGTGTTTATGTATATGCACACATATATATAAATATTTTATTGTTTTTTGAAACCTAACAGTAATACAAGTTTTCTCACATTTTTAAACAACTTTCACTATAACAGTTAGTATTAGCTCTTTCCCTATGAAGACATTTTACTCATTTCCAACATGTCACAATCACAAATGCTTTGAAGAGTTTCACTACTGTTTGAACCTATATTTTTTCTTTTTTTTAAATTTATTTATTTATTATTTTTTCCCCTTATTGCTCTCCCCACCCCCCCTCCACACATGCCCTCATCCATTCCCCTTCCACCCTCCGCCTTCTCCCTTTGCCCTGTATCCACTGGCTATCCCCACACAAAATATACGGAACGCTTCACGAATTTGCGTGTCATCTTTGCGCAGGGGCCATGCTAATCTTCTCTGTATCGTTCCAATTATAGTATATGTGCTGCCTAAGCAAGCACTGAACCTATATTTTTTAACCATTTTGGTACATTGTTAGAATACAATAATGTAGCCTAATATATATATTTAAAAAATCCACAGGTAACTGGTTTTTAATGGAGCACCTTTAAGAAGTTATCTCTTAGATTCCCATATACTTGTTTACATTCATTACAATTACAAAAGATATAAACTGTAGGCTATTAAACACAGGAAACAATTAGTAAATTGTTTAAATCAAACCATCTGCTTACAAAAAAAAGTGCTGTGCTTAATTATCAACAATGATAATAATCAATTAATAAACACACTTCAAGCATTTAAAAAAATTACTTGCTGCTGCAGCCCTTGAAATTTTTCTAATTCTTTCTTTAATTCTTCTGAGTACCATTTTTCTTCCTAAAAAGGAAAAGAAAGATTTTTTAATTAGCAAATTTTAAAAGGTTTACTATCTGAAACACTGAAAATAAACTAATATAATAATATTTTTCTTACCTTAAGTGAAGCCTGTAGATCTTGGACCTCTTGTCTAAGTAGTGTTACATCATCTCTAAACATATAAGCAGGGGAGGGATAATTAATAATGTTCTTCAATGAACAACCTACTCTCTTAACAAATCATGGCTAGTGTCTGTATATTAATATTCTAGTTTTCTCAATTAAAAAAAGAAAAACTCTTATAGATTTTTTATACGGGGGCATATATATAAAATATATATATATATATATGCCCCTGTATATATATACAAAGGAAAATAATTTTCCTTTGTATATATATATAAAGGGCATATATATACAAAGGAAAATAATTTTATTCCTAAAGTTCATTGTTTGTAAATAGAAAAATACTTTATCATGGAAAGAATGATATAACTGAATTCTAAGTGGCTAAGCCAGAAACAAAATATCTCCCATTAATTTACCAATAACAAGAATCAATGTTTTCCAACTGCAGTTAGCATAAAATCTAAACTCATTAACAAGGACTATAAAATATTCACCATCTAGTCCTTGCCTTATCACTCTATCCCTATTCACTATCTCTAGCAACACTGACTTCTTTCTGTTCCTTGAGTCGGATATGCTTTTTCCCGTGGAATCTTCTCACATTGTTCTCCTAACCTAAGAGTCGGTATGACAAAGAATGGTAAGCCAAAGACCATTCTTGGCCCTAATGCAGGAGAGATCCCATGATAAAATACTTTTGGTATTACCGTTCTGGATGTTTGGACATATCATCCATTGTTGGATTGAAAATAGCAAAAAAAGGAACTCTCCTTGTTCCTTGCCACTATTAATGGTTGCCATGGTAGAAGACACAAGAATTGAAATGAGTTCATTAGGAATCCTCAAATATATTGATTTTGGTATAAAGGAAATAGGAGAACAGGATCATTTCTAATGAGAAGATCAAGTCCACACAGCACAAGCATTGTTAGCAAGATAAAAAATAATGAAACATATTGGTGGGAGAATTCTGATCTAGAATAAGGACAGAGATAGAGAATAAAGAGTCAGCTTGATCTGAGAAATAGGGTTAATAGTAGGGAAAAAAAGAGGAAATTGCCAACTAAGAGAAATATAAAAGTTGGAAAATAAGTCCTCTACCTTTCATAGACATTCATATGTAAAACAAATATTTGTTGTCTATTCCAAACTCTCAAATTGTTCAGTCTAATGGGAAAAATGAACATGTAAAGAAGAGTAATAGTTCTATAATAGAAATAAAAACGATTTAGCAATCTATTTAGTAATCTTCCAACTCTATATATAAACTAGAAGGATGAAGGAAATAATAAAACCATACTTAAAGGTCAAATCTCAGAGGGAAAGCAGGGATAGGTGGGGGTGGATGGGAAGAGATTAACCGAAGAATTTGTAGTATATATGCATAACCCATGGACACAGACAATAGTGTGGTGAAGGCTTGGAGCGGAGGCAGAAGTGGGCTAGAAGGAGTCAATGGGGAAAAAGGGATGACATCTATAATACTTTCAACAATAAAGATTTTAAAAATTAATGAAGCCGTATTTGTGTGGTTCAGTGGTTAAACATGGATCCAAGAACCAGGAGGTTGCTGGTTCTATTCCCGATCAGGGCACATGCCCACATGTGGATTCTATCCCCTGTAGGGGATGTGCAGGAGGCAGCTGATAAATGATTCTCTCTCATCATTGATGTTTCTATCTCTCCCTTTCCCTTTCTCTCTAAAATCAATGAAATTATTTTTTAAAAATTAATGAAATTCCAAGGAAAATAATTCAAGTTGAACTTGGTTGGTACACTTACTCCAATTAATCTTTTTTAAAGAGCTATTTTAATAACTTTGTGAAAGTAATTCACCTACAATAGAAAATATTCTGAAATGCATAACATAATAACTTAAGATACTTACAAAAGACAATTGGCAACTTCTATTAAAATTTTAAAGGGAAACATTGTCCAAAAATTCCACTTCTAGAAATTTCTCTTACAGGTGAGATTTTCAACCAGTGTGCCACAAGAATTTTTACACTTAATAACTGACCTTTATTCTCCTAGCTTGTCAAAAAAAAAAAATGACAACAGCCAACACAATAATAGCCATCTGAGGTGAATTAATCAAAATTATACCTATTTTTGTCAGATTGGCAAGAAATATATTTGTGTGTGTGCTGCAGAATTTTAGTAATTACTTAAAGCATGCCATGAGATTAGAAAAAGGTTGAAAATTGCTGCTTTGCAAATATATTCAAAAATATACAAAAAATACATTCTCAAGGACATATATTACATTGTTTCTAATTGCAAAACACTGAAAATACCAGGCTCATCAATAGGAGAATGATAAAATTCCATGCTATCTTTAAGAAGAGTGAAACAGCTTTACCTGCACTGATATAGAACAATTCATAAGATACACAGAGAAATAAAAAGTGCAGGACATTGTCCAAATGCTTTTCTATAATTAAAGATATTTATATATTTTAGATGTACATAGATGTAAGCATATGCATAGACTATTCTGAAAGTATGTGAATGAAACTAATAAAGAGTAAGACACAAGTGGGAGATGTGTCAAGGATTCCATTTTTATCATTATCACTTTTTGAATCATTTGAATTTTGCACTCTGCGTATGCTATCTATACATACATTTTAAAAATCTGATCCCAAAAAAACTACTAATTCATCAGGTTTCAAATATGTGACTAGAGTTAATAGAATTCACATGTAAACTGATACACAGAGAGCTTTAAAGCAAAAGGTTTCATGACCCACCCAAATCATGTAGGCTTTTGATCTAAAAGACATATGTCCATAGTCACATGTAATCCAGTGTTAGTAAGGGGCAGGATGTAGATATTAGAAACTGGAAAGATGTATAAAAATGAGAAGAGCAGATATAGTAAGAGATAAACTTCACAAAGTATGTACTAACTATTCCAGAAGCAATGAGAAACTAGTGAAAGGTACTACTTAGATAAACAGCAATCAAATTAGCATTTTAAGATTATTATTACTAGTACCCTGGAAGAGAGCTCATTGGAGTGGTACAAGAGTAAAGGCAAGAACGGGAGGAAAAATGGCGGCGGAATAGACAGACGTGTCTAGAGATTTGTTGCTGGGCAGAAGGAGAGAGAGCAGCTGAGAGTCGCACTGGGAGAGTCAGTTATCCTCCAGGAGAAGGTGGGAGACTGCTGGACGGGCCACTCCTGACCAGGAAGATCCACTGCCACAGGTTTTTGTCTGCCAGAGCCACCAGCATGAACCAGAGACTGCGTCATCTTGCAGAGGGAGGTGGAAGTCTGCGGCGGTCTGAAAGCTGCAGCTGAAGCACCCACAGAACAGCTGGGGGACCCAGAACACCGGTCTCCAATCTGCACAGACACACGGACTCACAGGAGATCCACACGGCACACGGAAAGGTCAGATTTCGCTGGGGATAAGGAGAGGTCTCCTGTCCCGCAGAAGAGAGATGCGCACACTGTGGGAACCAGCTGTGGGAAAGCTACTTCTGGAGAGGTCCGAGGATGTGGGGCAGGGTGTGATCCCTAAGTGTGGAAACGGACTCTCGGAGTTGTTTACAGAGGGGAGCTCTAGAAAACAACTAGAGGAGCTCTAGAAAACAACTCGTTTTGACCTGAAGCAGAAAGACAGCCTAGGAGTTGTTGCAGTGTCCCAGCTGCAAAATCCTCACAAACCGGTTTTGAGAACCACAGAGTAGCAGGATCTGAGCACAGCCTAGAGAGGTCCTGTGCCTAGTATCAGAGGTCAATTCCAAAATACTGCCACCCAGTGGATGAGGCACAAATGGACTCTCGAGGAACCACAAAAGAATAAAGAGATTAAGACCTCAGCAGTGGAGGTCTACTGGGAAACAGGAGTGCCAAGCAGAACAACAGTGGAGGTCAATGACCTTTCTATTTTTTTTTTCATTTTTTTTAAATTTTTTATTTTATTTTATTTTTTTTCATTTTTGTGTATTTTAATTAAAAAACTATTTTTTTCTTTCCTGCTCAATTGATTTTACCTTTTTAATTATTACATTTTTGTTTTCACTAGTACAGTGGTACCTCGAGATATGAGTTTAATTCGTTCCGTAACCTTGAGGCATGGGAAACTATGAGACGCTCGAGTCGAGGTAAATTGGTGAGTCGTGTGCAGCCGGCCGATCCGAGCAATTACTCCTATCTCAAATGTTGCTCGTATTTCAAAGCAAAAATCACTCCCTCGACAGCTTGTATCTCAAAAACCTCGTATGTTAGGACACTCGTATCTCGAGGTACCACTGTATTATTACTATTACTATTTTACCTTTTTGGAAAAAAACAAGTGTCATTTTGTTTTCCCTTTATTTTACTTCAGGATTAGAGTTCTACATTCTATTTTCATCTTTCCTTTAGCATAATTTTACTCTATCTCAACTCAACCCTTATGCCAACACTTTCCTCCTAACTTTCCCCATTTTGTTGTCTTGTTTCTCTTTCCCTTTTCCAACTTTAGATTCTCCCTATTCTTTCTCTTTACCTGGTTAAAATTTCACCCCACTTATATATCTAAATTAAAATCCCCTAACCCAAGTCCATACAAACCTCTCTCTTCTTGTCTTCACTATACAAAAAGTTGTTTTTCTCTATGTCCTTTTATTGCTGTTTGCCTGAACAGTGATTACATTGATTTTTTGTACTTTTTTGTGAGATTGTTTTAGCTTATTCTACTTGTTTTATTTTGCTCTTTGTTTGCTTTGTTTTGGTTTGTTTTTTACCTCACTTTTCCCTCACCTTCCTCAATACCAGTTGTTATTTGTAGTTGGTATTAATCTCCAAGTACTGGTTGCCAGCATTTGTTGGGATTAGTGACTGTTCAATTGAAGTTTTCTCCTGACATCTATATTTTACTCCCCTTTTCTCTCTTATCATCTTTCTTTTCTCTCTGACTTTTTTTCTCTTTCTCTTTTCGTCTTCTTCTCCTTTTTATTTTTTTATTTTATTTTATTTTATTTTATTCATTTATTTATTTAATTTTTTTCTCTCTCTCCCAATTTGGTTTTGGCACTTCTTTCTTTTCTTTTTTCCTCATTTTCTTCTTCTTCTTTCTCTACTTACCCTAATTTTTCTTTCATTGGTGGTCACCTTATTTGTGATTATTGATATCATGAATACATTTCTGTTCAGTGCTTGTGTGTTGTACCTCGCGGTGTTATCATTTGTGCCTTTAAATTGATGTAGGAGAGAGAACTACGTAACCAGACACCCAGAGAAGAAAGACCATAGGCAGAAGAAGAAACAGCCCGCATATAACAGAAAAGCAGGTATCACCAGAAAAGGAAGTAAACAAAATAGAAGCAGAAATAAGCCTGCCAGAGAAAGAGTTCAGAGAAATGATCATAAGGTGGATGAAAAGAATGGAAGACAAAATTGACAATGTGAGTAAGAGCCAAGAGGAAATTAAGAAGACCCAAGAGGAAATGAAGAAGAAGCAAGAAGAAATGCAAGAAGAAATGAAAAATGACATCACTGCTGTAAAGAACTCAATAAAAAGCATCAAAAGTAGACTAGAAGAAGCAGAGGACCACATCAGTGAGCTGGAAGACACGGTAGGAAAAAATACACAAGTACAGCAGATTCTAGAAAAAAAAAAATTAAAAAGCAAGAGGAGCCTAAAGGAATTTTGGGATAACACAAAACTAAACAACATCTGCATAAGTGGGGTTCCGGAAAGAGTGGAAACTGAGCAAGGATTACAGAACCAGTTTGAAGAAATAATGACAGAAAATTTCCCCAATATAGGAAAGAAAAAACCGACACAAATCCAAGAAGCTTACAGAGTCCCAAGTAAAATAAACCCCAAAAAACCGACATCAAGGCACATTATAATTAAATTGGCAAACATCAACGACAAAGTAAGAATCTTAAAAGTGGCCAAAGAAAAACAGAAAGTTACCTACAAAGGAACCTCTAGAAGACTAGCTACTGATTTCTCAACATAAATTCATCAGGCCAGAAGGGAATGGAATGAAATATACAAAGTCATGCAAAGGAAGGGTCTGAATCCAAGAATAGTGTACCCTGCAAGGCTTTCAATCAAAATTGAAAGTGAAATCAGAAGCTTCACAGACAAAAAAGGACTAAGGGTATATATTACCACCAAACCAGTAATGGAAGAAATGTTAAAAGGTCTGCTGTAATAAAATGAAATAGGAAGTGAAGAAGGAACTCTTGGGTAAAGACTAAAAAAGGCCATAGATAAGTACCTATCAATAATAACTTTAAATGTAAATGGATTAAATGCTCCAATCAAAAGACATAGAGTAACCAATTGGATAAGAAAACATTCCATATATCTGCTGTCTACAAGAAACCCACCTCAGGAGAAGAGATACACACAGATTGAGGGTGAAGGGATGGAACATGGTATTTCAGGCAAGTGGAAATGAAAAAAAAAAGCTGGGGTTGCAATACCTATATCTGACAAATTATATCTCAAAGTGAAGGACATAACAAGAGATAACGAAGGCCACTTCATAATACTAAAGGGAACAATCCAACAAAAAGAAATAACTCTGGTAAACACATATGCACCCAATGTAGTAGCACCTAAATACATAAAAAAAAACTCTTGTAGGATATTAAGGGAGAGATTGACAGCAATACAATCATAGTAGGAGACTTTAATACCCCACTGTCACCATTGGACAAATCCTCTAAACAAAAAATCAGCAAAGAAACATCAATCCTAAAGGACTCACTAGACCAGATGGAATTAATTGACATCTTCAGATCATTTCACCCCAAAGCCACAGAATACACATTCTTCTCTAGTGTACATGGGTCATTTTCAAAGATAGATCATATGTTGGATCATAAGAAAAGTCTCTTCAAATTCAAGAAGATAGAAATCTTATCAAGCATTTTCTCAGATGACAGTGGCATAAACCTGGAAATCAACTACAATAAAAACAATAGAAATAAATAAAACACATGGAGACTAAACAGCATGCTATTAAACAATGACTGGGTAACCAGAGAGATCAAAGAAGAAATAAAAAACATCATGGCAACAAATGACAATGACAACACAACAATACAAAATTTATGGGACACTGTGAAAGCAGTCTTGAGAAGGAAGTTCATAGCTCTACAAGCCTACTGCAAAAAATAGGAAACAATGGTATTAAATTACCTAACCCTACAACTCAAAGAGCTAGAAAGACAGCAACAAGAAAAGCCCAGTGTAAGCAGAAGGAAGGAAATAGTAAAGATCAGAGCGGAGATAAACAACATAGAGACCAAAGAAACAATTTAAAAGATCAACAAAACCAAGGCTGGTTCTTTGAAAGGATAAACAAGATTGATGAACCTCTGGCAGGGCTCACCAAGAAGCGAAGAGAGAAGACCCAAATAAACAAAATCAGAAATGAAAGAGGAGAAATAAATACAGACCCCGCCGAAATACAAAGGATTGTTAAAGAATAACAATAACTATGGAAGAAATTGAAGCAGTCATCAAAAAGCTTCCAGCAAATAAAAGCCCGGGACCAGATGGCTACACAGGAGAGTTTTACCAAACTTGCGAGGAAGAATTAAAACCTATCCTCCTCAGACTATTCAAAAATATTCAAGAATAAGGAACACTTCCAAACACCTTCTATGAAGCCAGCATCACCCTAATACCAAAACCAGATAAGGATAATACAATGAAAGAGAATTATAGGCCAATATCTCTCATGAACATAGATGCCAAAATCCTCAACAAAATTCTAGCAAATCAGATCCCGCAATACATTAGAAAGATCATACACCATGACCAAGTAGGATTCATCCCAGGAATGCAGAGATGGTATAATATCCGCAAATCAATAAACGTGATACATCACATAAACACATTGAGAGATAAAAATCACATAGTCATATCAATTGATGCAAAAAAGCATTTGACAAAATCCAACACCCTTTCTTGTTAAAAACTCTCAGCAAAGTGGGAATAGAAGGATCTTACCTCAACATCATAAAAGCCATATATGATAAAGCCACAGTTAACATCATACTCAATGGGCAAAAACTAAAACCATTTCCCCTAACAACAGGAACAAGACAGGGATGCCCACTCTCACCTCTCCTGTTCGACATAGTACTGGAAGTATTAGCCATTGCAATTAGAAAAGAAGAAGAAATAAAGGGCATCCAAATTGGAAAAGTAGAAGCAAAGCTGTCCTTATTTGCATATGACATGATACTGTACATAAAAAACTCGAAGGACTCCATCCCAAAACTAATTTACTTAATAAATGAATTCGGCAATGTAGCAGGATAAAAAATTAATGTCAAGAAATCTGTGGCATTTCTATACACTAATAGTGAAATTACAGAAAGAGAAACTAAAAAAGCAATCCCATTTACCATTGCACCAAAAAAATTAAGATACCTAGGAATGAACCTAACTAAAGAGGTAAATGACCTATATGCAGAAAACTACAGGACACTGAAAAAAGAGATAGAGGAAAATGTTAATAAATGGAAGAGCATACCATGCTCATGGATTGGGAGAATCAACATCATTAAAATGTCCATACTATCCAACGCAATCTATAGATTCAATGCACTACCCATTAAAATTCCAGCGACATATTTCACAGACCTAGAAAGAATTCTTCATAGATTCATCTGGAACAAAAAAAGACTATGAATAGCCACAACAATTCTGAGAAATAAGAAGAATAAAGTAGGTGGGATCTCAATACCAGATTTCAAGCTCTATTAAAATGCAACTGTTCCCAAAACAGCCTGGTACTGGCACAAAAACAGACATATAGACCAATGGAATAGAACAGAGAACCCGATATCCACCCAAACCGCTATGCTCAACTAATATTTGACAAAGGAGGCATGAACATACAATGGAGCCAAGATAGCCTCTTCAATAAATGGTGTCGGGAAAATTGGACAGATACATGCAAAAAAATGAAACTGGACCACCAACTTACACCAAATACAAAAATAAACTCAAAATGAATACAGGACTTAAACATTAGAAGGGAAACCATAAAAATACTAGAGGAATCCACAGGCAGCACAATCTCAGGCATATGCCGAAAGAACTTCTTCACTGATACTGCTCCAAAGGCAATGGAAGCTAAAGAAAAAATAAACAAATGGGACTACATCAAAATAAAAAGCTTTTGCACAGCAAAAGAAACCATCAACAAAACAACAAGAAAGACCACTGTATGGGAGAACATATTTGCAAATGTTATCACTGATAAAGGTTTAATCTCCAATATCTGCAGCCAACTTATACAACTTAATAAAAGGAAGATAAAGGAACCAATAAAAAAATGGGCAACGGACCTAAATAGAACTTTTTCAAAAGACGACAGAAGGAAGGTCAAGAGACACATGAAAACATGTTCAAAGTCACTAATTATCCGAGAGATACAAATCAAAACGACAATGCGATACCATCTTACACCTGTCAGAATGGCAATCATCAACAAATCAACAAACGACAAGTGTTGGCGAGAATGTAGACTGGTGCAGCCACTGTGGAGAACAATATGGAGTTTCTTCAAAAAACTAAAAATGGATCTCCCATTTGACCCAGCAATCCCACTCTTAGGGATTTATTCTAAGAAATTACAAACACCAATCAGAAAGGATTTATGTACCCCTATGTTCATAGCAGCACAATTTATAATAGCTACAATTTAAAAACAGCCTAGGTGCCCGTCAGCAGATGAGTGGATCAGAAAACTGTGGTACATCTACACAATGAAATTCTATGCTGCCATTAAAAAGAAGGAATTCTTACCATTTGCAGCAACCTGGATGGAACTGGAGAGCCTTATGCTTAGTGAAATAAGCCAGTCAATGAAGGAGAAGCACCACATGATCTCACTCATTTGTGGATAATAAAGAACATTGTAAACCGATGAACAAAAGGATAGATACAGAGGCAGTAAAGCATCAAACAGACTGTCAAATTATAGCAGGAAGATTAAGGAGAGGTGGGGTAGATAAGAGATCAATGAAAGGACTTGCATGCATGCAGATTAGCATAACCAATGAACATGGACACTGGGGTTGGGGTATGCCTGGGAGGGAGGGGGGCAATGGGGAGATATGTATACATGTAACACAATAAAAAAAAAGAGTAAAGGCAGAAAGTTAACTATAAATACTGAAGAACATATTTTTGAGTAAGAGATGATGAAGCCTAAAGCACTGAGGATAAAAAGGTTATGAGAGCTGTTAAGGAAACAGATCTTTTTTTTCAGTTTTTCAATTACAGTTATATTATTACATTACTAATATAATAATACATCATATTAGTTTCAGATTTATAATATAGTGATTAGACACTTATATATCTTATAAAGTGATCACCCCAATAAGTCTAATACCCCTAATGGAGACAGAATTAAATTGACTTATGACAGATCAGATAGGGAAGTAGAGGCAGGTGTGTAAAAATTACCAAATCTAATTTTCTGGTTTTAGAAACTAACTGGGTGAAATGTAATATTGCCATTTACCAGAAAAAGTTAATAATGAGTACATATAAAAGAAAATATAAATAACACTGTTTAAAAAATGTCAATAGTGAGATGTTCCTTTAGAACAGTGGTTCTCAACCTTTCTAATGCCATGACTCTTTAATACAGTTCCTCATGTTGTGATGACCTCCAACCATAAAATTATTTTCATTACTACTTTATAACTGTAATTTTGCTACAGTTGGTCTTAGGCTATACAACCTAATGTAATGTAGAGCCTAAGACCAACTGTAATGTAATGAATCATAATGTAAATATCTGTGTTTTCCTATGGTCTTAGATATTGGGCTCTACAGCAGTGGTTCTCAACCTGTGGATCACCACCCACAGGTTGAGAAACGCTGGCAGGGTAGCCTAAGACCATCGGAAAACACGGATATTTACATTATGATTCATAACAGTAGCAAAATTACAGTTATGAAGTAGCAACAAAAGTAATTTTATGGTTGGGGGTCATCACAATATGAGGAATTGTATTAAAGAGTCACGGCATTAGAAAGGTTAAGAACAACTCTTTAGAACATCTAAGAAAATATACTTAATAGGCATTTGGGGAAATAATTCTAGGTTGTAGATGTGCCGTATTTTTCTGTGTATAAGACGCTACTTTTTTTTAAAACTGTTAAGACTGAAAATCGAGGGGCATCTTATACACAGAAGTCAGCCAAGGAGGGAGTGCCCTGCAGGTGCATAGCTGCCCACACCTTGTCAAAAATGCTTCCTCCAATCATGAGCCTTATTTTTACGTCAGCTGATGCTATAACTGGAGGTAGAGGTGGAGGGTGCACAGATGCAACAGGGACCAGAGCATTCTGAGCCCATAAAGATGTCAAAGAATAACAAGATACTAAATACCGGTAAGCGATTGTCTTACTCTGTAAAATTCAAAGTAAATGTAACCAGCTATACAAAAGAGCATGGAAATAGAGCTGCAGAGAGACAATTTGAACCTCCTCCCACTGAGTGTATAATCAGACAGTGGAGAAAATGGGAAGAACAACTCCTTAGGATGCCAAAAAAAAGAAGGCCTTGAGAGAATAACCAGCAAAATAGTAAAATTGGAGCAGAGGCTTAAGAGTTGGATTATAGAGCAGCACCAGAGTGGCCTATGTGTGTCAACAAAGCTTATTCAAATTCAGGCAAGAATGCTTGCAAGCAAAATGAACATTGTTGATTTTACAGGAAAAGCAAAATGGTGCTTCAATTTCATGAGGAGAGAAAGATTGGCCATGAGAACGCGAACAAAGTTAGCTCAGAAAATGCCACCAGTTTATGAGGATGATCTCACATATATAGGCAGTGACCCAGAAGACAGCAGTGATACAAAAAAAGTTGAAGAAAATTATAGGTCTGGAACTAATAGTGATGGACAACAGAAGCTAAATAAAGTGATATGCTACATAATATCATAGTACTGATATGTAAACATTACTTGGGGTAATTACTAAATAAAAATGTGTTCTGCTTTATGTTTAAAATATTGATTTCTTAAGTCTAGGTTGGAAAAGTGAGGGGGCATCTTATACATGAGAGTGTCTTATACACAGAAAAATTCGGTAGTTTAAGAGGAAATCACAATGTGGATATAGAGCAAGATGAGCACACAAAACAGAGCAAAAAAAAATAATCACAATGTATGGCAGCAAAGCCAAATTTCGTAGAGATTATGGTAGATGGCCTACAAAGATGGTTGCCATCAAGTTCTTCCCTTATTATTTGCAGAAGCTGTTTCTCCAGTCACAGAGTTCACTTCTTAGCCTCTTAAATCTTAGCTGGCCCTCAGATTTCAGAGTAATCCTGTGGCTACTTTGACCAATAGAATGTGGGATAAATGAAGGTCTGACACTTCTGAATCCACGCCTGAAGAAAATTGGCATCTTCTGATTACTGCCTCTTGGAATGCTCTTTCTCAGAACACAACTGCTGGTCTGTAAGTCCAAGCAGCCACATGAATAAGTCCATAAGAAGAACTAAGGCCCCTGACATAGCCCCAGCTCAGCTTTCAGCCAGAATCCCATACCAACTCCCAGCAAAGAAATTATAGCCATTTTGGATCTTTTGGGCTTCCCAGCACCCCAATCTACATCACTTAAAGCAGAAGAACCATCCAGTTAACCATAGAATCATAGTAATAAACTTTATAATTTTAAATCACTAAATTTTGGGTGAATTTTACAAGGTTATAGAGAACCAAAACAGAAGTCAACATACTAGAGGGATTCAGAACAGGCCTCCCCAAGATGTGCTACTTTTGCAATGGGAATAACTTTGAGCTAAAGGCAATGGGGGGTCTTACAGGCTCAAGAGAAACTGTAGATTTCCTTTAAAAAATTTAAAATGAGGCCTTTCCCACAATAAGAGTAAGAGTTATCACCAAAAATAACTTTTTAGAACCTAGGGCAGGGCAACTTCTAATTATTCAACATCTGCTCTTTTTATCCTCAGAATGACCTTCCTCCCCTCTGAAACCTTAAGGCACCTTATCTCATTTGTAGCTCAGGATGTCATATATGCCTACTTTTACTTTCTATCTATGAATCGCTTACATATGTGGGATATCTAACTCTCTTGTGTACATATATATACAGTGGTACCTCGAGATACAAGTTTAATTCGTTCCGTAACCTTGAGGCGTGGGAAACTATGAGTCGCTAGAGTCACGGTAAACTGGTGGGTTGTGTGCAGCCGGCCGATCCACGCAATTACTCCTATCTCAAATGTTGCTCGTATTTCAAAGCAAAAATCGCTCGTATCTCAAAAATCTCGTATATTAGGGCACTCGTATCTCGAGGTACCACTGTATAATAAAATTTGGTTATTTTTCTCTTGTTAATCTGTCTCAAGTTGATTGAATAATTATTAGACCAGCCAAAAGAACCTAGGAAGGTAAAGAAAAATGTATTCTGCTCACACAATAAGAACTGAAAATAATCCAGGTTATTCTTGGTCTTTAAAGGAACAGTTTCAGAAGAATGGTAGGACAGAATACAGGGCTTGATGAGTTAAAAATTGAATGAAAATTAATAAGCAAAAATGAGGATAAATTGTGGATACTTTTATGTTGAAAATTCATATACTGAGCACTATCAAAGTCATAACTGAAAAAGCAATTCTGATAAATGATATAAAAAATAAAAATATTTATAATGTGGCCCTAGGTGGGTGGCTCAGTTGGTTGGAGCTTCTTCCCATACATCAAAAGGTTGTGAGTTTGATTCCCAGTCAGGGCACATACCTAGGTTGTGTATTCAATCACCAGTCAGAGCGGAAGGCAACTGATCAATATTTCTCTCTCACATCAATACTTTGCTCGCTCTCTCTCTCCCCCTCTCCTCTTTCTAAAAATCAATAAAAGGCTTTAAAAATTGATAATACGCTTTAAGTACATATTTTATATCTATGTTCTAACAAATGACCAAAGAAATGTACCCAAAATTATTAGCTCACACAAAAAAATACTGAACAGCATTTCCAGCAGGTAAAGGGAAGATTCATACTTCCCAAAAGCACTGGTTTTCCCAGATATTAATAAGTTAAAACAGTCATATTTTATAATTCTACATTATCTATCAACCACAGTTAAGTGATCATAATGTTTTTTCTTTATGTGGTATCCTTTGTGTTATAGCAAATTAAAGAGGCATCTTTTTTTTAAGAAAAGCATGAAGAAAAATTATTTTACAAGTAGAATGAAATCAAGCTATCTTCCTTATGGGGGTACAAGACAAGAGTTCATACCAATAGCAAAAGGAAAGCAGTTGTATTGTTGAATACTGTCTGAATACTACAGGTTAGAACAGTTGTGGGGGACCAGGCCTGCAGGGAAGGGCAGTTGGTAGTGACTAGGCTTGCAGGGGAGGGCAGTTACAGGTGACCAGGCCTGCAGGGGAGGGCAGTTAGGAGTGATCAGGCCTTTAGGGGAAGGCAGTTAGGGGCAATCAGGCTGCTGGGGAAGCAGTTAGACATCAATCAGGCTGGCAGGAGAGCATTTAGGCATCAATCAGGGGAGCAGTTAGGCAGCAGTTAGGCATCAAGCAGTTAGTTCAACTAAATTCTTAAAATGGTCAGGCATATATGTATGTATACATATACATTAAATAAAAAAAATTTTAATAATTCTTGACTAAATTTATTATTTTAACAACTTGCTATAAAATCTTCTAAACAAAGCATATCATTCTTTATTAAATAGAATTTGCTGAATATAATTTAACCTTCTTTTGATAATATAATCTTCACTAAAAACATATCTGTACCATGCTGTAGATGCTGGTATAATTGCTAGTCAAGGACAGAATCCTATCTAATAAAAGAGAAACATGCAAATTGACCATACCACTGGTACACCCATAAGCCACACCCACCAGCCAATCAGGAGCGAGTATGCAAAATAACCCAACAAATACAGTGGCAGCCACAGAGCTGGAGCAAGCAGGAGGCTTGGGTTGCCCCTGGAGATGGAGGAAGCCAAGCTTCCCACTCACCCTGGCTGGCCCTGGCCTCCACCAGAGGCTATAGTTTCAATTATAGAAGATAAATAAATCCCAGATACTAGGGCCTCCACTTGGATCACTGGGGGCTGTGGCTGGCCTGCAAACTACCACAGGCCCCTCGCCCAGGCCGACCCATGTCCCAAGGAAATCCCCACTCTGATCTGGAACACCCTTCAGGGTAAACCAACTGGTGCCCACCCATGCACCAGGCATCTATCCTATCTAATAAAAGGGTAATATGCAAATTGACCATCATTCTAACACACAAGATGGCCAGCAGGGGAGGGCAGTTGGGAGGAACCAGGCCTGCTAGGGAGCGCAGTTGTGGGTGATCAGACCAGCAGGGGAGGGTAGTTTGGAGGGACCAGGCCTGCAAGAAAGGGCAATTGGGGGCAATCAAGCCTGCAGAGGAAGGAAGTTAGGGGTTACCAGGTCGGCAGAAGATGAAAGTTGGGGGCGAACGGGCCAGCAGAAAAGAGCAGTTGGAGAAGGGGGGGACCCAGGCCTGCAGATGAAAAGCAGTTGCGGGGGGGAGCAGGCCTGCAGGGGAGGGCACTTAGAGGTGACCAGGCAGGCAAGGGAGGGCAGTTAGGGGTGGCCAGGGCAACAGGAGAGGGCAGTTAGGGGCAATCAGGCTGGCAGAGGAGCAGTTAGGCAGCAGTTAGGCATCAAACAGTTAGGCATCAATCAGGGCAGTTGGGGGTGAACAGGCCTGCAGGGGAGGGCATTTAGGGGCAATCAGGCTAGCAGGGGAGTGGTTAAGGAGTGAAAAGGCTGGCAGGCAGAAGCAGTTAGGGGCAATCCAGAAGGCAGGCAGGCAAGCATTTGGGAGCCAGCAGTCCTGGATTGTGAGAGGGATGTCTCACTGCCATTTAGGCCCAATCCCGGTAGGGATCCCAGATTGGAGAGGGTACAGGCTGGGCTGAGGGACACACCCTCCTGGTGCACAAATTTCATGCACTAGGCCTCTAGTAGATTATGACAGTAAAGGAGGGAAGCTATGATAAAGGAGGACAGATTTAAATAATAGAAAAATACTATCTTTACAAACTAATTATTCAATATTAAACAATGATATTGCATTTCAAAACTATTATATTATACCTACCTCTTCAGAGCAAGATTAGCCTCTCCTCCATGACTGGAATCATTACCAGCATCATGAACTGCCTGATAGTGTTTGAAAAGTTCTTCAGCAGATCCAAGAGATTTCATACACTGGGGACATATGAAACCCTATAGAAAAAGGCAGAAAAAGATATCAAAATAGTGTTTAATGTTGCAAAGTATTTATATATTACAAAATATAGTCTGGTGTCTTATTCACATAATGGTGCCACTAAATAAATTATAATTTATGATACTGATCACAAATTCTGGTTTTATACAAAGGTATATCACTATCTATCCTGGTTGGAGTTTACAAAATATAAAGGAAGACCTTATAACCATCTTTTAGGTTGAATAAGTTAATGGGTAGAGCAGGCAAAGGCAATTCTAATCTGAAAAATTAGTTCTAATCTAGAAGACTAGTTGAGAAAGTTATATTATTATATCCTCCCTCTCTCTAGATATCCCAATGAGTAAAATCTCTGCTCCAACGTACTTCATAGGAATGAAAACAATACAATTATTAACATGAAGCATTCTTATCACTGAATGAGGAAAAGGGTAATATAATATATAACTCATAATTACCAGAGTATCTACAATGGTTGAGAAGTAAATCTCCTTGTTAACCTAAGAAGAATGCCTAAAATTAACATACAGTCCCACAGATTTAAAAAAAAAAAGTATACATTAATTCCTAAATTACTATATGGTTATGGCATATGTAACCTTGCATGACTAGTCTCCCAATGATCTCTTGACATGTCTAACTCTCTCTATACAATACTAGAGGCTCATTGCACAAAATTCATGCATGGGTAGGTCCCTAGACCTTGCTGGCAATTAGGAGCTATCGAGGCCTTCTGGCTGCTGGCCAGGACCTTCCTTTCCAGGCTTCCAGCTGGGGCTTTCCTTTGCTCTACACCACTCCCTGGTGGTCAGCACATGTCATAGCAAGAAATCAAACTCCAGATCTCCCAGTCGAACTTCTGAGGGGACACTTTGCATACTAGCCTTTTATATATATAGATGATTCAAAAATATCTTCACATTATTTATGAACATTATGTGGCAGAATCAATGCTCACCCAGTATTGGGGAGACTGATATGTAAATATAGACATACATTACCAGACAATGCTCTAACACAAGTATATATGAAGAACTACATAAACACAGGGAAAGAAATATCCAAATCTGTCTGTAGCAGCAGTTTTTGCTTTATAAAAAATAAAGAATACACACACACACACACACACACACACACATATACACACACTAGAGGCCCAGTGCATGAAATTCATGCAGGGGGGGGGTGGCGGGGGGGGAACGGGGATTGGGGAGTAGTGTCCAGGAGGGTGTCCAGGGGGGGACGTCCAAGAGGAGTGGGGTGTCTCTCAGCCCAGCCTGCACCCTCTCTAATCTGGGACCCCTCAAGAGATGTCCAATTGCCCGTTTAGGCCTGATCTGGGTGGGATCGGGCCTAAACAGGCAGTTGGACATCCCTCTCACAATCAAGGACTGCTGGCTCCCAAATGCTCACCTGCCTGTTTTCCTGATTGCCCCTAATTGCTTCCGCATGCTAGCTTTATCAACCCCTAACCACTCCCCTGCCAGCCTGATTGCCCCTAACTGCCCTCCCCTGCAGGCCTGGTCACACCAACAGCCCTCCCTTGCAGGCCTGGTCACCCCTAACTTCCCTCCCCAGCAGGCCTGATCTCTCCCAACTGCTCTCCTCTGCATGCCTGGGTCCCCCGCAACTGCCATTCCCTGCAGGCCCAGTTACTCCCAACTTCCCTCCTCCATTGGCCTAATCACCCCTAACTGCCCTCACATGCTGGTCTGATTACCCACAACTGCCCTCCCTTGCAGGCCTGGTCCCTTCCAACTGCCCTCCTCTGCTGGCCATCTTGTGGTGGCCATCTGTGTCCACATGGGGACAGGATCTTTGACCACATGGGGGTAGCCATCTTGTGTGTTGGAGTCAATCTGCATATTACTCTTTTATTAGATAGGATATATATGTGTGTGTATATATGTACACACACACACACATATGAGACATTGAAATTAGGTACTAAAGAATGAGTAATATTACTTGTGAGAAGTAAAAGAAAGGCATTCTAAGCAAATGGAGAAGCATGAACAAAGATCCAGAAAGAGGTATAAAATAGACAGTCATGCTGTGTTTGGGAAACAGATGTGTTCTGGTCACAGAGCCAGAGTGAATGACAGGGGCACAACAAGTGAATGCATGCAGTGACCCCTTAAAAAACCCCTGAAATGAGCAAAAACAATAGTACTGAGGATGTGCCTTTGGAAATCAGAATAATGCCAGTAGGCCCCAGAGATATTTGGTACTCAGCACTATATTTTTAATAAATGAACATTCTGTTTGTATGCTAATCAAAACCATCTCTTATCTACCACCATGTTTCATAATGGCTCTGCATTATGCTTAACTTGGCATTCTTATAACTTCAGCCAAATAATTTTTATACCTATTATTTGGCATGCCATTATTGTAACAGCACATGTAACAGCACACAGCTCTCATGTCTCTTTTTTGTCTCATCTTCTGCTAAAATGTAGTTTTAGAGTGTTCCTCAGAGAACTCACATCCCAACTTTAGTGTTCAGAATTTTGGCTTTTTGACTATTGTCTCTACTTCTAACTTTTGGCTGTAGGAACCTAAGTATGCCAGAAAGCAGGAAAAGGGAAGATCACATTGTCATATGTCATACATTCTTAAAGTTTCTAAATATTACCAGGTTAATAGTTCAGAAAGAACTAATTCATCCCTGAAGATAAATTTTAGAAATTCAGTAATATATATTTACTTTAAAAAATATTCCACCCATGTGAATTTTCCATGTGATTAGAGCTTCCATGTTTAAATAAAACTCCAGCCTAGCCAGCATGGCTCAGTGGTTGAGCGTCGCCTACAAACCAAGAGGTAATGATCCAATTCCTGGGCAGGGCACATGCCCAGGCTGTGTTCTCAATCCCCAGTAGAGAGCATGCAGGAGGTAGTCAATCAATAATTTTCTCTCAACACTGATGTTTCTCTCTCTCTCTCTCTCTTTCTCTCTCTCTCTCTGTCTGTCTCTCTCTCTCTCTCTTCCTCCCTGAAATCAATAAAAACATATATTTTTAAATAACTAAATAAAACTCCAATTTTTAAACATTACCGATAAAAATACATCTTTCTAAAACACATATACTTCCTCACCTTCTTAAATATTATATCTTTCCTTGGTGTCTCAAAGGCATAACTTATTAATCACTGATTTGGGTGTTAGCCACTCTTAATTCTGGCAAGACTATTTATAAATTCCTATAACCATATTTTATAGTTTTTCCTATACCTGTCTTGTCTTTCTACTATCTCTATGAAAATCGATTGCATGCTATTTCTAACCTGATATGCTAGCCTGACATGGTTAGGAAGAGTTAAGATTAAGGAAAAGTTTATTAAAACCACGTCACTCAATTAAAATAAAAGTAAAATAAGCTCAGAATGAGTGTCTGACTGATACCCCATGAACAGAGTGAATGATTTTTAACACAAGTTTTTGTGATACTAATTCTGAACATTAAGAGATTCTACCTTTATTTATTTTTTCTAAACTATTTTCAAGGGGATTGAGGTACTTCCATGAAAGCACTGTTACCAAACAATAAAACACTAAAAATAGCCAGCTACATTTATTTCCCTTAAGCATTCAAAATTCTAATTTAAAAAAAAACCAACAACTAAACCATCCCTATACAGTTTACTTGATTAAAAACAATAAATTCTTTAATAAATTTTTTACTCTCATATTTCAGTTATCAATAATCCTTTTTCAGATTCATTACAGCTAAGAACTTAACTTGATACTTATGGTATCCATGATATACCAAATGTTCTTAGAATTAAAAGGAAGTTCTTATCTAAGTGACAAGTAGGTGAGACTGTCACTTATGATTTTGACAACCCATAAAGAAGAACAGTTAACCTATTCATTCTGGAAGGAAGACAACTGGCAAAATGCTAAGCAGAGTCCCAAGAATGGGTTAGGCCTCTATCTTTGTTCACAATGCTTCAACTAATTTAACTGATGTCCTCCTGTATGTACTATTTTCCTCATCACCCTAGAACAGTGGTTCTCAACCTTCCTAATGCCGCAACCCTTTAATACAGTTCCTCATGTTGTGGTGACCCCCAACCATAAAATTATTTTTGTTGCTACTTCATAACTGTAATTTTACAACTGTTATGAATCGTATCTGTGTTTTCCAATGGTCTTAGGCGACCCCTGTGAAAGTGTTGTTCGACCCCCAAAGGGGTCGCGACTCACAGGTTGAGAACCACTGCCCTAGAGAATGTCTGGTTTAATTGTCCCCAGGTAGAAATTTTTCTACCTCCCCTCAAGTTGAAATAGCCATTTCACTCTTTTTGCAAATAAAATCTATCATAGAAACTTCCTGGGGTGGAAATCATATCTTACTTACCTTTTTTGTCTCCTTTACCTACCAAAATACCTGGCAACTAAGAAGTACTCTATTAATATGTTAAATAAGTGAATATTTGGTGAGATCATTTCCACATATATAAAATTGCCTCACAGAAAAAAGAAAATCTGATTTTTTGTCTTTCATAGTATTAAAAATTTCATTCTTTTGTAAGATGTGTAAATAAAGCAAGTAAAAAAGTTATGTTTCTCTTTTTTTAGAACACAGTAATTTTCGAAAGAAATATATAATATACTAGAGGCCCAGTGCACAAATCCATGCACCAGTGGGATCCGTCGGCCTGGCCTGTGGGATCTGACATCCCCTGAAGGGTCCCAATTGCAAGAGGGTACAGGCCAGGCCATTGGTGCATGATCAGGGCCAGGGAGAGACACAGGAGGTTGGTCAGCCAGAGAGGAACCACAGGAGGGCTCCAGAGCGTATCCGGCCTGACTCGCTCAGTCCCAATCAGCTGGATCTTAGCAGCAAGCTAACCTTCCAGTAGGAGCATCTTCCCCTGGTGGTCAGTGCATGTCATAATGAGCGGTTGAGCAGCCTTAGCACATCATTAGCATATTACACTTTGATTGAGTAAATGGCCGACCAGACATTTAACATATTAGGCTTTTATTATAAGATATCCAGATCATCTGAGAAACTTTTACAAGGACATTTCCTTCCTCTCACTGGATCCTACTCCCATCCTTTGATATGTACCAGTCCCACATACTCTTGAAAAACATTTCAACGATCTACTCTTAATGAGTGTGGAATCTGACATCTCCCTCAAGTCAGGGTAGATTCAAGTTCTGCTATATATTTTCCAAATAAAGAGAGTCACAGCTCTCCCTGGCCAGTGTGGCTTGGTTAGAGCATTCTCCTCTAAACCAAAAGGTAGTGGGTTTGATTCCTAATCAGGGCACATACCCAGGTTGTGGGTTTAATCCCCAGTCTGGTCAGGGCACATGCCAAAAGCAACCAATGGATGTTTTTCTGTTGCGTGGATGTTTCTCCCTCCCCTTCCACCCCTTCTTCTGTCCACCTTCCCCATACTAAAAAAAAAAAATCCAATAAATTTATTTTGAAGAAAAAAAAAGACAGTAACAGCTCACATGTAAAGTCCTTTTTCTATGTAAGACTGAGGTGTTTTAACCTAAAAAAATGTAATGCATTCATTAGTAGAGCATTAACTATCTAATAAAGATATAGCTTGCAATGCTATCCACATTTCAAACTTCATGACAAAATTTATACAAAGAAATTAACATAAACTTGTATATTTGTTTAGATTCACAAAAAGACAGCTGCACCCAGTAAGAGAAACCAAGCCAAATTCCCAGGAGCCTCTTTTTATTATTGAACTTTCTTTAAGGCATGCATAATTAAAGCAATCCATATTCCCATGTAGCATAAAAAGTTAAGCAACATCAAGACAAGGGAAAACAAAGCTATTCTGAGCATCCCATAACCAAGCTGCTAAAATATACAGGACCCACAGTAACACTGGAGTCATTAAGAAGTTCCTATCCTCTTGTTTCATTTTCAGCGTGCACTTTCTGATAATGCTCCGACAAATCAATAGCAGTTATACATCTTTTCATACATAACGGACAGATGAAACCCTGTGAAATAACAACTTTTAGGAGGATATACATAAAAAGTTTTATAAAACAAAATACAAACAATAAAAGATAGACATAACAGGAAAATAATTAGCATTATCTCAGAATATGTAAAAAAAAATTTCAGGTACTAATGGCACAAAAAATGGAAGATCTATACTTCTTTAAAAGTAGGCCTTCTAAAATTAGTCCCCATTTTATGCTCTAAATTTTCATTTATTCATTTTTTATTATTATAAAGTTGCTTAAAAATAAATACATAAAGTTGATTATTAGTTGAATTAATGTTTTTTTAATTTATGACACTTTATCCTTACTTATCTGAGAGCTAGTTATTAGCAAGTTACCTTTTATTTTAGATCAAGCGATATCTAGTAGATATAACAAATACCTTTATATGATACAATACATTAAACAAAATTTCCTATAATGAAAGCAATTTTTAGTCTTCATCATATTCCTCTAGCCTGAGATCCCTTTCTTGCCTACATCCATAATTCCCAGTAGGTGACCCTTTATTCTAGTTTTCTGAGCCAAATAATATCATTTTAAAACAATCTTCCAAATTTCTTATATCTCACAATATCTGTATTTTAAAATGTGTACTGTTACACTGAGCTATGGTTTAGGATTGTGTCAGATAGGAACAGAAGAAGGACAAGAAAATCGAGGAATTAAACAGTATTGGGAAAAATAAACAAAAGGAAGACAGTGGTGAAGGACAAGAGGTTAAAAAAGTTATAATGTCATGAGTTTGGGTGTCAAAAATACATGTGGATTTGAGTCTTAATCTATGCTGACTATTTGAGCTCAGTTTACTTTACTTGCTGCCAGTTTTCTCATCTATAAAAAGGTACGGGTATTAGTAACCATTCTCTACAGTTATTGAGTAGTACATAAAATGCTTAGTAAAGTGCCTGAGACATTGTAAGTATTCCCTAATACCAATATCATTAAATGTATGGTTAGAACAGAAAGAAAATAAAGCCTTGCAAGATTAAGGACTAGGAGAAAATATAGGAAGTTAAAATCTGAAATATTCAGCAAAGTTAAGTAATGAAAATATAATGAAGATTTTGAGAAGATTGGCACTTCTGATAAGAAATGAAGAATAAGTCCTAGCCAATTTGGCTCAGTGGATAGTGTGCTGGCCTGTAGATTGAAGGGTCCCGAGTTTGATTAGGGTCAAGGGCACAGGCCCAGGTTGCAGGCTCCATCTCCAGTTGAGGTCATGCAGGAGGCAGCCAATCAATGATTCTCTTTCATCATTGAAATTTCCATCTCTCTCTCCCTCTCCTTTCTTCTCTTAAATCAATAAAAATATTTTTTTAAAAGAAATGATGGATAAGATTTTAACATCTCAGATAAAGTTACTCTGATTGATAATAAGCTAGAGAAGGTACTATCATGGCTTGAGTAGCTAGAAAGGAGATAATAACGAGCATTGACATTAATAACATTAAAAACTGAGATGAGGATGTTCCTTAAATCACTAATGCCACTTAGGACAAAAGTAAAGGAAAACTGCAAACAAGGTTCCAAAGTGGAAGGCAAGACAAGGTAGCAATTAACAGCTAAGCTTGGGTTTGAATCATGCATTCACACTACTCTTAGATTTTATGACCTTCAATTTTCTCATCTGTTAAATGTGATAATAAAAAACATTTCATATGCATTTCCTGAGAATTAAATGACATAATACATACAAAATGCTTATCATAGCACCTATAATAAAGAAAACATTAACCCTTAAAGGAGATTAGCTAAGAAATGAAAATGAGGAACATGAATTCAATTTTGGGGGGTTTAGGGGGGTTTTGTTGTTGTAGTTGTTGCTACTGCTGTTTCAAATAATGAAAGCGATGTCTTTCAGGCATCTACAGTCCCAAGTGCTAGAACTACAAAATAATAGTTCTTTAAAAGAAGGCATCATTGCATTTTTTTGCTATCACAGCTTTATGCCTTTCTGGTTTTATCACTGTAAATTTTCACATAAAATTACTCAACTGTTCATTCAAAAAATATTTACTGCCTTAGCTGGTTTTGCTCAGTGGATAGAGCATCAGCCTGTGGACTGATTTGATTCTGATCAAGAGCACATGCCTTGGTTTTGGGCTGGGTCAGTCATGCAAGAGGCAGCTAATCAATGATTCCCTCTTATCACTGATGTTTCTCTCTCTCTTCCTCTCCATTCCTCTCTGAAATCAATAAAAATATATTTTAAAAAAATGCAGTTGAAGTCAAAATTCCTTTTAAAAAAGTATTTACTGAGAATGATTACTGTGATCCATCCATTACACCAAGGTGCTGAGAACACATATATGAACCTATTGGTTCTGCTTCTCTTTAAAGAACCCTAATATAACTCCCAAAAAAACCCTGTTGGAATGAATAAATTAATTTAGCCAGATTGTAAAATAAAAGATAGGCATATAAAAGTCAATTGTACTTCTATATTATAGAAACACACAAGAGAAAAATAAAATTAGAAGCAATACTATTTACACTAACATAAAAAAATGAAAATTACCAATTAATAAATTTAATAAAATATTTAACACTTTTACATTGAAAAACTACAAAATATGGGTGAATGAAATTAAAGAAATTGAATTATATCGTATGCAATAATTAGAAAATTCAATATTAAGATGGCTTCTCTCTCTTAAATTAATCTATATGTTATATATAATCCTAATCAAAATTCTAATAGAGGGTTGAGGGTAGCCATTCTGACAGATATGAAGTGATATCTTATTGTCATTTTAATATGCATCTCTCTGATGATTAGTGACTTTGAGCATTTTTTCATACCCTCAACAAATCAACAAATGACAAGTGCTCGCAAGGATGTGGAAAAAGGGAACCCTAGTGCACTGCTGGTAGGAATGAAACTGGTGCAGCCATTATGAAAAACAGTATGGAGTTTCTTCAAAAAATTAAATATGAAACTGTCATGTGACCCAATGATCCCACTTCTAGGAATATGTCCTAAGAAACCAATCAAAAAGAATATATACACCTCTATATTCATAGCAGCACAATTTATAACAGTGAAGATCTGAAAAACAGTCCAAGTACCTTATCAGTGGATGAGTGGATAAAAATGCTGTGGCACATTTACACCATGGAATGCTATGCAGCAATAAAAAAAAAAAAAAAGATCTCTTACCCTTTGAGACAGCATGGAGGGACCCGGAACCAGGAGAATATTATGCCAAGTGAAATAAGCCAGTCAAAGAAAGACAAGTATCACATGACCTCACTCATATTTGGAATCTAATGAACAAAATAAAGATCTTGTGTGTGTGTGTGTGTGTGTGTGTGTGCACGCTCGCATAATCCATGCACACAGACAATAGTGTGTTGAAGGCCTGGGACTGTGGGCAGAAGTTGGCTAGAAAAAGTCAAGGGTGGGGAGGAGACATATGTAATACTTTTAACAATAAAGATTTTTTTAAAAAAAGAAATTGGAGAATGTAGGACTGGAAAAAAAAACAAACAAAAAAAGAACAAAATCCTGGTAGAAGTTTTCTCAAATTTATAAAGAAATATAAAAAATCTATAACATAAGAATGAAAACAAACTTGAAAAGGACAAAATTGGGAGACTTAAACTATCTAATTTGAAGACTAACTATGAAACTACAGTAATCAAGACAGTATTGACTTAAATATAGAAATACACATAAATATCAATGAAACAGAATTAACAAAAATACAGCCACATATATAAGGTCCATTGATTTCTCAAAAAGTAAAAATGTAATTCAGTGGGAAAAGGTAATAGTTTCAACAAATAATACTAAAATAATCATATGGGAAAATGTGGTTTACATATCCATGTGGAAAAAATAAACTTCAACCACTATCTCATACCATACACAAGAATTTTAAAGAAATCATAGATTTAGAAGTATAGCCTAAAATTGTTGTTTTTTAAGTCAGAGGAAAGCAAAGGAAAGTCTTTGCAATCTTTTGGTGGTAAAAAAAAGAAAAAAAAATCATAGAAGGACCCAAAAAGCATTAACCATAAAAGAAAAGGCTGACAAATTGGACTTCCTCCAAATTAAAAACTTCTCCTTGAAAACACCATTAACAACATTAAAAGCAAGCCATGGACTGAGAAAAAAATATCCATATCACATATATCTGACTGAGGTGTGAGGCCTAAAATTAAGGCCCAGTATTATGTGCTGCCTTGACAAATGATGAAATGGATGGGTTTAAAATAGCTTAACTGCAAGTTCTCTTCCCTACTCTGCTCTTTCAGATAATGTCCTCTAGCCAAACAACCCTCTTTTCCACAAGAAACAGGGCAGGGCTTGCTTATTATACCTTGCTTATTATAGTGGGTTTCAGTTCCCCTCTGCCCATGTCATAGGTTGAAGCTCAACCATTGAGTCACACTGGCTGGGCAACAATTATTAATAGATTTCTTTCCAGGGTTATAGCTAGGCACTTTAAGCTCACCATATCATGAACACAGTTTGGAGTGTTTTGGTTTTTGTTTGTTTGTTTGTTTTTAAATATATTTTATTGATTTTTTACAGAGAGGAAAGGAGAGAGATAGAGAGCTAGAAACATCGATCAGCTGCCTCTTGCACACGCCCTACTGGGGATATGCCCACAACCAAGGTACGTGCCCTTGACGGGAATCTAACCTGGGACCCTTCAGTCCGCAGACCGATGCTCTATCCACTGAGACAAACCAGTTTTGGCTGGAGTGTTTTTTTAAAGACATTTCCTTAAAGTTGTTCTTAATGAAGTTTATCTGATACTTTTCTTCTTGCTCTCACATCTTATATTTAGTAAATACTACAGACCCAATGCACAAAATTCATGCCAGAGGCTCGACTCTCATAGCCCCGGCTTTGTCTAGAAGGACATCCAGAAGGCCGTCCAGCTATTTAGTCTAATTAACATATTAAGCTAATTATTATTATACATATATGTACGGTACATGAAGACAAATGGATGAAGAAACAGATGGTCAGAGAAAGAGAGAAAAAAAAGAGGGATGAATGGTTAGAAAGAAAAATACATCCAAAAACACACATGAGAGAGACTTCTTAACCAAGAGAAGAAGAGGAGAACAGAGAAAAGGGGACTAGGTGGGTGGTACCATTGGACCCAGAAAGGATCAACTAACAAAAACTATCAGAGCAGAATGTGTATAAATGTCATAGGGACAGCATTACAATTGGTTTTATGTTTTCTCTTTCCTTTCTTCTTTCTCTATAATGTGCAAATATTGTTTGTTTTAAAAGATAATTGTAATAAAGCAGCTACTAAGGTTGGTTTCTCAAAAAAGTAAGTTATTTATTTTTTAGACATTTTCTTTCTCTGTTAATTTTAATAAGTTATCAAAGATAAAATAAAAGTTCTTATAAAGACAGAAAAAATCTATAAATTTTAAAGATAACTTAATTTTTCATTAGCCCAGCAGTTCATGACAGTACAAACACATAACTAGATATTTATTAACCAAAATTCTTTAAGTTGCATTATGCTTATTAGTTGTATGTCTTTATTAAGTTGAGATGACATTAGCATTGAAGAGATATTTGCAATATTATTTTTCATTCTCAAACTAAGTAGCAATATGTCTATAAGTATGATTCAAAAGTTGCACTCCTTTGTAAGAAAAACCTATAACTTTTCCCAAGAAACCTTAAATTACTACTTATAACTCCAAATATTTGCTATTTTCCCTTAAATAATATTGACTTTTATTGCCAAATTAATATTTTTCATACCTCTGAAGAGCTTTCATTATTGACATCCACTGTGTTAATAGGAGTTGCTGATGAATCTAAATCAGAGCCTTGAGAACCAACTCTCCCAGGAGTCTGAAACATAAACAGAAGTGGGTGAGATCAAAGCAGATATTAATAATGTATTCATAAACTAATTAGTAATCACATCGAGGCTAACACATAAATAGATGTGTCCTCAATAATAATGAACAGTACTAGCAGCTATTCTTTATTGAAAACGGACTGCACCTAATACTGTATTAAGATCTCTATGTGTATTATCTCATTTTTAGTCTTTTTAAATTAAAATTTTACTTTTGGATACAGTGCTCTATAGTTTTCACTCACTTTCAGAACATCCTATTTAATTACAATGACGTCTCTATATAAAGAAGGACACATGTCATCTCTATCAATAAGAAAACAGATTCAAAGCAGCTAAAGCAAGTATATCAAACGCACAGCCCACAACAAAGAATTTTGAAGCCCAGCCAATATAACAGTATGTAAGAAACATTTTAATAAAAATTTCATAACTTAATTTTTACAATATCCTGTTATACATAATTATTAATAACGAACTACAATGTTCACTAATGACTGATTACTATAATCGTGTTGCATTCATTTCCCTTATGTGCCTTACATGCACCATTTCTCTCCACTAACACTAGCTGCGAATAATTTAGCAGCTGATTGCAATATCATTAGTCTTGTACTGACTTGTTTGGTGTGCACAAAAAGAAATATCTCGCTTTCAGAGAACAAGAAAAATAGGTTTATTTATGTTACACTTATTAATTTCTGCAGTTATTTAGTGTCTGGTAAGTTAATGTTCAAGAAAAAAATATTAATTTTTATTAAAATGTTCTATTATTTTATGTTAACTATTACACATTTATTTTAGCCCTTTGTACTCAGCAAGTCTCTATCGAAATAGATTTTTATGAAAATTGAAGCTTTTGTTTTTTTGTGGCCTACATAAATTTTAACCTTGTTTATTTGGCCCTGTGTTAGCCTTTAAGTTTGACATGCTTGAGCTAAAGGATTTCTTAAGATTGTATTGAACAAAAATCAGAAAGAAGCAGAACTAAAATGCTGATCTGATTCTTCTTGCATTACTCTCTCTACAACACCAACTAAACTACAATGATTTCAGGGGTGCTAAAAAGATCAACACATTAGCTGGTTATATTCTCTAGTCACCCAGCAATCTACCATCCATACCAACCATTACCAATCTGTCTCATTACTTGATATTCCATCATCAAAGATATAGTTTGTAAGACTAGAGTTTTTTTCTCCCCTTAAATTTTTAAATCTAACTTTATCATTCATTAATACCTACGAGTTACGTTAAAGGAAATGTAGATCTATTAAAACACTGAGCAAAAAAAGCACAAGGACTGACTCAATAATCCTTATTTTTTTTAAATGTATGGTATATACTATCATTCCCTGTTTACATAAAAGAGAACCAAGGTAGAGTCTAAGGAACTTGCCCAAATTCACTAATAAATGGTTAATAAATGGAGAAAAAAGTTTAGCTCAGGCTGTCTGACATTTAATCACTTACAGTGCTTCTCTATTGGACATCTGAACAGAGATGTACTTCAAGCATCCAAGATCTAGAACAATTCACTACACATTTGTCTCAATACACATTCTGTAATAATCCTATTATCAGTACCAGAAAAAGACCCTTTTGCAATTTGTCCAAAATAATCCTAATAAACAGACCTAAATTGTAGGAAACCAAACATTGTTCTTACTAAATGGATTAAACAAGGAGGCCAGAAGGCTGGTCAACCTTAACTGCTCTGAAAGGTCAGAGCTAATCACTCACTGTTTAGTTGAAACATTGTTGACTGAAGCAACCTCTACCTGTTTGTTTCATATTAATTTCTGTTTTGTTATTTCCTGCCTAAAGGCTAGGGGTGTGTCCCAAAGCCTTAATAAAAGGGAGAAAAAGGCCAGAGCAAGTGGCAGTCCTTTCCACTAGAGGAAGGCTCCGGCCTGGCCCCCCAATATCGCCAAATTAATGTTTTCTAGTCTCTCATTTTGTTTGCGTGCGGCCTCCTTCAGAACCCGAACCCTGAACCGGGAACCCTGAACCACACAGGACATGGAAAGAGGTTCCCACACTAAATAAGCCCAAGAATTATTTTAGGTATTTACTTCAACCAAATAAGGGGATATCTGCAACAAATAAGCTACCCTAAATTGCTGGTAATATATAAACAGATTCATACTATCAATAACTATATGACTGACATAAAGCAGCATTAATCTCTGCAAACACTGCTATCAAAAAATAAAAATGACCCTAGTCAGTGTTTCTCAGTTGTTAGAGCATCAGCCCACACAGGGTAAATGCATATACCTGGGTTGTTTCAATCCCCACCCTGATTAGAGAGTGTGAGGGAGGCAACCAATCAATGTGACTCTCTCACATCCAATGTTTCTCTCTCTCTCCCTTTCTCTCCTTCTCTTCCTCCCTTTTCCCCTCCCTCCTATCTTCTCTCCCTTCCTCTCATCCATTCTTTCTGAAAATAGGAGAAATATACTTGTGTGAGGATTTTTTAAAAAATTAAATACAAGCTTTTGAAGAAAGAACAGCAGTTCACTGGGGGGAAAAAATACCAAACAAAAACATCATTTTTTACTATATCACAGAAAATTTAACAATATGAAGTTTCTTTGAAATACATAATTTACCTATTCAGATTAGTTATATAATGAACACAATCAAGTAATCTACAATTACACTGTTGTAATCCAAAGTAACCAGTAGCTGTGTTTTGCAATTCAATCACTATATCTAATAATAGAGAAAAACAAACAAACATCTAACCCTATCTAATAAAAGAGTAATATGCAAATTAACCATTACTCTGCTACACCTTCAAGCCATGCCCACCAGCCAATCTGGAACTACTATGCAAATTAACCCAATCAAGCTGGCTGCAGCCACAAAGCAAACAGGAGGCTGGGGTTGCCTCCAGCAATGGAGGAAACCAAGCTTCCAAACACCCTGGCCAGCCAAAGCTTCCACTCAAGGCTACAAAGCTTCAATTATAGAAGATAAATAAAACCCAACAAAAATGGCTGCAGCCACAGAGCAACCAGGAGCCTTGGCTCCGCTCAAGGCTACAAACTTTCAAATATAGAGGATAAATAAATACCAGATACCAGGGCCTCCAACTTGGGTTGCTGGGGGGCATGGCCAGCCTGCAAACTACCACAGGCCCCTTGCCCAGGCCATCCCATGTCCCAAGGGGAACCCCCACCCTAATCTGGGACACCCTTCAGAGCAAACCAGCTGGCCCCAACCCATGCACCACGCCTCTATCCTATTAAATAAAAGAGTAATATGCAGATTGACCATCACTCCAACACACAAGATGGCTGCCGTATGTGATCAAAGATTGCTGCTCCCATGTGAACACAGATGGCTGCCACAAGATTGCCAGCACAGGAGGGCAGTTGGGAGGGACCAGGCCTGCAAGGGAGGGCACTTGGGGCCCATCAAGCCTGCAGGGGAGGGCAGTTAGGGGTGACCAGTCTGGCAGAGGAAGGAAGTTGGGGGCAACTGGGCCTGTAGGGAAGGGCAGTTTGGGGGGGGGGGAGACTCAGGCCTGCAGGGAAGGGCAGTTAGGGGGAATCCAGGCCTGCAGGGAGGGCAACTGGGGGGGACCAGGCCTGCAGGGGAGGGCAGTTGGGGGTAAACAGGCTGGCAGAGGAGCAGTTAGGAATCAATCAGGCTGGCACGGAAGCGGTTAGGGGGTGATCAGGCTGACAGGCAGAAACAGTTAGGGGCAATCAGAAAGGCAGGCATATGAGCAGTTGGGAGTGAACAGTCCTGGACTGGAGAGGGTGCAGGCTGGGCTGTGGGACACCCTCCCCAATTCATGAATTTCATGCACTGGGCCTCTAGTAGCATATAAAAAACAAATATAAAAAGGAACATTGAGTTTTTTCTAATATTTGGTGATATGCGGAGTCAGAGCTTCCAAATTCTCAACATCTCTCCTCCTCCCCAGATCTACATATCACTTCATTCTAGAACAGATCAAGAAAGAGCAAAAATTTCATTGGGAAAATTACTCAAATTAGGTTCACAACCTAATTGCTACTAAAGATAAAGAATCTCATCTCAAGGGGAGAATCAAAGATGGCAGCATAGGTAAATACCTACACTGCTGTCTCGTACAACAATTTCAAAACTACAACTAAAAGACAGAACAGACATCATCCAGAACCACAGGAAAGCTGGCTGAGTGGAAATTCTACAACTAGAAGGAAAGAGAGGGGGTCACAGAGACCCAGAGGAGCTGCAAAAAGCTGAGGTACAGAGACGCGTGCGTGGAGAGAGCGGGTGCCGGAGTACCTGGTTGGCTTTTTCTGGCAGGAGGGAAATGGAGACTCTCAAAGGCATTGAACCCCTTATCCTACGACACTAAACCTCAGGTCCAGCTGAAACTCATTCAAGGGGAGTTTGGACTATGAAAAGGGAAAAGTGCACGGAAATTTAGGGGAGTCGCAAAAGATCAGAAGCTGGTGGCGCTCACGGCACTGCGCACAGAGGACAGACTGCTGATTGTGCCGCTGGCTTTCACGAATAGGCAGAAAACAGACCCTCCCAACTGTGCCACTTCTAACTCCACTAAACCCCAGTTTCGGGTGAAACCCTGGGGACCCAGACTCATATGGTCCCGGAGCGCAGGGAAGCCGGAAAGGCAGCGGTCTAGAGGCACTGTGCGTGCACACACAGGGACCACTCCAGCGATTACCCAGTCACGTGAGACTCAGGGGCCATGGAGGGCGGGGCCCACTGGAAGGTAAGGTGGTCCCTTAAACCCTGAGACTCCACCCATCACAAGCTCAACAAAGAGGCTTTTGCAGTTTTGCAAGTCTGGTATCATAAGGCTGAATCCAACACAGAAGTTCTTCCGGCATAGTGAAAATGCTGAGACAAGGGAAGAGATCACAAACAAAAGAAATGGAGGAAAAACAAACGACTGGATATAGAGTTCAAAACTATGCTTATAAGGTTTTTCAAGAATATCCTAGAAAAGTTGGATAAAGTTAGCGAGAGCCAAGAGGAGATGAAAAAGGACCAACTAGAGATGCAAAAGATCCAACTAGAGATGGAAAAGGACCAACTAGAGATGGAAAAGGTCCAACTAGAGATGAAAAAGGACCAACTAGAAATTAAACATACACTGACTGAAATAAAAAATACTATACAGAGTCCTAACAGCAGACTAGAGAAAGGCAAGAATCAAGTAAAAAATTTGAAATATAAAGAATCAGAAAACACTCAACTGGAAAAGCAAGAAGAGAAAACAATCCAAAAATCTGAAGATAATGTAAGGAGCTTCTGGGACAGCTTCAAGTGTACCAACATCAGAATTGTGGGGGTGCCAGGGAAAGAGAGAGAGCAAGATACTGAAAACCTATTTAAAGAAATAATGACTGAAAACTTTCCACATCTGGTAAAAGAAATAGACTTACAAGTCCAGGAAGTACACAGAACCCCATATAAAAGGAATCCAAAGAGGACCACACCAAGACACATCAAATTAAACTACCAAGAGCAAAAGACAAAGAGAGAATATTAAAAGCAGCAAGAGAAAAACAGTTCATTACCTACAAGGGAGCACCCATACGTCTGTCAGCTGATTTCTCAACAGAAATGATGCAGGCCAGACAGGAGTGGCAAGAAATATTTAACGTGATGAATATCAAAAACCTACAACCAAGAATACTCTATCCAGCAAAGCTATCATTCAGAATTGAAGGGCAGATAAAGAGCTTCACAGATAAGAAAAAGCTAAAGGAGTTCATCAACTCCAAACCAGTATTATATGAAATGCTGAAAGGTACTCTTTTGGAAGAGAAAGAAGAAAAAGGTAAAAGCCAAAAAATTATGAACAACAAATACATATCTATCAACAAGTGAATCTAAAAATTAAGTGAGTTAAAAATTTGATCAACAGAATAAACTGGTGAATATAATAGAATCAGGAGCACAGAAAGAGAGTGGACTGATAATTCTCAGGGGGTAAGGGGTGAGGATGTACAGGGAGAGACTGGACAAAAATCATACACCTATGGATGAGATCAACAGGAGGGAGGTAAGGGCAGAGGGAAGGGTGGGAGTTGGGTGGAGGGGAGCTATGGAGGGGGAAAAAGAAAAACAAATGTAATAATCTAAATAATAAAGATTTAATTTTAAAAAAAGAATCTCATCTCTAAATTGTATCTACCTACAAAGCACTAAAGCTCACTAAAATTATAACTACAATAGTCTTTGCACACAGAAGAGCCATAATAAATGCTCAATAAGCAAATGCACAGCCCATACCACTCTAGCTGAAACTAGATAGCAAACAAGAAACACCAACCAGAGTTAATAATGAATTAATTTCCAGAATAAGATCAGTTAACTAAAAATAAATTTTTGCTTTGCAAAATTCTTTGAAAAAACCATTGTTGTTGAATAGTACACACTTCATACTTAGCAAAATTATTTCTGAAACCAGAAAGAATACAATTATTAGAAATTAAATAACATATAACTCAAAATTCAGAGATTTATAAGACATTTACAATGATCCTATATAATAAAATATGCAAATACAACAAATGGCAGAACAATTGGAACAACCAAACAATTGGATACTATGATGTGAACTGACCACCAGGGGGCATGTGTGGAACATGGTAGGTGTTGGCTGGGGTGGGAGGGTGGAGCAAGTGAGTGGGGGCACCAGATCAAAGCAGGCACCAGTCAGTCACAGGGCGAGCCTCTGGTAGTTACTGAAAATTCTTGGCTCCTGTATGCCACAGTATTGCCCAGCGCTCACACCTGCTGCTAGCGTCAGTTCTGCTCACACTGAAGCTGATGCCAGAGCCGCTGTTCCTACCCACTGCCAGTGCCCAGCGCTGGTCCTGATCACTTGACACCATCAGTGGGTGTGAGAGGTGACTGCTGGCCCTGATCACCCGAGTGCTTCTCCACCTCCCCCTGCTCCTGAGGAGTGATCAGGCAGCAGCTGCCGCTCACACCCACTGCGGGTGTCAGCCCCAATTGTTCTACGCCATTAGCAGGTTCAAGCATAGCTGGCACCTTCAGGGCAAGGGAGCAGCGGCAGCAGGACTGGGGCTGCTGGCAGACAGGGAACCGGGGCCCTTGGTAGGAGGGGCCAGGTGAATACGCAGGGAATGGGCCAAGACCTACTCTGTGCCTACCACAACCTAGTGACCCACAGTTCCTTTCAAGATGCATGAATTTGTGCACTGGGCCCCTAGTTCTTATAAAAAGTAACTTTCAGCACTGATTTTGTTATTCTATTTCATCCTCAGCCCACTCTAAAAATCAATTAGAAAGATTTTCACAAACTTAAAAAGTCTGCAAAGCCATATACTATATATGCAAACCTTGTACTATAAATGGATAACCAAAAAAATTGTTAAGGCCCTCACTAACCCGTTTCCACTATTGAAAACTAAGAACTTACCACATAATTAATAAAGTGAGAATGTGCTAGAGGCTAATTACAGCAGGTCATAATTATGCAAGAAGTTCATCAGGAGGCTGATGGGCCCCAGTTTGGCTCAGTGGATAGAGAGCTGGCCTACGGACTGAAGGGTCCCAGGTTCAATTTCGGTCAAGAGCACATACCTTGGTTGTGGGCACATCCTCAGTGGAGGTGTGCAGGCGACAGCTGATTGATGTTTCCCTCTCATTGATGTTTCTCACTCTCCCTCTCCCTTCCTCTCTGTAAAAATATCAATAAAAATATTTTTAAAAAAATAGAAGAAGGCTGATGGATCTTGGGGCTTCAGCAGGGGTAAAAATCTGCATATATTATTACCTGCTGGGAACAGTTGTAGGCATTTCCCTTAACCTGATAATCTTTTCCTTTTTCCCTACTGCTGGCAGAATAGCTGAAGGAATTTCCCCTAACCTGATAAGCTTTTCCTGTTTATCAAACTTTACCTATTTGCATTCCTAAAGGGCCAATGTGTTTCCCAGCAAATAAAAAGGCATGGGTCAAGAGATTCAGAGAGCCCACTTCACTGGAAATTTATATTTCATGTCTAGTCTCTTTATTCAATTTACACACAGCCCTTCTCCAGATTCCTGAACCCTTGCAACTGTGGAAAGACCCCAGAATTTATAGTGTCTGAGACAAGGACATCTGGAGAAGAAGATTTCACCTCAGTAAAGAAAGGAAATTCACCCGGGAGACGTGAAGGATCACCAGTAAAGGTGGGGATGGATCATTGGTAAAGGTGGGGTCACCGAAAATTCGAAAATTCGGTGGGGAGATTCACTGCACATAGCTTATGCCAAGCTTTGGAATTTGCGAACCAGAGTGGGCAGGAAAGTCTTTTGTTTCAAGCCAGGCCATAATGGGGAAGAATTTGGTTCAAAGGCAAAAATATCATTGTAAAGTTTTAGCTTTCATGCTCAAGGATAAAGAAATTAAAATGTGAAAAGGCATTTTCTTAAAAGAAAAAGAGTGCCATTGTCATTTTTAACTATGTGGATTCTTGTTCAAATTGCAAAATGCCTAATTCATATTGAAGAGCAAAAGTCTATGTGAAAAGACTTGGCAGTAGAGAGGATGGAGCTATTAACCCTCTCACTGAGGAACTCTCTGATGCTTTGCAAATTTTATTACAATAGGACACCTTGGGACAGGCAGATTTTAGCTAAAATAACTTTAAAGGCCAGTCAATGCTATGGAAAGCAGAATAAGAAAAGATTCAGGAAAAGAACTGTAATTTATTAAGTCTTGTGTTATGATTGTTTTATCTGTCATTTTTGTTTAGTTTAATGTATTTATTGTTAGTTTATTAAGCATGTCTTTAATTTAATTGGGTAAAGAAACACAGCCAGATCATTTACTGAATTTCCCCAGAGGAAATAGGATGTAGGGGTGGGGAGATATGTGGTGATCCAGTAAAATGGATGCCCACTCCCGAAAGTGGCTAAGAAAGTCTCATCTTCACCATAATTTTTGTTTCTCAATCCATCACTTAAAAAATGTTGCCAAATTTAAGGATGCGTCTGGGATTTCTGTACTCATAAAGATAGAAAGCTAACTTAAGACAAATTTTGGATTTTAGATAGTTTGCGGCTAAGTTTAAATCTTTTTACGGATGCTACAGAATGAACCCAAAGATGTTCTTTCCTCAAAAAGATGGTAGAGATGACCCAAGGAAAAGAAACAGGCAGGTTCTATGCAACAGGATTGGTATTTCCAACAATAAAGGGTAATTTTTAAATAATAATGAACTGCTTTCCTAAATTAATCTTAAGACCACTAAAAGTCAATAAGTTATCTCTGTTATAGAATTTGCCAAAGAAAATATCTTGGATAATAATAACTGGCTTTAAAATCTCAAAACTATTGAAACATGGATCAAATAAATGTATCTAAAATAAAGAATTTGTGGTGGAGCTTTACTAATAAGTGATAATTATAGGTAATGAAGGTCCAGTAGCCCAGGGGAAACTGGCTTTGCTCTTTGATGAAGGAGGGATCTGGTTGCCCTTCCCCCAGCAGAAAAAAAAAAAAAATGTGCTAGTTTTACATCAAATGGCTGGGCAAAACCTGTTTCGCCAGCCAGAAACGTAGCTTTCCAGAGTATTTGGAAACTTAGAACTTTGAAGTTTACTGAATTAAATAATAAAATTTAATAAATATCTAGGTATTTTAAAATGACAAAATGCTGAAAGGTTAATCTGAATTTGCCTCGTGTAAAATAATCTAGACTCTAGCCGAGACCAGTTTGGCTCAGTGGATAGAGAGTCGGCTAGCGGACTGAAGGGTCCCGAGTTCAATTCCTGTTGGGGGCGTGTACCTTGGTTGCGGGCACATCTCCACTGTGGGGCGTGCAGGAGGCGGCTGATCGATGTCTATCTCTCTCATCGATGTTTCTGACTTTCTATCTCTCTTCCTTCCTCTCTGTAAAAAAATCAATAAAATATATAAAATAAATTAATTAATTAAATTTAAAAAATAAATAAATAAAATAATCTAGACTCTAGATTCTAGAGGAAAGAATTAAATCTATTAATTAAACATGTCTTGTATTTTTGAAAAATTATATCCTTAAAAAATGTAAAGGTGTTACTAATCTAATAAATGCTAAGTATTTAGCTTATTATCTAAAATTTAAGGCTTCTAAAAGTTTAAAGTTCAAATTGAGTTGGGAGAAATTATATAGCTGTGGTAACAAAATGCATAAAGTATAAAAATTTATTTTTGAGAAAATAATTCTTGTATTTTTTTCTAAAGAAATTAGCAGTTCAAAATATATTATATGCTGAACCAGTTTGGCTCAGTGGATAGAACGTCGGCCTGGGGACGGAAGGTTCCCAGCTTTGATTCCGGTCAAGAGTACATACCTTGGTTTCGGGCACATCCCCAGTAGGGGGTGTGCAAGAGGCAGCTGATCGATGTTTCTCTCTCATTGATGTTTATAATTCTCTATCTCCTTTCCTCTATGTAAAAAATCAATAAAATATATTAATATATATATATATATATATAT